>BSBK01001553.1:0-497500 GCA_027943335.1 Chamaecyparis obtusa | reverse complement strand
GCTATTCAAACCTCCTCCTTCACAAAACCATTCCTTAAAACAACCTTCTTGACTCCCTCCAAAGGGCTTCCTTTGAAACTCATTCCTCTGTCAACAAGAGCTTCTACACTGTTGCTTGCTCCTAGCTCGACTCTACTAAACTCGCATAGGGCTTACTCAAACCATTGTTTGCACCTATTAGCTTGGGCCTTGCTTGCATAGTTTTACAAGGTAGGGTTTGTACTACCTTATCCCAAAGTTCCATGGTGTTTCCATGGTGGGGATAGAAGCTACAGGCCCTACTTCATCAGTCCTTTCAAACTGAATAGTGGACTGTCAAACTTAACAAACTAAGAATATACAAACTAAACACTCAAACCTAATCTAGATGTAGATAAATGAAGTAAAAAAAACACAATGCTATCACTCAATCACAATTTAAGGATAACAACACACTGATTCTTCACTTCATGCCATGAAAATGAATGTTACACACTATTCTTTCTTACACAGTCTGATTATTCCAAACTTCTATCGTACACACTGCTTGCCAACCCTTGCATTATGGTTTTTCATGTCTAATATAGGCTTCTCCTTAGGATTAGAGCCTAGTTAGGGTTAGGAACCACCTTGGTGAGTTTAGCCTTGAAATAAGAAAAGTTGCTAAGCAATTTTTGAACAGTTGCTAGCAACTTTTAGAGCAATTTTTCTTGCTCGAGAAACTTTTTTCTCACTCCACTCCTAAGACCTTTCTAAAGTATTTTACATGCTTAGATATTGAAAAAAACTCTCCTAACCTCTATGTTAGAACTTAGACAACTCTAGAAAAGAAGTGACCTCAGGATACTAACCTGCCCTGAGTCACTGTACAGTCAAGTAAGGAGTTACATACCAAAACCGAGACCTCTACTTAGGTATCCACACAAAAATGAGCCAAAAATCTTATTCTACTTACAAATCTCATTGAAGAAGTGTTTCTCACAACCAAAATTGGATGGTGGGAGCCCTTAGAAGGGTTCTCCTCCACCATAATCCCCCTCAGCACAAACTAAGGTACTTTGGGGTCAAGAATTGCCAAATCAATACCAAAATTCTTGAGCTATCCTTCCTCAATCCAAGTGGCTTGAGATTCAAGCTGATCCACCCATTTGACTAGTTGATCCATGTATACTTGGTGTCTAGTAGAATTCTTTACTCTAGATTCTAAGACCTTCTCTACTTTGGCTGGCTTCTTCTTGGGCATGGCATTGTTGTCTATGTCTTGCAGAACCTTTGGTGGATTTGTACCTTTCTCACTAATATCTCCCTTGAATATGATCAGGTCTACAACATTAAACATCAGTGAGATGGTTAAGTCTAATGGCAAGTCCACTTTGTAGGCATTCTTTCCATATTTGGCTAGAATCTTGCATGGGCCTACTCTCCTCATTTGTAGCTTGGTGGGCATGCCCTTCTACATCCTTGCTTTGTTAAGATGGACCATGACATAGTCCCCAATCTGAGATTGTACTTCCTTCCTCTTGTCATCCACTTTAGATTTGATTTTATGAGTGGATTCCATAATGGTCTTCTTCACTTGCTCTTGAACCTCCTTGATAGTTTGAGTGAAATCTTCAGCTTGTCCACTCTTCAACTCCATAGAACCTAAGTCTCTCAACTCACACACTCCTCTAGAGTGTCTTCCATAGACTATCTCAAAAGGACTTTTTCCTGTGGTCATGTTTACACTGTCATTGTAAGCATATTCAGCCTGAGATATAACAAGATCCCAAGTTTGCCCATACTCCTTTGTCAAACACCTTAGCAAGTTGCCAAGCACCCTGTTGATGACCTCAGTTTGACAATCAGTTTTAGGATGATATGTTGAATTGAAATAGATATTAGTTCCTAACCTTTTCCATAAGGTTTTCCAAAAGTGGCCCATAAACTTTCTATCCCTATCTGACACAATGCTCAAAGGGAGTCCATGGATCCTAAATATCTCCTTGAAGAAGAGATGTGCTACATAGCGTGCATCATGAGTAGTTCTACATGGAATGAAATGACTAATCTTAGAAAACTTGTCAACAACAACATAGATGCTATCCATACCTAATTTGGTTTTAGGGAGTCCAACCACAAAGTCCATACTTACACACTCCCAAGGCCTATTTGGAATTGGTAGAGGTTGATAGAGTCACACATTGCTTGAACCTCCTTTAGCTCTTTGACATACTCCACATTGCTCTACATACCTCCTTACATCCCTTGCTAGCTTAGATGAAAAGTAGTATCTTTGTACTAACTCCAATGACTTGTTTATGCCAAAATGACCACTAAGACTGCCATTATGCTTCTCTTGAATCAGATTTTCCCTCATGGATCCTCTAGGTACACAAAGTTGATTACCTTTAAACAACAATCCATTTTGAAGGGTGTAATCTACAAACTCACCATGGAAATGGTTCTCAAACTCTAGGCAAACCTTGTAGGCTTGTGATAAGTCTTCATCCTCCTCATATAAGTCTTTAAAACCTACTATTCCAATGCTTTGCAGCTATACCTCTTGGACAGTCAATAACTTCCTACTCAAGGCATCTGATACCTTGTTGAGCTTCCCTTTCTTGTGCTTGATTGTGAAGGTAAAGGATTGGAGATACTCCATCCACTTCAAGTGCCTGTTACTAAGCTTCCCTTAAGTGTTTATGTAGCTGAAAGTTTGATTATCAATAAACACCACAAATTCTTTTGACAAAAGGTAATGCCTCCACTTCTTGAAAGATTGTACCAATGCATACAACTCCAAGTCATAAGTTGAATACTACTTCTTTGCCTCATTTATTTTTTCAATAAAGAATGCCACAGGCCTTCCTTCTTGACTCAATACACCTCCTACTACTACACTACTTGCATCACATTCAATGGTGAACAACTTGTCAAATGTAGGTAAGAGTAAGATAGGTTTGGTAGCTACCTATTCTTTCAATGTTTGAAATGCTTTCTCAGTTGCCTCAGTCCATTTGAACTTTGTTTTTAGTCCTCCTTTGATGGTTTCAAGCACTGTGCACATATCCCATTGAAGTTCCTCATAAACTTTCTATAAAATTGTGCAAAGCCATGAAAACTTCTAACTTCAGTCCTTGTTTTAGGGGCAGGCCAATTCAAGATTGCCTCCACCTTGCTTGGGTCTATTTTCAGATTACTCTTGGACACTACAAAGCCCAAATAAACCAGCTCTTGCTGCATGAACTCACAATTTTCTAGTTTGATAACTAATTTCTCTTCATGTAGCTTCTTCATACCAACCTTAAGTGCTCAAGATGCTCTTCTTTTGTTTTTCTATAGATGAGTATATCATCTAGATACACCAGTACAAATCTACTTGTGAAGTCCTTCAAGACCTCATTCATTAACCTCATGAAGGTGCTTGGGGTATTGGCAAGCCCAAATGGCATTACAAGCCATTCATACAATCCATCTATGGTTTTGAAAGCGGTCTTCCACTCATCACCCTCCTTGATTCTGATTTGGTGATAACCACTCTTTAAATCTAGCTTGGTGAAGTACATAGCACCTCCTAAATAATCCATCAAATCTTCTATTCTTGGAATTGGGAAACTATACCTAATAGTGATCCTGTTGATATCCCTTGAATGTGTACAAAGTCTCTATTTTCCTCCTTTCTTGGATGCTAAGACCACTGGGACTACACATGGACTAATACTCTTCTTGATCAGTCCTTGATCCAATAGCTCTTGTATTTGTCTTGCCACTTCTTTGTTCTGATTAGGGGTAAGCTTGTATACTACTTTATTAGGAATAGATGCACCAGGTACAAAGTCTATTTGATGACTTATGGCCCTTCTTGGAGGTAGTGTTGTAGGGGTTCCATCACTCACTATATCTTTGAATTCTTTCAGCATTTGTTGCACTTCCAATGGTGTTTCTACCTGCAACTTCTTGTCTTCCTCCTTTGGCTTCACCATGATAGCACATCCTATGGTCTCATCATCATGTAGCACTTGTATGAACTCTTTACCACTGCTAGGCAACACACTAGGCATCTTAGAAGTTCCCTCTTCATTCTCTATTAAGGATTGAATTTTGAAAGTCCTCCCATCCTTCTTGAAAGAAATGGAGTTTTCCTCTCCATCATAGATCACCTTCCTATCAAATTTCCAAGGTCTTCCCAATAGAAGATGGCATGCATCCATGGGCAAGACATCACAAAGCACTTTTTATTTATAGCCTCCAATGGAAAAGTCTACCCATGTTTTCTCATTAACTAAAACACTTTGCTCCTGGTTCAACAAAGTCACCTTGTATGGATTTACATGGGGAACCTTTGTGAGTTTGAGCTTCTTTTCTATTTCCTCTACTATGATGTTATCAATTGACCCTAAATCCATAATAACCTTGAAAAATTTTCCTTCTACCTTGCACCTATCTCTAAAAAGAGCCCTCCTTTACTTTGGTTCACCTTGATTGGGCTGCCTTATGAGTACTCTCCTGAACATCAAGTTCTCACCCATTTCTGATTCAAACTTGTTGACTTCATTAGTACATGAGCTGCTACTATCTTCTTGGGTATAGGCTACCCTCTTCTTATTTTTTGAGGGTAATGGCTTATCAGGACATCTATAGGCAGGGTGTCCAAGCTATCCACATTGATAGCATTTCATTGTGGCAAAGTAGGAGCTGCTTCTTCCTGCTCCTCTTCCTCTATTTCCTTGAGAACCTCTTCCTCTACCAAAAGATCCTCTTGTAATAATTTCTGAACTTTGTTCCAAAATTCTTCTCTCTCCTTGCCTTCTTGAGTCACCACCTCTACTAGAACCTCATCTTTGACCCCCTCTAGAGTCTCTACCTCTTCCCCTATTCTTGGAGTTAGGTTCTTGCTTTCTTCTTTGTTTATTTTCAAGCTTTTGTGCCATATGCTGATATCCAAGTACTGTTGTGGGAGTAAACAAACTCATTTCCTCTGCTATGCTCCATTTCAAACCACTTAGGTACCTTGCCACTTTGATACTTTCATCTTCTTTGATCTTGGACCTTAAGGTCAACTTGTGGAACTCTTCAATGTAGGTGGCTACATCCATCTCCTTCTATCTAAGGTTCAATCTCCTCCTATGCTATTGGATTTTATAATCTGCTAGTAGGTACACTTTCCTAACTTTATTGACCATTGCTTTCCAATTAGAGATTGGGTTCTTTCCCTCTTTCTCCCTTTCATCTTGCAAGTAGTTCCACCAAGTTAAAGCTTGTTCTCTCAACCTAGAATTGGCCACCTTGACCATTTATGCTTTTGAGATCTCTTCAAATTTAATGTGATTCTCCATGCCTTCAATCCATTGCATCACAAGCTCTATATCCATCCTCCCAATCAGTAATAGGACACCTTCAAGTGCCTTGCCTGTGATAACCTTCAAATCTTTAAGAAATTGCTCATCTTGGGTTGGAGGATCAGGTGTAGGTACATCACCATCAATGGTTTTCTCTTTCCCTTTGGCATCCTACTCCTCCATTCTATCTTTCACCTTATCTACTTTTTCCTGGACATCATCCAAGAGTTGTTCCATTTGCATCAATCTTTCCTACAGGAGTCTATTAGCTTCCTCTTGATCTTCCACCTTCTTAGCAAGCTCTACATTAGACACCATTTTCTTCTTGTGTGATGATCCAATGGATTCTTCTAATGGTTGAAACATCCACTATTCACACTCCAAACCTTAAGAGGCTCTGATACCAATCTGATGGAGAGGTGAGGATAGACTAGCTAGTCTATGCTCTAATCCTTACCCAAGGACCCAAGTGTACTCCTAACACCTATGAGTGGTCTATAGGATAACTCACACATCCATGGACCCCTTGACTTACCTAGCCTGACCACCAAGTTTAGCTACTTGTCCTTGCAACATTCCAAGCTCTAGTTCTAGCTTCATCCCTTACATAGGCTTAGAAGGGTCTTCTATGTTTCAACACCATTCCAAGCTCCAACAGAGGATTTCATGAGTTCTAAGATGTTTTTAGTGCATTTAACAAGTTTTCATTACATTGGCATGGTTGTGTCATCACCCAATTTGAGGGTTCCTTTGCAATTTAGGGCTACAAGGAAGAGGCCTAATTAGCCCTCCTTTTAGTTTTATAGGGTTTTTGAGACATTTCCCTCAAAGATTCAACACACCTATTCTAAAGAAAAACTGCTACAAATGACCCATTCTCAAGGATTTTTGGGGTCTCAGGCTTCCAACAGGCTGTACAGCACCTGTGCCAAAAATGAGGGTTTTAAGGGTTTCTTGGTATCTTCACTATCCTAGTCTTCAACAACACCTCTCTAAGGCTATTCAAACCTCCTCCTTCACAACACCATTCCTTAAAACAACCTTCTTGACTCCCTCCAAAGGGCTTCCTTTGAAACTCATTCCTCTATCAACAAGAGCTTCTACACTATTGCTTGCTCCTAGCGGGGCTCTAATAAACTCACATAGGGATTCCTCAAACCATTTTTTGCACCTATTAGCTTGGGCCTTGCTTGCATATTTTTACAAGGTAGGGTTTGTACTACCTTATCCCAAAGTGCCATGGTGTTTCCATGGTGGGGATAGAAGCTACAGGCCCTACTTCATCAGTCCCTTCAAACTGAATAGTGGACTGTCAAACTTAACAAACTAAGAATATAAAAACTAGACACTCAAACCTAATCTAGATGTAGATAAATGAAGTAAAAAAAAACACAATGCTATCACTCAATCACAAGTTAAGGATAACAACACACTGATTCTTCACTTCATGCCATGAAAATGAATTTTACACACTGTTCTTTCTTACATAGTCTGATTATTCCAAACTTCTATCGTACACACTGCTTGCCAACCCTTGCATTATGGTTTTTCATGTCTAATATAGGCTTCTCCTTAGGATTAGAGCCTAGTTAGGGTTAGGAACCACCTTGGTGAGTTTAGCCTTGAAATAAGAAAAGTTGCTAAGCAATTTTTGAACAGTTGCTAGCAACTTTTAGAGCAATTTTTCTTGCTCGAGCAACTTTTTTCTCACTCCACTCCTAAGACCTTTCTAAGGTCTTTTACATGCTTAGATATTGAAAACAACTCTCCTAACCTCTATGTTAGAACTTAGACAACTCTAGAAAAGAAGTGACCTCAGGATACTAACCTAGCTTGAGTCACTGTACAGTCAAGTAAGGAGTTGCATACCAAAACCGAGACCTCTACTTAGGTCTCCACACACAAATGAGCCAAAACTCTTATTCTACTTACAAAATTCATTGAAGGAGTGTTTCTCACAACCAAAATTGGATGGTGGGAGCCCTTAGAAGGGTACTCCTATACCATACTCCCCCTTAGCACAAACTAAGATACTTTGGGGTCAAGAAGAGCCAAATCAATTCCAAACTTCTTGAACTATCCTTCCTCAATCCAAGTGGCTTAAGATTCAGGCTGATCCACCCATTTGACCAAATGATCCATATATACTTGGTGTCTAGTAGTCTTCTTCACTCTAGATTCTAAGACCTTCTCTACTTTGCCTGCCTTCTTCTTGGGTATGGCATTGGTGTCTATGTCTTGCAGAACCTTTGGTGGAGTTGTACCTTGCTCACTAATATCTCCCTTGAATATGATTAGGTCTACAACATTAAACACCGGTGAGATGGCTAAGTCTGATGGCAAGTCCACTTTGTAGGCATTCTTTCCATATTTGGCTAGAATCTTGCATGGGCCTACTCTCCTCATTTGTAGCTTGGTGGGCATGCCCTTCTACATCCTTGCTTTGTTAAGATGGACCATGACATAGTCCCCAATCTAAGATTGTACTTCCTTCCTCTTGTCATCCACTTTAGATTTGATTTTATGAGTGGATTCCATAATGGTCTTCTTTACTTTCTCTTGAACCTCCTTGATAGTTTGAGTGAAATCTTCAGCTTGTCCACTCTTCAACTCCATAGAACCTAAGTCTCTCAACTCATACACTCCTCTAGGGTGTCTTCCATAGACTATCTCAAAAGGACTTTTTCCTGTGGTCCTATTTACACTGTCATTGTAAGCATTTTAGCCTGAGATATAACAAGATCCCAAGTCTACCCATACTCCTTTGTCAAACACCTTAGCAAGTTTCCAAGAACCCTATTGATGACCTTAGTTTGACCATCAATTTTAGGATGGTATGCTGAACTGAAAGAGAGATTAGTTCCTAACCTTTTCCATAAGGTTTTCCAAAAGTGGCCCATGAACTTTCTATCCCTATCTGACACAATGCTCAAAGGGAGTCCATCGATCTAGCTATATCCTTGAAGAAGAGATGTGCCACATAGCTTGCATCATGAGTTTTTCTACACGGATTGAAATGACTCATCTTAGAAAACTTTTCAACAACAACATAGATGCTATCCATACCTAATTTGGTTTTAGGGAGTCCAACCACAAAGTCCATACTTACACACTCCCAAGGCCTATTTGGAATTGGTAGAGGTTGATAGATTCCCGCATTGCTTGAACCTCCTTTAGCTCTTTGACATACTCCACATTGCTCTACATACCTCCTTACATCCCTTGCTAGCTTAGGCCAAAAGTAGTATCTCTGTAGTAACTCCAATGTCTTGTTCATGCCAAAATGGCCACTAAGACTACCATTATGTTTCTCTTGAATCAGATTTTCCCTCATGGATCCTCTAAGTACACAAAGTTGATTACCTTAAAACAACAATCCATTTTGAAGGGTGTAATCTGCAAACTCACCATGGAAATAGTTCTCAAACTCTAGGCACACATTGTAGGCTTGTGAGAAATCTTCAACCTCTTCATATAAGTCTTTAAAACCTGCTATTCCAATGCTTTGCAGTTGTACCTCTTGGATAGTCAATAACTTCCTGCTCAAGGCATCTGCTACCTTGTTTAGATGCCCTTTCTTGTGCTTGGTTGTTAAGGTAAAGGATTGGAGATACTCCATCCAGTTCAAGTGCCTATTACTAAGCTTCTCTTAAGTCTTTATGTAGCTTAAAGCCTGATTATCAGTAAACACCACAAAATCTTTTGGCAAAAGGTAATGCCTCCACTTCTTGAAAGATTGTACCGATGCATACAACTCCAAGTCATAAGCTGAATACTTCTTCTTTTTCTCTTTGTCTTTTTCACTAAAGAATGTCATAGGCCTTCCTTCTTGACTCAATACACCTCCTACTACTACACCACTTGCATCACATTCAATGGTGAATAACTTGTCAAAAGTAGGTTAGAGTAAGATAGGTTTGGTAGCTATCTCTTGTTTCAATGTTTGAAATGCTTTCTCAACTGCCTTAGTCCATTTGAACTTTGTTTTTAGTCCTCCTTTGATGGTGTCAAGCATTGGTGCACATATCCCACTAAAGTTCCTCACAAACTTTCTATAAAATTGTGCCAAGCCATGGAAACTTCTAACTTCATTCCATGTTTTAGGGGCAGGCCAATTCAACATTGCCTCCACCTTGCTTGGGTCCATTTACAGGTTACCCTTGGACACTAAAAATCCCAAATAAACCAGCTCTTGCAGCATGAACTCACATTTTTCTAGGTTTATAGCTAATTTCTCTTCATGTAGCTTCTTCATACCAACCTTAAGTGCTCAAGATGCTCTGCTTTTTTTTTTCTATAGATGAGTATATCATCTAGATACACCACTACAAATCTATCTTTGAAGTCCTTCAAGACCTCATTCATTAACCTCGTGAAGGTTCTTGGGGCATTGGTAAGCCCAAATGGCATTACAAGCCATTCATACAATCCATCTATGGTTTTGAAAGTGGTCTTCCACTCATCACCCTCCTTCATTCTGATTTGGTGATAACCACCCTTTAAATCCAGCTTGGTGAAGTACATAGCACCTCCTAAACAATCCATCAAATCTTCTATTCTTGGATTTGGGAACCTATACCTAATAGTGATCCTATTGATATCCCTTGAGTCTATGCAAAGTCTCCATTTTCCTCCTTTCTTGGATGCTAATACCACTGGGACTGCATATGGAAAAATACTCTTCTTGATCAACCCTTGATCCAATAGCTCTTGCAATTGTCTTGCCACTTCTTTGTTCTGATCAAGGGTAAGCTTGTATGATACTTTATTAGGTAGAGATGCACCAGCTACAAAGTCTATTTGATGACTTATGTCCCTTCTTTGAGGTAGTGTTGTAGGGGTTCCATCACTCACTATATCTCTAAATTCTTTCATCATTTTCTGCACTTCCAATGGTGTTTCTACCTGCAACTTCTTGTCTTCCTCCTTTGGCTTCACCATGATAGCACATCCTATGGTCTCCTCATCATGTAGTGCTTGTATGAACTCATTACCACTACTAAGAAACACACTAGGCATCTTAGTAGTTCCCTCTTCATTCTCTATTAAGGACTAAATTTTGAAAGTCCTCCCATCCTTCTTGAAAGAAATAGAGTTTTCCTCTCCATCATAGATCACCTTCCTATCAAATTGCCAGGGTCATCCCAATAGAAGATGGCATGCATCCATTGGAAAGACATCACAAAGCACTTTGTCTTTATAACCTCTAATGGAAAACTCTACCCATGTCTGCTCATTCACTAACACACTTTGCTCCTAGTTCAACCAAGTCACCTTGTATGGATTTGCATGGGGAACCTTTGTGAGTTTGAGCTTCTTTGCTACTTCCTCTACTATGATGTTATCAGTGGAACCTGAATCCACAATAACCTTGCAAAATTTTCCTTGTACCTTGCAGCTGACTCTAAAAAGAGCCCTCCTTTTCTTTCATTCACCTTGATTGGGCTGCCTTATGAGTACTCTCCTGAACATCAAGTTCTCACCCATTTCTAATTCTAACTTGCTGACTTCATTAGTACATGATCTATTGCTATCTTCTTGGGTATATCCTACCCTCTTCTCATTTTTTGAGGGTAATGGCTTATCAGGACATCTATAGGGAGGGTGTCGAAGTAGTCCAAATTGATAACATTTCATTGTGGCAAAGTAGGAGCTGCTTCTTCCTACTCCTCTTCCTCTATTTCCTTGAGAACCTCTTCCTCTACCAAATGATCCTCTTGTACTAATTTCTAAACTTTCTTCCAAAATTATGCTCTCTCCTTGGCTTCTTGAGTCACCACCTCTACTAGAACCTCCTCTTTGACCCCCTCTAGAGTCTCTACCTCTACCCCTATTCTTGGAGTTAGGTTCTTTCTTTCTTCTTTGTTTATCTTCAAGCTTTTGTGCCATATGTTGATATCCAAGTACTGTGGTGGGAGTAAACAAACTCATTTCCTCTACTATGCTCCATTTCAAACCACTTAGGTACCTTGCCACTTTGATACTTTCATCTTCTTTGATCTTGGACCTTAAGCTCAACTTGTGGAACTCTTCAGTGTAGGTGGCTACATCCATCTCCTTCTTTCTAAGGTTCAATCTCCTCCTATGTGGCTATATTTCATAATCTATTGGTAGGTATGCTTCCCTAACTTTGTTGACCATTGCTTTCCAATTAGAGATTGGGTTCTTTCCCTCTTTCTCCCTTTCATCTTGCAAGTAGTTCCACCAGGTTAAAGCTTGTCCTCTCAACCTAGATTTGGCCACCTTGACCTTTTGTGCTTCTGAGATCTCTTCACATTCAAAATGATTCTCCATGCCTTCAATCCATTGCATCACAAGCTTTGTATCCATCCTATCAGTCAGCAATGGGACACCTTCAAGTGGCTTTCTTGTGATAGCCTTCAAAGCCTTAAGAAATTGCTCATCTTGGGTTGGAGGATTAGGTGTAGGCACATCATCATCAATGGTTTTCTCTTTCCCTTTGGCATCCTACTCCTCCATTCTATCTTTCACCTTATCTACTTTTTCTTGGACATCATCCAAGAGTTGTTCCATTTGCATCAATCTTTCCTGCAGGAGTCTATTAGCTTCCTCTTGATCTTCCACCTTCTTAGCAAGCTCTACATTAGTCACCATTTTCTACTTGTGTGATGATCCAACTAATTCTTCTAATGGTTGAAACATCCACTATTCACCTCCCAAGCCTTAAGAGGCTCTAATACTAGTCTGATGGGGAGGCTGGGATAGACTAGCTAGTCTATGCTCTGATCCTTACCCAAGGACCCAAGTGTAATCTTGACACCTATGAATGGTCTATAGGATACCTCACACATTGAAGGACCCCCTGACCTACCTAGCCTGACCACCAAGTTTAGCTACTTTTCCTTGCAACATTCCAAGCTTCATCCCTTACATAGGCTTATAAGGGTCTTCTAGGGTTCAACACCATTCCAAGCTCTAATAGAGGATTTCATGAGTTCTAAAATGTTTTTAGGGAATTTGACAACTTTTCATTGCATTGGCATGGTTGGGTCATCACCCAATTTGAGGGTTCCTTTGCAATTTAGGGCTATAAGAAAGAGGCCTAATTAGCCCTCCTTCCGGTTTTATAGGGTTTTTGACACCTTTCCCTCAAAGATTCAACACACCTATTATAAATAAAATCTGCTACAAATGACCCATTCTCAAGGATTTTTGGGGTCTCAAGCTTCCAACAGGCCGTACAGCACCTGTGCCAAAAATGAGGGTTTTAAGGGTTTCTTTGTCTCTTCACTGTCCTAGTCTTCAACAGAACCTTTCCAAGGCTATTCAAACCTCCTCCTTCACAACACCATTCCTTCAAACAACCTTCCTAACTCCCTCCAAAGGGCTTCCTCTGAAACTCATTCCTCTGTCAACAAGAGCTTCTACATTACTGCTTGCTCCTAGCCATGCTCTACTAAACTCACCTACGGCTTCCTCAAACCATTGTTTTCACATGTTAGCTTGGGCCCTTCTTGCATATTTTTATGGGGTATGGTCTATACTACCTTATCCCAAAGTGCCATGATGTTTTGAGGGTGGGGATAGGAGCTATAGGCCCTTTTTCATCAATCCCTTCAAACTGAACAGTGGACTGTCAGACTTAGCAAACTAAGAATATACAAACTAAACACTCAAACCTAATCTAGATGCAAATAAATGAAGTAAAAAAAAACACAATACTATCACACAATCACATGTTAACACTAACAACATGCTGATTCTTCACTTCAAGCCATGAAAATGATTGTTACACACTGTTCTTTCTTACACAGTCTGATTATTCCAAACTTCTACCATACACACTACTTGCCAACCCTTGCATGAGGGTTTTTCATGTCTAATATAGGCTTCTCCTTAGGATTAGATCCTATTTAGGGTCAGGAACTACCTTGGTGAGTTTAGCCTTCAAATAAGAAAATTTGCTAAGCAATTTTTTAACAGTTGCTAGCAACTTTTAGAGCAATTTTTCTTTCTCGAGCAACTTTTTGCTCACTCCACTCCTAAGACCTTTCTAAGGTCTTTTACATGCTTAGATATTGAAAACAACTCTCCTAACCTCTATGTTAGAACTTAGACAACTCTAGAAAAGAAGTGACCTCAGGATACTAACCTGCCCTGAGTCACTGTACAGTCAAGTAAGGAGTTACATACCAAAACCAAGACCTCTACTTAGGTCTCCACACACAAATGAGCCAAAAATCTTATTCTACTTACAAAATTCATTGAAGAAGTGTTTCTCACAACCAAAATTGGATGGTGGGAGCCCTTAGAAGGGTGCTCCTACACCAACAATCCTTTATGGCCCCCAAATAAGTAGATACAAAGATAAGATGGAAACATGGAGCCCATACATCCATGCCTTATCCCCTTCCTCCATGAGGAAGGACTCTACACTATTTGGCCATTCTCAACTAAAACACTTCACCCTCAAGGCTCTCTTCCCTCCCGAGGGCGATTTTATCTTTTCACACCCCAAAAAAACAAAGAAACAAATGCAAAACTAGAAAAATGTGCTATGTAAGAAACGATTAAAGATAAGCTTGAAGCTTTAAAAAACCATTTACAAACACCACACAAAAATCTGCATAAACACACAAGTAAAGAAACACAAGTCTTCCATGAAAGGAACACCAACCTTTCTCCAAGATATGACAATGAAATTTTATTAGAGCTCCCTTCCTACAAGCCTTCCTTTTCTAAGTCCACCAAAAACTTGCTAAGTCTACTAGAAGTCTCAAAATTGGAGAGTGGGCAATCAACCTACCAAATTCCTCTCGATCCCCCTAAGAGGAAAACCCTACCTAACCTCAAAGGTTATTGGACACACTATCCAAGGGTTCTCTCTCCAACAAGAGGGAAATTCAAATTTTCAAGAGAGGAAGACATGGCACACTTCCCAAATTCGTCACATTCTAAAAAGACATTTTTGAGAAGAGCCAAAAATGGTACAAAATCATCCTATTGGTCAAAATTTGACCCCCAACCCAAAGTGCACCTATGGGGTTATCTTATTTTAACCCTAACTAACCCCTAGGGCTACATTAAACCTCTCAAAAGTCTACTAAGAGTTTACCCACAAAAATTTGAAATAAGATTCCCTCCCAAGGCTCAACAACCAAGATACCTAACCTTGGGATACTAGAAGGTGACTCAAAGGTGGAAGACAACCAATAAAAAATCTACTTGTCCATGCCAACTCACATACACATGTGTCAATTGACACCACATAAAGTCACAACACATCACTACACACATGGCATTCCAAGTAGACATAAATATAAAATAAAATATACAATTTAAATAAGACATTCAAACATTACTATACAACATTAATACATAACAACGAGGTTTTTTTCTCCCTTTGGAGTTAACCTTGGCTTTACAAGATTTTCACATGCATCCATCTTTAATTTTGGCTTATTTAATCCATGGTTAATTTCGTGCACACTAGATAAAAATATCAGTAGCTCATGAAAGATCAAATGACATACATACATACATACATACATACATACATACATACATACATACATACATACATACATACATACATACATACATACATACATACATATATATATATATATATATATATATATATATATATATATATATATACACACACACACACATCATTAATAATCACATAAAAATACATTATAAAATCTAACTACATCTACACAACATAACATGAAATTCACTTAATCTCAAGAATGCAATTCTTAATTTCTATCAAGTTATTTCAAGGAACACATAGATACATCAAATAACCTAATTCATTAACCAAGTTCTTGCCACAAACATTTCTTGCATCAACATGAACTAAAGCATAATACTCATAATAAAATAATTTCTCTAATAACATATCATCAAGACCTAAAAATCAAAGCATGGAAATATAGCCTAAATCATCATCCACATTATCATAGGTCATCACATAGTATCAAAAATATAAAATCTTTGTCCAACTAGTCTAACATAACAAAATAATGTATGATCAAGATAATCATAACATGGAAATAGTCTTCTATGAAATGATGGTATGGGGTGAGGCCTCACATCCTCCCCTCCTAAGCATGAACTTCCTCTTAGAGTTCATCAAAAAGATGGGGATATTGTTCTCTCATATGTGTTGCATCCTCCCATGATGGTATAACCTCATCATAACAATCCCAC
Organism: Chamaecyparis obtusa; assembly: GCA_027943335.1. Taxonomy (NCBI): domain Eukaryota; kingdom Viridiplantae; phylum Streptophyta; class Pinopsida; order Cupressales; family Cupressaceae; genus Chamaecyparis; species Chamaecyparis obtusa. The sequence goes on along the minus strand of BSBK01001553.1, from coordinate 482,021 downwards.
TAGACCCTAACTTGGTCCAGCTCTCGACCTCAAAGGGCCAGTGTCTTGTGAGCCAAAATATGAATGGGTTCCAATGCTAGCTACCCATTTGAATCAACCTATAAATCATCCCAATCAATAATATGAGACTCATCATAAATATATTTCCTCAATATAGAAACATGAAACACATCATGGATGCATAACAGGCTAGGTGGTAGAGCTAGATGATATGCAACTAGGCCTATCCTCTCTAAGATCTCAAAAGTTCCAACAAAGTGAGGTGTGAGCTTAGAACCCTTTCCAAAATGGATTGGGCTCTTATGCAATCACACTCTCAAGAAGACTCTATTGCCAACCATGTAGACATGATCAATCCTCTTTGCATCCACATACTTCTATTGCCTATCCTGAGCCTCTCTAAGATGCTTCATGATCAAGTCTACATGTTGCTCCATCTCTTTGACCAACTGCATGTAATACCCCTCCTACAGTGATACTATGATTTAATACTTTTTTTATTATGATGGTTAGAACTATGCACTCATGTTTATGTTTCATGGAGGATTATACGTTCATCAAATGATATTTATATGCTCAGTTATAGTTACATTGATTATATGTTTATGAGATCCTAGAAGAATGTATTAGTTTTACATGTTTTATCTCATGAATTGTATACTAACCCTCATCTCAATTGGTTTATGGATACATATGTCTAATGTGTTTTCATGACTTAGGACGAAGTCGTAGTTACTCACTCAGTGAGGTCCACATGATGTATCGATCCTAGTCATCTGCTTGCATATATCTGATTTGTATATCTATATGTATATGTATCTCTTCTTGGTGATGTAGGATTTGTAGGTACCAGGTATCATCTCCACCTGGCTCCACAGGTCTGAGCGATCCCTTAAAAATCCTTGATCGTTGTTGTTGTCATGGAGATATCACCAAGCTTCACAAAAGAAACCTTTATCCTTGATCATCCACCTTAGGTGGGAAGTGCCGGATTAGTTCCTGGTAGGGAGGTATTATGTGGTTTATCAGTTATTAGGGTTTGGATCTTATTCTTTCTGTTAGGGTATGCTCGACTTTGTCAGTAGGTTGTCTATGTGAAGCCTTGTTGGTCGATTTCTATGTCAGTGACTTATCCTTGTTAGATTATCATGTTAGTATTAATGACAAGCTGTTATTTGTACCCTACATCTTCTGGCTATATAGTTATAAAATGAAAGTAATATGAATAATGAGTTATTTATACTATATGTGTCATAAACATATGGGTGCACACATATGCTTATGAACACATATACGTATATTAAGGTATATATATATATATATATATTTATTTATATTTATAAATATAAATAAATATATGCTTAATTATATTAACAAGACTAGCAAAATAGCACTAGCTTTATAATTAAAAGTATATTAAGAAATACATAAAATAAAAATAAATTGCCTTCGGTAATAAAACTAGCTAGCTACGAGGGAGTTGAACTCGAGACCTCCTAGAAGTTGGGCTAGTTAGTTACCAATTGGGCTATGTGAATTCCTTGTGAGGTAATTAATTAAATTTGTTATTAAACCTTGTTTTGGAAAATATTTTAATTAAAATTATCAAAACTTTATTATGTTACGGGAGAGATTAGTTTCTCCTCCAACCGACTATGGAAGTTGGAGAAGTTTCTTCCCCTATAGAAACTTCTCCAACCATATAGTTGGAGAGAAAATTTATAAGTATGATGGTTGGATTCAAGGAAAGGGGGAGGCTGGAAAACGTATGAAAATAATATTTCAGTTGAATCTGGGAGAAAGCGGGGAGTTGCATCCAGGAAGAAATTTCAAACGGGAGGCCGAAGAAATCATCTGCAACTGGCAATCTTCGAATCCAGGTTGGATCCTGAATCAAAAATTGATTTAAAATTTGTTAGATTTTAATGGAAAAGAATTTAATACTCTATTTGTCTTAGTTGTATTAATGCATAAAGTATTTTTACAATAGAAAAGAAATTACAATTTTATTGATTGTAAAGTCTATACGCTGTAGTTGTAATTATTATTATTATTATTATATATATATATATATATATATATATATATATATATATATATATATATATATAAATATTAATGTTCATGTTTTGAGAGAATATGGATATAGTTTTATAAATTAAATTATTGGTTGTTGTTAGAAGCATTTGTTTCAAAATAAAATAATATATATATTGTAAAGGTTCTGTTTTTATAATATTTCTTTTAAAAAATATATATATATATATTTTAAAATAAACTTAGTTGAAAAAAATATATATTATATTATATATATAATATATATATATATATTATATATATAATATAACGTCTACATATATATATATATTATCTTTTAAAAAGTTTTCATTTTGTAAACAGTTTCAAAAAATTACTTTTTAAACAAAAGTTGTTTTAGAAAAAAAAAAAAATTTGTGTTGTAAACGCGCGGGGAAGTGGGGCCGCCGTGGTACCTTACGGTACCAATGGCAGTGACCCCACTGCCGCCGGCACCGTAGGGTGCCGTCGGCAGTGCAGCCACTGCCGGCAGTAGTGCACCGCCCGCCGTGGAAGTTTAAACAAAAAATGAAAAAACTCAAAAAATTATATTTTCGATGTTTTAAAAAAAAAAGGTTTTCTTTCATTTCGATAATACATATTATATTATATATATAATATGCATGATATTATATATATAATATAAGGTGAAAACATATTTAAATGTATGTGGATAATTTATATTTAAGGTTATATTATATATATAATATAATATATTTTATCAATTAATTTAATATTATATTATATATATAATATATAATATTATATATGCAATATAATATGTCTTTTATGGATTATAATCATTATTTGATTTAAAAATTGAGTATTATATTGTATATATAATACATGTAGTATTATATATATAATATAATAAATATACTTTTAAATTTATGGGTTATAATGTATTGTATATATATATATATATATAATATTCATAATATTATATATATATATATAATATAAATATGGTTTTGAAATTTTAAATCATTTTCTAGGCATATGCAATTTAATCAGCAAATTATATAATATGTCATGTATATTGCATCTAAGATGAAATATAATTCAGAAGCTAGAGATATTTTAATGTAGTGAGTAAGTCATACTTATTTTATTTGCGAATATATAGTGAAAATTTATTTCTATACTTAGTTAAATGTTAGGATGGGGATTAGAAAACTGAAAACGAAACCCTTTGCTTCCTAACTTATCAACAATCAAACCTGCTAAACTTTAGGACCTCCTAAGTATCCTAGGGTAGAACTGTTAAAGTGAAAATGTTGGACATGTTAGTAGGTTGCTAGGAAAACCTAATGGGAATAGGTTAGGGTTAGGAAACCTAGGAACCCTAAGTGAGTGGCTCTCAGTGTGGGGCCGGGGCCCTAAAGTGGCTAGACCAGGATAACCGACTGATGAGTTAATTAACCAAGTGATAACCTAATAAAATTTAAGGGATGGGTTTAAAACATTAAAAAGATTAAATTGTGCCTCGTCCATGCCATTAGCGCTAGGACAGGCTATGGATGGGAGTGGGAGAAGGTACCTATGCGTAGGTACGATCGAATGGTGCTTGTCTGTACGAAAGGTATTCGATTCCGCATGTGCCTACTTGGGGGCCGGGGCCCAGTGTGGCTAGTACCAGGAACCCAAGGGGTGAGGGCTATGCGATGACACTCACTTAGGTTGTTGCTTAGGATTTCCTACCCAAACCCTAGAACCCTTGTTGAATAGAACTTTACTTGTGGAATTGTTATCCAACCCTTTTGGTAAAACCTAGTAAGTTCCTTCTTTGTGGGCTTGGTGTTTATCTCCTAGCACGGGGGGTGAAACTTTACCAGTTTCACATGGTTGGGAGGAAAATCTTTCTATCGAGGTATCTTGTGCAGATGTAAACAACTGAAGATTCATATTTGTCTAAGCACCTATTGAAGAATGAAGACCTGTACTTATTCATGTTGTTGTAAACTTATGTATTCTCCTATGAGGAGTTTAAATGTAATGTAATTTTCAAATGATGTAATAATGGGTAGACGTAGGAAAAGGGTTATATGGGATGTTTATTTAATGGAAAGATGTAATCTTGTTATGTATCAAGTTATGTAAAATGTTGATGAATCATTTGTTGTACTATTGCAATATGTTAGTTAGATGAAATGGAATTATAGTAATTGATCTTTTAAAAGTTTTAGATGGAAATTAACTATGATTGTGTTTATGTATTTTCCAATAAAGAACTTGAAATAGAACTTGTATGGTTAGTAAATGTTGTTAATGGTTTATCAGCTTTTCATTAATTTAAACATTTACATTTAAGGGAACCTTGGAAAGAAGTTAGAATATGTTTTGTTTATTTGCAAACTTTAAAAGTTCAAAAATCTTCGTAAAACTCTACTTAGGTTTTCTTTTACAAAGTAAACCTTTGTGCATTTCTCTGGTTCCCTTGCGGGGCATGACATTTTGGTATCAGAGCACTAAGTTGCTACACTAGGACCTAAAGAAATTGGGTCCATGTACCTTAAACTTGCACTACATCTTAGGAAAACTCAAAATGAAAATCAAAACCATAAACTCATCATTCTTCTTAACTCATGGCAGGATGCCACCCGTAACCCATGGTCAAAGAGGAGTTGCCCAAAATGCTCCTCCTAGATCCCAACACGAAGATTCTCAAGAAGAAGAACAATACGAGGAACAAGGGGAACAATCTAACAATCAATCAGGAGGTTTTCAGGGAGCCCAAGTAACAGAACTACTACAACAAATCCTTCAGAGGTTAGAGGCAGGGCAGGATAGAGGCCAACATGGGGAGAGTAGCACTCACAATGAGGAAAGAGAAAGAAGTCCTAGGAGGAGAGACCAAACATTGGAAGAGGATTCCCTACGGGCTTCTCATATGCGGGATCTCCTTAGAACCAAGACAAACCCATTTAAGGGAACACAAGGTGGAACTTCCGCATAAACTTGGTTGCTAGAATTAGAAAGGCTTTTCTCCATGCACCCATACCACAGTAATACCAAAGCTCGGTTTGCAGTTATTCACCTTAGAGACTTTGAATCCACATGGTGGGAAACAGAAAGAGAGAAACTTCACTTAGACATCACCACCCTTTCTTGGGAACTATTCCTAGAACTCTTTCGAGCTAAATTTCTGTCTGACCATTGGAGGCGGGAAAGAGCTGAAGAATTTCACAATCTGAGGCAGCTTAACATGTCAGTGGATGACTATGAGAGGATGTTCTTAGAACTCAAGCCATATTCAGGGTTTAAGGATGATGAACCTATGTTAACTCAACACTTTCTCAGAGGGCTCAACAGTCATTTGGCTTGCAGTGTAAGAATGTTTGAACCTCAGACTATAAATGATGCAGTCATTAAGGCTCATCTTGAAGAACAAAATATAGCCTTGGGGTTAGGAAGCCGAACCAGTGGCCAAGGTGGCAATACTTTCTAGATTGGGTCAGGGAATCAATTTCAAGGCACACCTAAGAACTATCTGCCTAAAGGAAACCAGAACCAACACAAAAGGAAGTTTGTCAGCAACAACAACAGCAACAATCAGAATGGAAACAAAAATAAAAGTGGGGGTTCTCAATTTAATAATCCTCGCAACTAGCAACATGCAAAACAATTCCCAAACCGTCAACCAGCTCAGAGTATGCCTCAGAACTCTAGTCAGGGTAGCTACCAGCAATCTAGTTCACCTTCTGTAGGAAGATATTTTATCAAAAACACCGGATGTTACTCTTGTGGGAAGCATGGGCACATTGCAGTTAATTGCCCTCAGAAATCTTCTCTAGCAGTTAGTTTTAGACAGGCCACTTCAGAACCTACAGTAGGTAACTCAGGCAGATCCCATCGATCATTTTCTGCTATAAACCATGGGCAAGCCAATAGTCAGGGGACAGTCATTGAAACTCTAGGTTTGTTAAAGGGTATCTCTACCACCGTTTTGTTTGATTCAGGGGCAACAGATTCTTTTATTTCATCCTCTTTAGTAGAGCAATGTGGGCTGAAGGTAGTAAGGCAGGAAGATAGGTGGCAGGTTGAACTAGCCTCCGGGGCAAGAGTAGTCTCTGACGCCTATGTTCAAAGTTGTAGTTTGGAACTTGGACCTTTCTCTACCTTAGTGGATCTTAGAGTGATTCCTTTAGGATCATATGGAGTAGTGTTGGGCATGGATTGGTTGGATGCTCACAAAGCCACTTTGGATTGTCGAAACAAAAGTGTTCAATGCACTGATGACTCGGGGAAAACTAAGAAGATTATTGGGGTTCAATCATCCATCTCTCTCCGCATGATTTCTACAATGCTGCTTAAGAGGTGCATGCGCAAAGGATGCCAACTTTTTGTAGTCACAATGGAGGATTTAGATCAAGAAGAGAGTAGGGAGATATCATTAGATCACCCCCTTTTACAGGAATACTTGGATGTTTTTCCAAAAGGAATTCCAGGGATGCCACCCAAGAGAGACATAGATTTCCAAATTGATTTGGTGCCGGGAGCAGAACCAATTTCCAAAGCTCTGTACCGTATGACCACGCAAGAACTTGAGGAACTCAAGGTTCAGCTAGAAGAACTTTTAGAAAAAGGGTTTATAAGACCTAGTGTATCACCTTGGGCAGCGCCAGTGATATTTGTAAAGAAGAAAGATGGATCCCTCCGATTATGTATTGACTATCGTCAACTGAACAAGGTTACCATCAAAAATTGGTATCCTCTACCTCACATTGTTGATCTATTTGATCAGATGAAAGGGGCAAAAATATTCTCTAAGATAGATCTCAAGTCAGGCTATCATCAACTGAGAATTCAAGAAGCTGATATTCATAGAACAGCTTTTCGCACCAGGTATGGCCATTATGAGTTCACTGTGGTACCTTTTGGGTTAAAAAATGCTCCTTTCGTATTCATGAGCCTAATGAATGGAGTGTTTAGAACCTACTTGGACAAATTTGTGATAGTGTTCTTAGATGATATCTTGGTATACTCCAAAACTCTTGAAGAACACAAGGTTCATCTTCGGCAAGTATTGCAGTGCCTTAGGGAGAACCAACTGTATGCTAATGCTAAAAAGTGTGAATTCTTTCAGACTGAGGTTAAGTATCTTGGGCATGTCATATCAAGAAATGGCATTGCTGTTGACCTAGATAAGATTCAAGCTATAGTGGAGTGGCCAACTCCAACTAATGTTCCCGAGGTTCGCAGTTTTATGGGATTAGTCGGGTATTACAGAAGGTTTGTCAAAGATTTTTCTCAGGTTTCTCATCCCATCACTTCACTTCAAAGGAAGGGTAAGAAGTTTGTTTGGTCAAAAAAATGTGAGGCCGCGTTCCAAACCTTGAAAGATAGATTAACCAGTGCTCCAATTTTGGTAGTTCTTGAACCATCTAGAAATTTTGTAGTATGCACAGATGCTTCTCTAGAGGGGATCGGGGCAGTTCTTATGCAAGAAGGAAAAGTTGTGGCTTATGAGTCAAGGAAACTCAAGGATCATGAACTCAACTACCCCACCCATGACCTTGAACTTGCAGCAGTTGTACATGCTTTGGTGAAATGGAGACACTTTCTGTTGGGTCACAAGTTTGAACTCCAAACAGATCATAGAAGTCTTCAGTACATCTTCTCCCAACCCAATCTCAATGCTAGGTAGCGAAGGTGGATGGAATTTTTATGCAAATATGAGTTTGAAGTTAAGTATGTTCAAGGTAAAATGAATGTGGTGGTAGATGCTCTGAGTAGGCACCGACATACTCTTTCAGCCGTAACCCTTAGCATAGATCTGGGGAGCAGAATCAGGGAGGCCCTTACTTCTAACCCTTGGTTCCAGGAAGTTAAGTCAGAGATAGAATCAGGAAGGCCTTTGGAAGGTCGCTTCTCAGGATACTCATTGGATTCAGTAGGGTTGCTAAAACAACAAAATAGAATCTATGTTCCCATGGCCAGAGAGCTTCGTGCGCTTATCCTTTCGAAAAGTCACAAGGCGCCCTATTCAGCACATCCAGGGGTGAAGAAAATGTATGCCGACCTACATCAGTTATACTATTGGTCAGGGATGAAGAAGGATATAGCAGACTATGTGGCTAGATGTTTAGAGTGTCAGAGAGTGAAGGCCGAGCATCAGCACCCTGCAGGTCTATTGCAACCTCACCTAGTGCCAGAATGGAAATGGGATATCATTTCCATGGATTTTATAGTGGGACTTCCAGTTACTCCCAGGAGACATGACGCTATCATGGTAACGGTGGATAGGCTCACCAAGGTAGCTCATTTCTCCCCTATACAGTCTTCCTATTCAGCATCTTCTGTGGCCAGAATATTTATGAAGGATATTGTGAGACTCCACGGCATTCCTAGGAAAATCATATCTGATCGTGATCCAGTATTCACCTAAGCTCTTTGGACATCACTTCAGCATGCTTTAGGGACTCAGCTTAACTTTAGTTCAGCCTATCACCCTGAGACAGATGGACAGACAGAGTGAGTCAATCAGGTCCTTGAGGATATGCTCAGGATGTATGTTATGGATAGGCAGACCCATTGGGAGGAGTACCTCTACTTGGTAGAATTTGCATATAACAATGGTTATCATAGTTCCATAGGCATGTCTCCTTTTCAGGTATTGTATGGCCACCCATGTCGTACTCCCTTGAGCTGGGACCAGTTGGAGGACAGGGTACTTTTGGGGCCGGAGATGTTGTAGGACATGGAGGATCAGGTCAGGTGCATCAGAGAGCACATTGTGACAGCTCAGGATAGACAGAAGAAGTACGCCGATGCTCACAGGATTGATGTACACTTTTCTCCTGGTGACAGAGTCTTTTTGAGGGTGCGTCCATGAAAGAGTCCAATCCGTTATGGAAAAGGCTCCAAGTTGGCACCCCAGTTTGTTGGTCCTTTCGAGGTCTTGGAGAGGATAGGACCAGTAGCCTATCGGCTTGCCTTGCCACCCAGCCTTGCTCGTATTCATGATGTATTCCATGTTTCAGTTCTTAGAAAGTATATTCCTGATGTGACTCATGTTTTGGATTGGAATGCATTACAGGTAGCGGATGGGCAGTTGGCTTTAGAGCCAGTACGTATTCTGCAGCAGTGAATACTGACCCTCAGGGGTTGCAGCATAGAGCAGGAAAGGGTCCAATGGGACCCCAATGATGAATCTTCCGCCACATGGGAAGATGCCACTAGGATTAGAGATGCTTATCCATACTTATTTGTAGGCTTCCAGGAGTAAGCCTAACTCTAGAGGGGGAGGATGTAATACCTCTCCTATAGTGATACTATGATTTGATACTTTTTTTATTATGATGGTTAGAACTATGCACTCATGTTTATGTTTCATGGAGGATTATACGCTCATCAGATGATATTTATATGCTCAGTTATAGTTACATTGATTATATGTTTATGAGATCCTAGAAGAATGTATTAGTTTTACATGTTTTATCTCATGAATTGTATACTAACCCTCATCTCAATTGGTTTATGGATACATATGTCTGATGTGTTTTCATGACTCGGGATGAAGTCTTAGTTACTCACTCAGTGAGGTCCACACGATGTATCGATCCTAGTCATCTGCTTGCATATATCTGATTTGTATATCTATATGTATATGTATCTCTTCTTGGTGATGTAGGATTTGCAGGTACCGGGTATCGTCTCCACCTGTCTCCATAGGTCTGAGTAATCCCTTAAAAATCCTCGATCGTTGTTGTTGTCATGGAGATATCACCAAGCTTCATAAATGAAACCTTTATCCTTGATCATCCACCTTAGGTGGGAAGTGCCGGATTAGTTCCTGGTAGGGAGGTATTATGTGGTTTATCAGTTATTAGGGTTTAGATCTTGTTCTTGCTGTTAGGGTATGCTCGACTTTGTCAGTAGGTTGTCTATGTGAATCCTTGTTGGTCGATTTCTGTGTCAGTGACTTATCCTTGTTAGATTATCATGTTAGTATTAATGAGAAGCTGTTATTTGTACCCTACATCTTCTGGCTATATAGTTATAAAATGAAAGTAATATGAATAATGAGTTATTTATACTATATGTGTCATAAACATATGGGTGCACACATATGCTTATGAACACATATACGTATATCAAGGTATATATATATATATTTATTTATATTTATAAATATAAATAAATGTATGCTTAATTATATTAACAGGATTAGCAAAATAGCACTAGCTTTATAATTAAAATTATATTAAGAAATACATAAAATAAAATAATAAAATAAAAATAAATTGCCTTCGGTAATAAAACTAGCTAGCTAGGAGGGAGTTGAACTCGAGACCTCCTAGAAGTTGGGCTAGTTAGTTACCAATTGGGATATGTGAATTCCTTGTGAGGTAATTAATTAAATTTGTTATTAAACCTTGTTTTGGAAAATATTTTAATTAAAATTATCAAAACTTTATTATGTTACGGGAGAGATTAGTTTCTCCTCCAACCGACTATGGAAGTTGGAGAAGTTTCTTCCTGTATAGAAACTTCTCCAACCATATAGTTGGAGAGAAAATTTATAAGTATGATGGTTGGATTCAAGGAAAGGGGGAGGCTGGAAAACGTATGAAAATAATATTTCAGTTGAATCTGGGAGAAAGCGGGGAGTTGCATCCAGGAAGAAATTTCAGACGGGAGGCCGAAGAAATCATCTGCAACTGGCAATCTTCGAATCCAGGTTGGATCCTGAATCAAAAATTGATTTAAAATTTGTTAGATTTTAATGGAAAAGAATTTAATACTCTATTTGTCTTAGTTGTATTAATGCATAAAGTATTTTTACAATAGAAAAGAAATTACAATTTTATTGATTGCAAAGTCTATACGCTGTAGTTGTAATTAATATCTATATATATAATATATATATATATATATATATATATATATATATATATATATATATATATATATATATATATATAAATATTAATGTTAATATTTTGAGAGAATATGGATATAGTTTTATAAATTAAATTATTGGTTGTTGTTAGAAGCATTTGTTTCAAAATAAAATAATATATATATTGTAAAGGTTCTGTTTTTATAATATTTCTTTAAAAATATATATATATATATATATATTAAATTAAACTTAGTTCAAAAAAATATATATTATATTATATATATAATATATATATATATATTATATATATAATATAACGTCTACATATATATATATATTATCTTTTAAAAAGTTTTCGTTTTGTAAACAGTTTCAAAAAATTACTTTTTAAACAAAAGTTGTTTTAGAAAAAAAAAAAATTATGTGTTGTAAACGCGCGGGGAAGTGGGGCCGCCGCGGTACCTTACGATACCAACAGCAGTGACCCCACTGCCGCCAGCACCGTAGGGTGCCGTCGGCAGTGCGGCCACTGCCGGCGGCAGTGCACCGCCCGTCGTGGAAGTTTAAACAAAAAATGAAAAAACTCAAAAAATTATATTTTCGATGTTTTAAAAAAAAAAGGTTTTCTTTCATTTTGATAATACATATTATATTATATATATAATATGCATGATATTATATATATAATATAAGGTGAAAACATATTTAAATGTATGTGGATAATTTATATTTAAGGTTATATTATATATATAATATGGTTAATATTATATATATAATATAATATATTTTATCAATTAATTTAATATTATATTATATATATAATATATAATATTATATATGTAATATAATATATGTCTTTTATGGATTATAATCATTATTTGATTTAAAAATTGAGTATTATATTGTATATATAATACATGTAGTATTATATATATAATATGATAAATGTACTTTTAAATTTATGGGTTATAATGTATTGTATATATATATATATATATATATATATATATATATATATATATATATATATATATATATATAATATTCATAATATTATATATATATATAATATAAATATGGTTTTGAAATTTTAAATCATTTTCTAGGCATATGCAATTTAATCAGCAAATTATATAATATGTCATGTATATTGCATCTAAGATGAAATATAATTCAGAAGCTAGAGATATTTTAATGTAGTGAGTAAGTCATACTTATTTTATTTGCGAATATATAGTGAAAATTTATTTCTATACTTAGTTAAATGTCAGGATGGGGACTAGAAAACTGAAAATGAAACCCTTTGCTTCCTAACTTATCAACAATCAAACCTGCTAAACTTTAGGACCTCCTAAGTATCCTAGGGTAGAACTGTTAAAGTGAAAATGTTGGACATGTTAGTAGGTTGCTAGGAAAACCTAACGGGAATAGGTTAGGGTTAGGAAACCTAGGAACCCTAAGTGAGTGGCTCTCAGTGCGGGGCCAGGGCCCTAAAGTGGCTAGACCAGGATAACCGACTGATGAGTTAATTAACCAAGTGATAACCTAATAAAATTTAAGGGATGGGTTTAAAACATTAAAAAGATTAAATTGTACCTCGCCCATGCCATTAGCGCTAGGACAGGCTATGGATGGGAGTGGGAGAAGGTACCTATGCGTAGGTACGATCGAATGGTGCTTGTCTGTACGAAAGGCATTCGATTCCGCATGTGCCTACTTGGGGGCCGGGGCCCAGTGTGGCTAGTACCAGGACAACCCAAGGGGTGAGGGCTATGCAATGACACTCACTTAGGTTGTTACTTAGGATTTCCTACCCAAACCCTAGAACCCTTGTTGAATAGAACTGTACTTGTGGAATTGTTATCCAACCCTTTTGGTAAAACCTAGTAAGTTCCTTCTTTGTGGGCTTGGTGTTTATCTCCTAGCACGGGGGGTGAAACTTTACCAGTTTCACATGGTTGGGTGGAAAATCTTTCTATCGAGGTATCTTGTGCAGATGTAAACAACTGAAGATTCATATTTGTCTAAGCACCTGTTGAAGAATGAAGACCTGTACTTATTCATGTTGTTGTAAACTTATGTATTCTCCTATGAGGAGTTTAAATGTAATGTAATTTTCAAATGATGTAATAATGGGTAGACGTAGGAAAAGGGTTATATGGGATGTTTATTTAATGGAAAGATGTAATCTTGTTATGTATCAAGTTATGTAAAATGTTGATGAATCATTTGTCGTACTATTGCAATATGTTAGTTAGATGAAATGGAATTATAGTAATTGATCTTTTAAAAGTTTTAGATGGAAATTAACTATGATTGTGTTTATGTATTTTCCAATAAAGAACTTGAAATAGAACTTGCATGGTTAGTAAATGTTGTTAATGGTTTATCAGCTTTTCATTAATTTAAACATTTACATTTAAGGGAACCTTGGAAAGAAGTTAGAATATGTTTTGTTTATTTGCAAACTTTAAAAGTTCAAAAATCTTCGTAAAACTCTACTTAGGTTTTCTTTTACAAAGTAAACCTTTGTGCATTTCTCTAGTTCCCTTGCGGGGCATGACACTGCAGCCCAACAACTACTCTATCCTCAATCGTATCCCAACTCAAAGGTGTCATGCAAGGTCTACCATACAAAGCCTGATAATGTGGCATACCCAAAGATGAATGAGGCCCATTATTATAGGCAAACTCCACCAAATACAACTACTCCTCCCACCTAGCATGATGATCTATCACATACATGCAAAGTGTATGTGACTGAATGTGACCTCTAAATCAGGCACAACACAACATGGTCATTATTCACTTGATAGAATTCGGGAGAGAGTATGAAGAACTCAATCCAAATTCCATGGTGAGGTGACCTGTTGCCTCCTATGTGAATGGGGTGTTTGAATACTCTCAGAATGAGAGCCAATAGCCAGGAGACCAATTCAACAATGGAGGATTTCCAAGAAGGAATAAAGATGAGCAAGAATGCAATTAAGCTAAGATGAAGTGCAATTTAATCTAAGAATGAGGATGCAATTAATCTAAGAGCTTGAAAATAAAGATGAGATGCAACTTAATCTAAGAACTTGAAAGAAATATGATATTAAACTAAGAACAAATAAGAAAATTTAGTCTAAAATGTGATGCAAAGATTATACTAATAATGAGATATTAATCTAATAAATGCAATAAAAAGCTTTGAAAACAATGAATCAAATGAGACTAAAAAATGCCTATAGTGTAGATGCTCTCAAAAATTGCTCCTTTTGAATGAGAAGAAGAGGCTCTTTAAATAGAAAAGCTCGGGAGAGGAATGAAGAGTTTCTTGATTTGTAACTCGTGACTCTTCATTCCCACATTGAGACAAAAATGCAAGAATTACTTAATAAAAAGAATGGAAAATGCCACACAGGTGACCTTTCGAATATCTTGAATTATCAATTCAAAAAAGTGTGTCCATTCGAATATCAAGTAATTATTAATTCCTTTTTATGGGTAATTAGCTAAAGAGGGTAGATTTTAATTTAATTAGAAAGCACTTAGGACTTTATAATTAAATTAATTTATCATAGGGGTAATTTAGCCAATTAAGTCTAAGAATTTAGGAATTAATTTAGCATTTGATTATTTGAATTTATGGTCTTTGCAATTGACATCAAGTCAAATTAAGTCAGGTAGGAGAGAGAAAATTGCCTAGGGAACTAGGACTTTGGTGATGTAAAATCGAGATAATGCACCAAAATTGATGAAATTAAATACGTGCCAATTTTGGGGTATTACATTTGCCCCTCTTTGAATTGATGTGCGAACAGCGCGTTGATTCAAAGAATAGTCTGAAATGACAAATGATGAGAATTTCCGTAGTCCAAGTTAGATTGTGAAGATAATGGTCTTAAAAGAGAACCAGAATTAGGGTTAGATTGCCCCAATACTGATTGATGAAGATGCAGATTTAGGACTGTCTCTAGAATCAGGGTTAGATTGCTCCAATACAAAGGTTAGCCCTCCGAGACCCAGGTTAGATTGCCCAGATAACAGTCTAAAAGAGATTTTGAGAGACATCTCCAGAATGAAGCTTGACTCCCAGGGATTAGGATTAGATTGCCCCAATACCTAAAAGATAGATGATGAGATAAGAAGATGTGAGACATCAAGATGCCCCAAGCAATGAAAACTGATGATTCAGATCAGACTGATTCAAGAATTGATTCGACAAGATTCAATGATGCAATCATCCTGCCCCCTCAGGAGTGAAATTGAAAGATGACACATCAGAAGGATGATAAACAACAAGAGATTGCAAAGCAAAAGTAATTAGACTAGATTCGCAAAGCTACAAAAGTGAATCAGAGCAAAGCAGAGGTCTTGTTGACCAAGTTTGACCATAGTTGACCATGGTTGACCAAATTTTGACTAGGGTTGACTTGATGAAAAAAAGCAAAGATTTGAGAACATGATGCAAAGATGAGGATCTGGCAGGAAGATGACACCTGAAGGCTGACTGCACAAGCATCCGATCCAGAAGGAGTCCAATATTTAAAATGCAATTTTGAGCCACTTAGAGATGTCAGATTTCAATTTCAATCCTGAAAAAGGATGCAGCAAAGATGAGACTGGGACAAAATATGAGAACCTTTGATGAGTAGATCCAGAAGAAAGCAATCAAGAGAGCAACAAGAAAGCGCTCCAAATGCAAGCCTAGAATGAAAGATGCAAGTCTAAATGCAGGCCTAAGATGAAAAAAATGCAATCCTCCAGACTCGGCTATTGGACTCATCGTATTTATCATCATTGAGTTCATTTAAGCACGGGACAATTGCAAGATGCCATACAATTCTCCCCAACATGAGAATATGAATATGACATAAGTCTTAAATTTGTCAGAATAAGGTGTAAGCATTAAGGCACAAGAAGCCAGAATGACCTGAACACCTATTCCTTTTAATTTAGCAAGTTAACATAAGCATCAAAGAACATTTTCTAGAGTGACCTGAATGTCTCTTGCGACAAACACACCAAACACATAGGATTTCCTTCTTTTGCCAAAGATTGCTCGCAGTGACCCTTACGTTCACTTAATAGGATGAGCATTTACAATTTTACCAGTAGCAGAAAGAAGTCACTCAAAAGACAAGGAGAAGAACCAACCTCACCGAAGCATCCATATAAAAGGAGTTGAGGTATGCATGGCCATCCAATACAAGATAGAGGCTCTTACAGATAGACACCCCTCTTATATAAATTCTTTGGATCATTGGAACTAAACCAACAAGCAGAAAGCAAAAGGAAAGTAAACAAATGAACACTCAAAGAAATCAAAGCTCAACAAGCCTCAGGGGAACACAAATCAAGTTTTACTTCCAGTTTAAGTTCATGTTCAAGAAAATTGAAGTCAATTCAGAAACATACAATGTTTGAAGTCTCAATAGGATAGCGACAGCGGGCAGACACAGTGAGAATCACTGGTGACTATTGTGGGAGACTAAATCTCAAGAAGATATCGGGAAGCTAACGCAGTATCGGTAGGCAAACGCAATGAGAACTACTGGTGACCAATATGAGAGAGAGATTCTCAAGGTGAGAAATCTTAGAGATACTAGCGAAACATCAGTAGGTAGACATAGTGAGAACCGCTGGTGACTGATGTAAGGGAGAGGTCCTGAAAGTGAGAGGTCAAACGAAAGCTAGGTATCAGTAGGCAGGCATAGTGGGAACCACTGGCAACCAATGCTCAAAAGAGTTTTCAAAAGTGATAGGATAATGCCCCTAGACCAAGTAGGTGCCCCCAAGTGTGAACCAGTTCCAATCCATGAAGAGTCGAGGAAAACTCAAAGACAAGCGCATGAGCTAGCAAACCAAAGTAGAAAACAAACTAAAGCAGGAAAGGGGGAAAACAAACTAAAGCAGGAAAGGAAGGAAACTAAAGTAGGAAACTAAGAGCCAAGCGACGTTGAGATGAGATGTAGCTTTAGGAAACAAGTGGCACCTGTTTACCAGGTTTTCACCATCTTGGCAGAGATTCTATTTTTGCTACCATGACGCATGTTTACCAGGTTTTCATCAATGGCACATTTTTTTCTTTTTCAATTTTTTTGTACTTTTCTCTTTTTTTGATTTTTTTATATTTTTTTGAATATCTCATTTTTTTGTATTTTTGAAATTTTTTTTTTTTTTTGTATTTTTCACATTTTCTATTTTTTTTGTATTTTTGAAATTTTCTTTTTTTCTTTTTTTTTTGTATTATCAAGGTGCCTATTTACTAGGTTTTCACCAGGATAATAGATACATCAAAGTTCCTGTTTGCTAGGTTTTCACTAAGATGATCATTTTTTTAGGACATTTTGCAATTTTTAGGATTTTTTTGCAATATATCAATGTTTAGGATTTTTTCAGGATCAATAAGTATGTACATGAGCATACTGAGAATGTCAACTGTAGAACTTCTTCAAATGAAGAGTGTTGATGGGCTCTTTGAGTTTCTCTCCTTCAGTAGGAATCTCTGGAAACACAGTCATTTGTAGTAGTAGCCAGCTGAGAAGTTGCAAAATCAGAACCAGATGTTGTAGCAGTAACAGGAGAGCCAACCAGTAGTGTCCAACAGTCAAGAGATCCATAGTCAAGGAAAGATCACTTAAGTGAGACCCACAAATGTCCTTATGGACACACCTTAACTCTTTGTCAGATTTCCCACGCTCTAAACGCTTAGGGAGAGTACATTCTAGATTTCTCTTAGTCATGTCATTAGCAATAAGGAGATATTGATATGCACTTTGGGAAAAGGCAAGATGGAGTGAAGAGTGTAAAGTATGAGAGGAAAGGGTGATGGAATGGAGGGAAGCATGAGAATTTTGGAAGCTCAAATGACAACTTTGATTTTTTCTTTCTTTGGAATCCACATAGCTTTTGAATTTTTTCTTCTTTACTTTGAGGTGCTTTTGATGACAATGCCTATAGAATGGATTTCGAGATCCATTTTTTATTTTATTTTTTGGCTTTTGATTATCTTCTTCTTTTTGAGGACCTTTGTGGTCTTTTGAACACCTCTGTTGCTTTCCTTTCTTCATAGTCACATGTCAATTAGATGGGACATGGTAACCTTGAGATATAAGTGGATTCTTGTTATTTTTGTTTTTATGTTGCACATCCAAGTTACTTCCAAAAGACTCAAGAATGGTGGATGAAAGAGGCTTATATGACTAGTTTAGGTGGAGAGATGGAAATGGAAGTGGACGGGCCACTTTTTTGGGAGATGAAGAGGGAAGAGAAATCGATGTGATGGGCTCAAGTGCAAATATACCAATATCATCCTCATCATTCATGAATGCATTAGATAGATCAGGAAAGTAATCTTCCATAGAGCGTTGTTGATTGTGAGTCATCTTAGAAGAGTCAGATAAGTTTGGAGGAATATTATGTGAGCCTAACCAAGATGGTCTATTCCAAGAGTCAGGTCCCCTTTTAGGTGGTAAGAGTGCACGAATAGGAACCATTTCAATTCTGGATCTACCAAGATTCCATGAGATTGTAACAAGATGGGGTCTCGGATACCCATGATTTGCTAGAGTAGTAGGAGTATAGCTTGAAGTAGATGGCCTAGGAGCCATAGGAATGATCTCCATAGGAGGGTGGAAAGGATCATCATCAATAGCTTGATCTGGAGGATCATAACTTTCTCCTCTTTCTAAGTTGTTAAGACTAGCATATAAGTGCATAGTATCAACTGGTATTTCTATAGTAGCATCTGATATGGACTCTGATTCAGCTAGAGACATAGTCAGAGGTAGACTTTCTTCATCACTATCATCTATCAAAGGAAATTTTTCTTCAACAATAGGATCTTGTTTAGTAGTAGAAGTAGCAGAGTAATCTAGAATAGGCATACCTTGAGGCATACCCAAGAGGAGGGAAGCATCCAATAGTTGCTCCCAATCAGTATGTGTGCCATTGGAGTTAGCAACAGTAGGAGTCTGTTAAATAATAGAAGTGGTGGAACAATCTAGAATAGGCATACCTTGAGGCCTACCCAAGATAAGGGAAGCATCCAATAGTTTCTCCCAATTAGTATGTGTGCCATTA
Organism: Chamaecyparis obtusa; assembly: GCA_027943335.1. Classification (NCBI taxonomy): domain Eukaryota; kingdom Viridiplantae; phylum Streptophyta; class Pinopsida; order Cupressales; family Cupressaceae; genus Chamaecyparis; species Chamaecyparis obtusa. Next base: position 463,027 of record BSBK01001553.1, on the reverse strand, counting down.
GAGGTAGTGACATATTCAGTAGTATCTATAGTAGTAGAAATCTATTCAGTAGAGTGTATAAAATCCTCCTGGTGAGGACCAAAATCATGTTCTTGAAGCACTTGAGAAGGTAGATAAGACTCTTTCTGGTAGTCTAAATCAGAATTTTGATCATTCAAAGGTCTTTCATATGTCATAGGCTGAATCTGTGTTTCTTCATGTGAGTGCAAGCTGTAGCTAGGTTGGTCAAGATCATAGCTCTGATAGCCAATACCAAATCCATCTTTAGAAGGTTCCTCATAGGAATGTGGAGATGGAGGGAGAGTTGTCAATGACAAGATGGACTCAATCTGATATTCCCCCATGCCAATATCTTTGATCTTTAGGGTCTTTTCTATTTCTTTTAGCTTGGCATCATAGAACTCAGTGGATTCTCTATTGAGAGGAACAAAACTATCTGTCACTTGGGTAAGCATCTTAGCAGAGCAAGTATTTAGAATAGCACTATTGTCAATGAGGATGCAGGGGATACTCTTGGGGCCTATCATAACTTTAGTGTGCAAGAGAGCATTATGCAGGTGGCTCAGCAAGTGATCGTCTTCCTTAGAGAATGATAAATAATGAGGTGAGGTCAAATGACCCACCATAGATTGAAACTGGTCAAGATTGAGATCTTTGGGGATGTTTTCCTTGGTGAGGGCTTTATCCATAGAATTTTTTGATCCAAATGTCAAAGGTTTGGGACCTTTGAGAACAATCTTTGCACAAGATCGAGTGATAGCATTCGCACAAGTTGGAGACTATGTGGAGTTATAAGAGGGAGGTGCAGGGCTTCGCAAGACAAAGGAATTTTTGGGTTTAGGAGTATCCTCACTCCCTGGAGCAATGATCATGTCACAGTGAGAGATCCAAGGTTTGTTTCTAGCAAATTTGGAAGGCAGTTGAGCTTCTGTTGTAGCCTTCTCAGTGGCATTGACTGTTTGCATGCTAGAGCTAAGATTAAAGACAGACTTTGAGGGTTTTGGCATCACATTGTCAACAACCCTGTCATTCATAACATCTATGTTTTTGTTGACAATCTTATCCTTATCCTTGTTTGAGGGAGAAGGTCCTTTCTTGTTGTCTTTATTCAAAGTCAATTCTCCCTTCTTGACCATAAACACTTCTATCCTCATAGCCCACCTAATCATATTGTCAAAAGTGAGGGGACCTTGTAATCATACTTGCTATCCAAAATTTGGGACAAGATTGTCCAAGAAGATATTGAGCTTTTCAGACTCGGGTAATTCATGAGGATACTTCGTGCATAGTTGTCTCCATCTCTGGAGAAATGTTAGGAGAGGCTCCCCTTGTCATTGTTTCAAATCGCAAAGGTCCCAGATGTTGACCGGATATTGAATATTGTGGGATTGATCATAAATCTTATCATTTTGAGACTGACAATGACCTTGGTCATTCTGAGATTGCTCATGAATTTTGTTGAATTTACCTCCCCTTGGGAAGTGGAATGGATCCCCCATATTGTTGGTAGTATTTTGAGAGATCATGAAAGAGTCGATAGGTTCAAAAGAATCAATAGGTTCAATTTTAGAAAGTGACCCTTTAGAGTCTTGTTGGTCTTCAAACAATGGGTTATAATATTCTTGAAATAATAAGTCAGACTGTATCTGAAACAATGGATTGTAATACTCTTGGAATGAGGAGGAATGTTAGGATCTCTCACAAAGTTTAGATTTCATAACAAATTCAGGATGACCTATGTCTCGATTACAAGGTTTACTTTGATCTTGATCAACATTCTGAATGGGATAAGTCTTACCACTTCGAGTTGTGACAGTCATAGACGAAGATGTAACAAGAAAAGATTCAGGATAAAGCTAGACTCTATCTCTAAGATGATGAAAAGGAGATAAATGGCTAGAACGGCCAAGATGCAAGATGAACCTGGTATGAATTGTCAAAAAGAGATGGCTAGAACAGCTGAGATAAGACAATCACAATGCAAGGTACAAGAGCACAATGAGATAAGGTAGACTAATGAGAGACAATATGAGTCAAAGCAAAGATCGATCGATTCCTAACTCAAGACAACTAGTTTCTGATGGTAAACGATAGGAAAATAGAAAAATAGATCATGGACAAAAAGATAGATCAGATTTATGTCATTGATCAAGCACATAAGACAGCAATCAAGGAGTTCAAGCAAATAGTCTTCAAGCAATGGGCAAGGGACAAAGCAACCTTGCGCATGAACAAGAATAGTGACTTAGTATTTCTACTCCCTAAGGACTCTACTTGTGTATGTTCTTGAGAATGTTTTAGCAGGCACTTAAAACGCAACAATATCCTAGAAAGTTTCCTACAAGGATATACATGGCTTTTCTAAAGGTTTTCCTTGATATACGCAAGGTACGTGAGGCCCAAATCCATAGATGAGAAGAATTAGAAATCACACAGCCGGGGGGCGACGGTAACCCAAATCTCCTCCTTCACTTCTCAAAGGTATAAAGTTCTTTGAGGCTTAGCCAAGAGTGAAATCTAACTCATTCCCAAGAGAGGTGTCTTTGGATTCACCTCCCGATATTTATACTCCGCCGGAACATGGGATTTAAGGTCATCCCTTGAGGTGATGAAATCCCCAAGCAGGCCTTCTAGAAATAAAAAAGTAAGTAATTCACTATCAAAAAGTATTGAAAAGCACTAAAGGTGGAACACTTAACGCTTAAAGAAAATATGAGGTGAGTCCACAAGGTGGAACACTTAACACCTCACACAAGCTACAAATGAGTCCACAACCTAGAAAACAAGTGAGTTCCAAAAAGTACAAAAGGGTTGCCTAGTGGAACAATTAACGCTTCTTTCCTATAGACCCCTCCCCTTTAATGTGGCGCTAAGATTGCAACCACAGGGTGGAAATGAGGGGCCAGCTGATTAGTGAGTCCAATAACCCAAGATAGCAATCTAGATCAATCACAAGTAATCTAAGACTACTAATCAATACTACTCATAAGTGCAAGAGGGTTTGAATCATGGAATGTTTAGCTTTCCAAGTAAATATGAAGTGAGTCCACAAAGTGGTGCATTTAACTCTTCATGTAAACAAGGAATGAATCCATGCCCTCAATCACTCAATGAGATATTTGATATTGGAACCAAGAATTACGTAAGGTTTAAACACAAGCATTCACTTACATAAACTTGTATGAAAGAAAATCTATGTTCATTCATTTCCCATTAAGAGCATCAATTAAAATGTGTTCTATGAAAGCATGTAAACACTCAAGCCAAACACATGAGAGGTTCAATTTTAATCCCAAAGTCCAAATGTTATAGAGATTTTAAGAACTCACTTTAGGTCCAAAGATCTGCAATCCAGCATTTAGCACACATCTGAAAGTATAGAATCAAGACAAATCAATGGCAAACTGTAAGATATGTAACATTGTTGTCTTCAAGACAGTCTTTAAAGATTGATTTATTTGACCCATAAAATCACAATATTAAAATTTTTGGAAAGAATGAAGTTTTTAGCTAACATCAAGAACTACCATTTCCCAAAATTGAAAAGTCTTATGATTCCATTTGGTTCCTTAACCAATAACCTTTTCAGACTCCAATTTTTCTGTCATAAATCAGATTTAAAACACCAAACCCTGCCTAGGGAATCACACATCTTTCTCAAAAAAAATTCAAATGAAACCAAACCAATTTCATAGTAACTATTAATGGATCTAGTTTCCAAATATGTAAGCCATTTATTTTTCTCATTCATAAATCATTTTCTAAGAGCAAATCATTGCCTGCAACCCCAATGCAGATTGTTAAAAATTAGTTTTCACTCAAATGCCCATAACTTTCACAAATCTGCATAAAAATGACTCAAACCAAAAGGAAATAAAATCTAATTCAAGTATCTTTCCAATGAATATTATTAGAGATCCTGATTCTTCATAATTTGTCCATACCAGACATTTCAATCTGACTGTATTCAGAGAATCTCAAATCTGCAAATACCCACTTTCACCAAAATGATCATAATTTATTCATTTCTTTATAAAATGAACCAAACCAAAATAATTAGAAATAGGATTCATCATTCTATCCATCCATTACTATATTATAAGGTTTTCAGGTTGTACATGGCCGTACAAGGCCTAGAACCAACACTAAAATTGAAAAACCAATCAAGAATGAGGCCAAAAATTGATCTTTTCTACCCCACGGTGGGCGCCAAAATGTATGTGACTGAATGTGACCTCTAAATTAGGTAGAACACAACCTGGTCATTATTCACTTGATAGAATTCGGGAGAGAGTATGAAGAACTCAATCCAAATTCCATGGTGAGGCGACCTGTTGCCTCCTATGTGAATGGGGTGTTTGAATACTCTCAGAATGAGAGCCAATAGCTGGGAGACCAATTCAACAATGGAGGATTTCCAAGAAGTAATAAAGATGAGCAAGAATGCAATTAAGCTAAGATGAAGTGCAATTTAATCTAAGAATGAGGATGCAATTAATCTAAGAGCTTGAAAATAAAGATGAGATGCAACTTAATCTAAGAACTTGAAAGAAATATGATATTAAACTAAGAACAAATAAGCAAATTTAGTCTAAAATGTGATGCAAAGATTATACTAATAATGAGATATTAATCTAATAAATGCAATAAAAAGCATTGAAAACAATGAATCAAATGAGACTAAAAAATGCCTATAGTGTAGATGCTCTCAAAAATTGCTCCTTTTGAATGAGAAGAAGAGGTTCTTTAAATAGAAAATCTCGGGAGAGGAATGAAGAGTTTCTTGATTTGTAACTCGTGACTCTTCATTCCCACATTGAGACAAAAATGCAAGAATTACTTAATAAAAAGAATGGAAAATGCCACACACGTGACCTTTCGAATATCTTGAATTATCAATTCAAAAAAGTGTGTCCATTCGAATATCAAGTAATTATTAATTCTTTTTTATGGGTAATTAGCTAAAGAGGGTAGATTTTAATTTAATTAGAAAGCACTTAGGACTTTATAATTAAATTAATTTATCATAGGCGTAATTTAGCCAATTAAGTCTAAGACTTTAGGAATTAATTTAGCGTTTGATTATTGTAATTTATGGTCTTTGCAATTGACATCAAGTCAAATTAAGTCAGGTAGGAGAGAGAAAATTGCCTAGGGAACTAGGACTTTGGTGATGTAAAATCGAGATAATGCATCAAAATTGATGAAATTAAATAGGTGCCAATTTTGGGGTATTACACAAAGCATATCCTCTAACACTTGGTTGATCCTCTTAGTCTAACCATCTATCTCAGGATGATAAGCTACACTAAAATTGATCCTAGTGCCTAAATCTGTCTGCAACTCTCTCCAAAATGAAGAAGTAAAGAGAGAATCTCTATAAAATATATGTTAGAAAGTAAATTCCACCAAGATAACTGAGAGGGGGGGGTGAATCAGATATCTGATAATTATAACTTTTATCAACTTCAATAGATTTTAACCATGTAAGCAATATAATTACCAACCATAGAAAGATATTCATACACAATAACACAATGACACAAGATATGTTGACTAGGGAACCTCTTGATCAAAGAGTAAACCGCAGTGAGAATAATGCCGAAAAAAGATGCACTAATATGAATATTCCTTGTGAAAGGATGGAATATGTTAGGAGTCTTATAAAATACATTTAGTACATATGAATCCCTATTAGAAGATTTTGAATCCCTGCTAAAAGATTCTAACTCTGTTAGGAGTTATGGAAGACAGAAGGACCCACTACCCAAAAAGCGTCAATGGCAAGATCACTGAACACACTGTCCAACTGATCTCTAAATTATTCAATAGAATAATATCAAATCATTACTGATCTCAACAATATGTTACCCCTTCTCTGACTATGTCAAACTGCACTCACTGCTACACCAGATCTCAATTTCAGATCTTTGTACCTCGCATGTCTTCCTTCATAAATTCACTTTCACAATCTTTCACTTTATCAATTCAATTCATCTCTATGTCTCTATATCTCTCTCAATAAGGAAAAAAATTCCTTCCTTTATACCACACTCAAGTAATTACAAATGAGTGGGCATTCAATTACAAAATAAAAGTTTCCACACATTACATAAAAAATTACACAAAACTATCAGCTTCCAATTAAAATAATTCCTCACTTGTGCGACCTCAAAGTTTGCACTATCATCCACATCACTATCAACATGTCTTCAACTTCTCTCTAACTGTGCAAAACTAGATTCCATCCTGATTAGGAGATATCATCCAATTTCCACAAACCGCTACTCAGGAACACTACCTGAATACTGCTTCCACCAAAATGCCCATAACTTCCATGAATAAATGAATTACTAGCTACGCTCTTAACCATGAACATATAACATATCAAAGAGTAAATCCTCAACATCACATAACTTTCTCTACAATATCCCACGTGCGCTAATCAAAACACTGTCTGCTCCTCTGCTAATCTCCAATAGATCATTATGTTGACATTAATGACAATCATAGTCATGAATGTAACAACAACTACTAGAGAATGGCTACCAATACTCCCATAGGATATATTAAGCATTCATTCCTAACAATCTCCCCCATTGGCATTGATGGCAACATAGATGAAAAACATCCAATGTTCCATGAATCCAATACTGCAAATCTGTTGCTCTAAAAAAATATTTTCAAATCCTCTTCATCAATCAAATCTTGCTTCATTTTCCTATTCATTTCTCTCCAACAAATGGTACAAATGGTTTTTCATGTACACTTCTCCCCCATTGACATCAATGACAGAAATTTCATCATTATGTCAACAACAACTCTAATGTCAAAAGACACTGTTCAAAAAATACATTCACTAGAGTCCTCATGACTCAGCTTAGATACACATACTCCCCCATAGAGGATGTACCAACATCCAATCCAAAAGAAAGATAAGGCTCATATACCACTAGATGGATGAAACCAATCTACATCACTTCCCAAAAGTAGGCTAGGGCATAACCCCAAGCATACCTCTTAGATACTCAAATGTATCCTTAGGCAAAGGCTTTGTAAATATGTTTACAATCTACTCCTTTGTGCTTATGTACTCAAGTATGACTTATTTCTCAACAACTTTCTCTCTTACTACATGATAATTAATCTCTATATGCTTTTTCTTAGAATGTAGTACAGGGTTCTTAGACATACTAACTATGTTGGTGTTATCACAATGTATAACAATAGGTTCAACAAAATTTATTCCAATATCCTTCAGCATCTACTTCATCCAAATTATCTAGTTGCAATTGTTTGATGTTGCTACATAGTCTTCTTCTATTGTGCTTTGTGAAATACAATTATGCTTCTTGCTTAGCCAAGAAACCAATCTTCCTCCAAGGAAAAATTCTCCACCACTGGTGCTCTTTTTATCATCAACATTACCTCCCCAATCAGCATCTATACATGTGCATAGGGTAAAATCATCATAATTTTCATACCACAATCCATGCTCAATTATGCCTCTTAAATATCTCAGTATCCTTTTTACTGTTGCATGATGTGATTCTCTAGGTTCAGCTTGAAATCTTACTACAATTTCAACTGAATGTTCTATATCAGGTCTTGTATGTGTCAAGTACTGCAATCCTCCAATCATAGATCTATACTTCTTTTGTTTAACTATAGCAGTCTCATCTATGCTAGATAATTTATGTCTAGCTACCATAGGTGTTCCAACTGGTTTACAGTTCTCCATTCCAAATCTTTTTAACAAATCATTCAAGTACTTTGTCATGCTTACAAAAATACCATCATTTTTTTGTGTTATCTATAATCCAAAAAATTATTTCATTTCACCAATCATACTCATTTCAAATTCAATTTTCATTTCATTAGCAAATTTATCACTAGCTTCATCTTCTCCTCCAAAAATAATGTCATCAACAAAAATAACTATAATCAACAAACCATTTTCAATTTCTTTTGTGTACAGGTTGCTATCATCTATTGCTTTTGTAAATCTCATTTTTAACAAATACTTATCCAATCTTGCATACTAAGTTCTAGGTGCTTGCTTTAGTCCATATAAGGCTTTCTTCGGTTTACATACCATGTCTCCTACTGGAGTCAAAGGAAAACCTTCAGGGTACTCAATATAGACTTCTTCTTCCAATTCTCCATTCAAAAATGTTGACTTCATATCCATCTAATATACTTTGAATTTCTTAAAAGTTGCATAGGCCAAAAACATTCTTACTGCTTCAATTCTTGCTACTAGTGCAAAAGTTTCTTCATGTTCAATTCCTTCTTGCTGTGAGTATCCATTACATACCAATATTTATTTTTTTCTTACTACTTCTCCTTGTTCATTCATCTTGTTTCTAAATACCCATTTAGTTCCAATAACATTCTTATCTTTAGGTCTTGGGACTAATTCCCATGTCTTGTTCTTTTCAATCTGATCTAGTTCTTCTTTCATAGCTTTAATCCAATGTTCATCTTCACAAGATTCACTAGTAGATTTAGGTTCAATTTGAGAAATCAAAAATAACTATTCTTGTAACTTATTTCGAGTTAGAACTCCTTTGTCTATGCTTCCAATAATCTGCTCAATGAGATGATTCCTTGATAAGTCCCTATTAGGTGTCACTATCTCAGATCTCACTTCAAGTGTCTGTTATTCAATGATTTCACTATGGCTTTCACTCAACAAGTCACTATCAGTCTCATAGAATAATCCAGTAGTTTTAGTGTTAGGCTTAGGATGATTTCCTTCATCAGATTCATAATCAAGCATTCTTTCCTAAATTTTGAACTTTTCATCAACTTTAACATTTGTGCTCTCAAAAATAGCCTTAGTTCTCTTTTTGTAACATCTATAGGCTTTTCTCCTCAAAGAATATCCAAGAAATATACATTCATCACTTCTAGGATCAAACTTTCCAATATCATCATCTCTCTTTATATAACATTTGCTTCCAAAAATTCTAAAATACTTAACTAAGGGTGCATGTCCAAACCTTAATTCATAGGGTGTCTTGTCTCTGTCTGCTCTGATTTGTACTATGTTCATTGTATACATTGTTGTATTCACTGCTTCTCTCCAGAATATCTTCACCAAATTATTCTCAAATAACTTAGCTCTTGCTACTTTAGTCACTGATCTATTTCTTCTTTCTGCAATACAATTTTGTTCAGGTGTTCTAGGGGCTGAAAACTATCTCTTAATACCATTCACTTCACAAAAGGTGTTAAACTCTATAGAAGTAAATTATCCACCTCTATCAAATCTCAAACATTTAATTTTCATTCCAGATTCATTCTCAACTTTATTCTTAATGACCTTAAACTTATCAAATGCTTCAAACTTTTCTTTAAGAAATGCAATCCACATCATTCTTGTAAAATCATCAACAAGAATTATAAAATACCTTTCTCCATAGAATCCTCTAGTCCTTGTAGGACCGCTCAAATCTATAGCAACAATCTCCAAATTTTGTGCAGGTGTAAACTTCATACTGGGAAATGAACTTCTCTTTTGCTTTTCCATCACACATTCCTTGCAAATCATGTTAGTAGGCTTCATAATTTTAGGCAAATCTCTTACTGCAAGTGTAGTTCTTATTTTCACAATGTTATCAAAATTTATATGACAAAATCTTCTATGCCATAACCAATTGTCATCTATCTTATTAATCAAACATGTCATCTCAGTAGGATTTAACTAAAATACATTACCTTTCGTTCTAGATCTAGTTCCAATCAAATTTCCATCTTTATCTTTTATCACACAAGTTTTATCAGTAAAACAAACTTGATATCCCTTATCAACTAATTGTCCAACACTCAAAAGACTATGTTTCAAACTATCCACAAAGTAAACATCATCAGTATTAGTCTTTCCATCAAGAGTAATAGATCCTATACCTTTAATCAAACAAGGTGCATTGTTTCCAACTCTAACAACTCCACCATCATAATTGTTAAACTTTTTCATGTCTCCAGTCATATGATGTGAACAACCATTGTCTATAATCCAATCAACTTTCTTTTCAACTTGAGAAACTAGGGCTTTTTCTTCATTAACATCTGTTTCAGTATTTTCTTCTTTAATTGCTACAAATCCTATGTCATCATTATTCTCAGTATCACTTTCACTTAAAGTTATCTCTATACTAGCTTCAAGATCTTCATCATTAGCATAATAACATTCCTTAGATCTTCTAGGCTTGAAATTGTTTCTATACTTTTTAACTCTCTTAGAACATTTAGATGCAAAATGACCATATTCTTGACAAGTCCAACATTTAAAAATTTTCTTACTGTCTGGTTCTCTCTTCACAAGTAAGGAAATACCTTCTTCAATCTTCCTGTCTTCTTCATTTCTAGATCTACTACTGCCAGCATAATATCCACTCACACTGATGCTTCTTGACAAAGTAAGGCAAACACTAAGAGCACTGAATGTTGTCTCCATTCTAGGAAAATCTCTTGATAACCTCAAGCTCATTTCTGTTGCTTCCAATCTTCCAAGAAGAGTCTCTCTTGTAAATTTCAAAGTACAAGGTATAACTTGTTCAATCATCTGTGTTGCCTACTTAAACGCAGGAGTCAATGTCCTCAGAATTTTCCATATAAATTCATTTTCTATCTTTGTTCCTCCACAAGATTTTATGCCTGCAACAATTTCTGACATTCTACCAATATAGCTTCTAACAAATTCATCTTCCATCATTCTTATATCTTCAAATGCACATATCCAATTATGTAATCTAACTTTCTTTGCATGTTCATCACCTTCAAATTTAGAGTGTAAAGCTTTCCAAATTTCATGAGATGTTTTCAAACATTTTACTTGACTATACTCATTCTTCGGAAGGGCTATCAAAAGTTCTTCTCTGGCAAGTATGTTACACTTCAATAGATCTCTCTCATCACTAGAACATGTTCCAAGATTATCCTCATCAATGATAGTCTTCTCATTCTTTTTAATCAACCAATAACCTGGTCCTAAACATAGTAGATGTGTCTTCATCTTTTCTTTCCAGCTATCAAAATTCACTCCATCAAACTTAGGGCTTTCTTTCCTAAAATTCGCCATGGATCTCCTTAAGATTTTAAACTTTTCTTTCAAGGACCTGCCGCTCTGATACCAATTTTTAGAAAGTAAAGTCCACCAAGATAACTAAGAGGGGGGGTGAATCAGTTATCTAATAATTATAAATTTTATCAACTTCAATATATTTTAACCATGTAAGTAATATAATTACCAACCATAGAAAGATATTCATACACAATAACACAATGACACAAGATATGTTGACTAGGGAACCTCTTGATCAAAGAGTAAACCTCAGTGGGAATGATGCTCACAAAAGATACACTAATATGAATATTCCTTGTGAAAGGATGGAATGTATTAGGAGTCTTATGACATACATTCAGTACATATGAATCCCTATTAGGAGATTTTGAATCCTTGCTAAAAGATTCTAACTCTGTTAGGAGTTATGGAAGATAAAAGGACCCATTGCCCAAACAGCTTCAATGTCAAGATCACTAAACACATTGTCCAACTGATCTCTAGATTATTCAATAGATTAATATCAAATCATTACTGATCTCAAAAATATGTTACCTCTTCTCTAACTGTGCCAAACTGCACTCACTGCTACACCAGATCTCAATTTAATATCTTTGTACCTTGCATGTCTTTCTTCATAAATTCACTTTCACAATATTTCACTTTATTAATTCAATTCATCTCTATGTATTTATATCTCTCTAAATAAGGAAAAAAATTCCTTCCTTTATACCACACTCAATTAATTACAAATGAGTGGGCATCCAATTACAAAATAAAAGTTTCCACACGTTACATAAAAAATTACACAAAACTGTTGACTTCCAATTAGAATAATTCTTCACTAGTGTGACCTCAAAGTTTTCACTATCATCCAAATCACTATCAACATGTCTTCAACTTCTCTCTAACTACATAAAACCAAATTCCATCCCACTTAGGAGATATCATCTGATTTCCACAAACCGCTACTCAGGAACACTACCTGAATACTACTTCCACCAAAATGCTCATAACTTCCATGATTAAATAAATTACTATCTAAGCTCTTAACCATCAACATATAACATATCAAAGATTAAATCCTCAACATCACATAGCTTTCTCTACAATATCCCACGTGCACTAATCAAAATATTGTCTCCTCCTGTGCTAATCTCTAGTAGATCACTGTGTTGACATCAATGACAATCATAGTCATGAATGCAACAAAAACTGCTATAGAATGGCTACCAATACTCCCATAGGATATATTAAGCATCATTCCTAACAATATAACCTTATGAGGAATGCCATGGAGTTTGACAATATCCTGCAAGAATACATGTTCCTTTTTAGGTGTTGTTAATGTGGTACAAATGGGTGAAAAGTAGGCCACCTTGGTCAACCTATCCACTTTCACCATAATAGCATCATGGAAATGAGATGAAATAGGAAGACCAATAATAAATTCCATGGATATAATGTCCCACTTCCACTTAGGTACCTCATGTGGTTGAAGAAGCTTGACTGGATGGTTGTTCTTTGCCTTAACTCTCTAACACTCCAAGCTTCTAACCACAATCTCAGCAATGTGCAACCTCATACTTGACCAATGAAAAAGTTTCCTCATATCTACATGTAACTTCTTAACTCTGGGGTGTGCTGCATAGGGTGATCTATGAGCCTCAAGAATAATGAAATCTTGCAACCCACCAAAAGAAGGTACATAAATGTCTCCCTATGATGAAGAAGACCATAGAACTCTAGGGTATAATCTAAGAACTTCCCCTCAAGGTGTCTCTAAGCCTAAACCATTTCAAAAACCTTTGAATAAAATCCATCCTTAGGAAAGTGCTGCAATATGCACCCTCTCAAATCTATGCTAGAAGTCATAGTTGAAAGCTCTTGACATCTCCTGCTCAAGGCATCTGCAACCACATTCTCCTTACCCTTTATGTAATGAACATCAAAGTCATACTTGTAAAGTAACTCCATCGACCTCTTATGTCGAGCATTAAGATTTGGCTAAGTAAAAATGTACTACAAACTCTAATGGTCTGAATGAAGCTCAAATTGATGCCCCAAAAGAAAATATTTCCATCTCACCAAAGCATGCACCAATGTTGCAAGTTCAAGGTCATGGGTAGGGTAGTTAAGCTCACGAGTCTTGATTTTCCTAGACTCGTAAGAAATCACTCAACCACCCTACATAAGGACTTCTCCAATCCCATCTAAATATGCATCTATGCAAACCACAAACTTTGTTGAAGGATTTGACACTACAAGGATAGGTGCATCAGTAGTTATCTCTTGAGTTCCTAAAAAGATCTCTTGCACCTCTTTGTCCACTTAAACTTCTTTCACTTTCTTTGAAGGGATGTGATAGGATGTTCCACTCTATAAAACCCCTCAAAAAATTGTCTATAATAGCCTACAAGTCCCATGAAGCTCCTGACCTCAGTCATAGTGGTAGGTGTTGTCCAATCCATGATAGCCCTAATCTTTGATCAGTCAACTGTGATCCCATCTCTTGATATCACATGACCAAGAGAGTGAACCTCTGACCTAAAGAAAGCACACTTCGACAAGCTTTTGAACAACTAATTATCCCTCAAGCATGGAAAAACCTACTCCTCATGCTCCATCTCATCTCGAGGGTAGATAAAAATATCATCTAGGAACACCACTAAGAATCTATCTAAGAATGATTGAAATAATCCATTCATGAGACTCATGAATATAGTTGGAGCATTTGTGATTCCAAAAGTGATGTAGTCAAGGATGGTGGACCCAATTAAGGACAGTCCAACATTGCAGCCAATCAACAACACAATGGAATAACACAACAAGATAATGTTTTCAACTAAATTTTCATTAACATGCCTCATTGTAAGGCCTTCTGGGTTAGGGCCAATAACAATCAAAAATAATTCTGCAAGATCAACAATATCCAATACAGCTCAAGCTAGTTTAGTTCTAAAAACTATCAGCTACTAATGGAAACCCTAAGGTAGATCTGAACTTGAGCTCACAAGCCTCCAAGAAATCTCCTTGTCTCCAAGCCTCAACCACTAGCTCTTCTATTACAACCATCAGATAATAATCTAATATGAAAGATCTCGCAGGATCTTTTCCACAACTTCACTTATCTGATTCTCCTAAATCAGCTCCCAGAACTCCCAATATGATCCTAAAACATCTACCTAAACATCTTATAAATACTAATCATCAGCCACAAGTTAGCTTGATGACACAATTAAATCCTACAAACAAATGTTAAATTCAATACCAGTCGGCTCTCCAATAGCCTTAAAATTATTTAATTCAATATATAATCCTCCATATCTACACAGGAGAATGCAATAATGGCTACCAATAATAAATGCCCCAAGTCAACCAACCAAATCACTAAGAACTCTAGTCAATAAACTAGAACTACTGAGTGCTAGAGAAACAACCAAGCATTAGTGAAACAACCAACCAATCTAAGCAGCATCAAGAAACACAAGCATTATCGAGCACCGGTTCCACCAAGCACCAGAATCTTCACCTATTTCCTTTAGTGACTGAGCTTCCTTCAATAACTAGGACCATCGGTTAAAGCTGTAACTAAGCTCCATAGAACCAAAACAACACACATCCATGCAAATTCACTGAGTACCCTAGAATTCCCATGCATCAGACACCCCAAGTTCAAAAAGATGTTCATATGCTGGAAGAACATCTTCTGAGATTCAACACATAAACCTCGAATTGGTTCTTCACATACATGTCCTTACATCTCTTCACTTTGCATACTCTTCCACTTTAGCTTCCTCTATCTCTTTAAGTCTTTCCTTGATAACACACAGGTATGTTCTTTACACTGATCATCCATACCTTTAGGATCTACCAACTCAACATGGCTACCAATACTCAAACTTATCCTACTGAGTGTTGTATCCATCAAAGGCATCAGGGAAAACTTCTTGTCATCCTTCTCAATAGTAAACACATTCTTGACACAATCTTACATGGATCTGTAATCATATTGCCAAGGTCTACCAAGAAATATATGACAATTGTTCATCTCCACAATATCACATAACACAAGATCCTTATACTAGTGAATCTGAAAATCAACAAAGCACTATTTTCTCACTTCCAAAGCATGATCATCTTGCAACCAGCCAATCCTATAAGGATGTGGATGTCTCATTCTACTCAAACTGAGTTTCTGAACCATGTCCTTAGCAACAAGGTTGTCAATACTACCACTATCAATAATCACATCACAAATTTTACCTCTAGACTTGCACCGAGTCCTAAACAAGTTACTCCTTTGACAAGGTTCCTCCTTTGTACAAAGAAATGTTTTCCAAACTAGTAAGTTCTTAGATTCAAGTTCATTCTAAATGTTCTCATTCACCACAGCAGTTTATCGGTCACCTAGCTTCTTTTGTGTGCACTCAAAAGAACGGTGTCCTTCCTCTCCACAATTATAACAAGTACCCTTAAAGATAACTCTACTTGTCTTCTTCTTTGGTTCTACAAGTTTTTGTTCATCTTCTGCAATTAGTTTATCCTTCACCGAGTGATCAATCTTTTCCTTCCCTTAGGGATTACCATGCTGTTTCCTTTTCAACTTATCTTATGTCTTCAGAGCATATGATAAGCATCTTCAACATAATCAATCTTCAGCATACCAATCTCATCTTGGATATTTAATCTCAAACCATTCACATATCGAGCTACCTTTTCCTTACCCAGTTCTCTGTGTCTAGACTGAATAGTAAGTTTGTAGAACTCCTCAGTATAATCTTCAATAGTCAAATCCTTCTATTTTAGATTTTGCAACTTCTTAAACAAGTCAAGCTCATAGTTAGTAGGTATGAACTTAGCTTTCAACTTAGTCACCATCAACCTCCATTGATTGATCTTCATTTCACCTTCATCTTCTCTATCTCTTTGTAATTCTTTCCACCAAAGAGCAACATGTCCTTTCAACTTAGTCTGTGCCAATCTCAATCTAAGAGGATCTTCAATTTCTTCTAGTTCAAAGAAATCTTCAAGTTTGCCAATCCAATCAATCAAGTTATCATGTTTCAAAGTACTAGAGAAAGTAGAAACTTATGTTTGGTAACTATTACTTAACCAAGCTCCAGATCTATGCAATCGAGAAGTTCTGTCTTCACTAGATCTATCCCTAAGGTCATCACCACTAGATCTAGCAGCTTCAAATTCTTCAACATCTCTCATGATCTTAGTGACCATGTCATTCTTCATAAGTTCCATCTGAGATTTGAAATCAGATTTCACCTTCTCTATAATCCTAGATTCCATAGTATCATAGAGATCTGCAATCACTCTAGGGTCCAATCTTCTTGGAGGCATCCTTAAAGATAAGAGAAACCCTCTACAAAAAACCCTGCACTGAACACCTTGTGACAATCTCCAAGCTATATGCAAGTCAGATCGCAACTTACCACCTTGAAAACAACTAGGGAAAGGTTCCACAAGTTTAGTGTCATGGATTCGCAACTCAGATCATACGATCTCTTGGCCAAAAAGATCAACTTTGCAAGATCAGCCTCACTAGGTCAACGTTCACTCCACAAGATCAACTCAACTCTAATACCACCAGATGCAGTCAAGGATGGTGGATCCAATTAAGGATAGTCCAACCTTGTAGCCAATCAACAACACAGTAGAATAACATAATTAGACAATGTTTTCAACTAAATTTTCATTAACATTCCCAGCTGTAAGGCCTTCCAAGTTAGGGCCAATTACAATAAAAAATAATTCTGCAAGATCAACAAGATCCAATACAACTCCAACTAGTTCAATTCTAAAAACTATCAGCAACTAATGGAAACCCTAAGGAAGATCTAAACTTGAGCTCACAAGCCTCCAAGTAATCTCCTTGTCTCCAAGCCTCAACCACTAGCTCTACTATTACAAACTATCAGATAATAATCTGATCTACAAGATCTCATAGGATCTTTTCCATAACTTCCTTATTTGATTCTCCTAAATTAGCTCCTAGAACTCCCAATCTGATCCTAAAAAATTTACCCAAACATCTTATAAATAGTAATCATCATCTACAAGTCAGCTTGATGACATAATTAAATCCTACAAACAAATGTTAAATGCAATACCAGTTGGCTCTCAAATAGCCTTACAATTATTTAATTCAATATGTCAGCCTCCAGATCCACATAGGAGAATGAAAAAATGGCTACCAATAATAAATGCCCTAAGTCAGCCAACCAAATCACCAAGAACTCTAGTTGGTAAACTAGAACTACTAAATTCTAGAGAAACAACCGAGTATCAGTGAAAAAAATGACCAAGCTAAGAAAAACAAAGCAACACAGGCATTACTGAGCACTAGTTCCACTAAGCACCAGTAGCTTCACTGAGTTCCTTCAGTGATCAAGCTTCCTTCAATAACTAAGACTGGCAGTTAAAGCTGCAACCAAGTTCCACAAAACCAAAACAACACACCTCCATGCAGATTCACCGAGTACCCTAGAATGCCCCTGCATCAAAAAGGAACCACAGTGAACTCATAATGGCCATAACATGTATATAATGTATTCTTGTGGATATCACTCTCCACAATCCTCAACTAATGGTACACTAACTTCAAACCAATCTTAGAGAATACATAGGCACCCTGAAGTTGATCAAATAAAACATTAATACTAGGAAGTGGATATAGATTCTTAATGGTCACTTTATTCAACTATTGGTAATCCATGCATGACCTAAGAGATCCATCCTTCTTCTTAATGAAGATGATAGTTGCAACCCCACGATGACACACTAGGAGGAATATTCCCTTTATCCAAGATCTTCTCCAATTAAATCTTGAGCTCATTAAGCTTATGGGTAGTCATCCTGTAAGGTGCTCAAGATACAGGCTCAGCTCCTGGCATAAGGTCAATATTAAAATCCACTACTCTAGGTGGTGTCACACTAGGTAACTCTGAAGGAAAAATATCTACAAACTCCTACAAAATGGGATTGTCATTGAGGGAAGGCTCCTTCTCCACCTCCTCCTCTCTATCAGTGATAGTGATAGAAAAAAACTAACACCCCTTTCACATGCACCACTTAAGCTACATAGAGGAAATCACATGAAGTGATATGGGCCTCTAAATCCCTGAAATCATTAAGGACACACAAAAATCATCCACACACTCAACTCTCTTCTGCCTAGAATCCATCTTAGCATTGTGGGCATAAAGCCAATCCATGCCAAGAAAAACATCATAGGATCTAAGTGGTGGGATATGAAGGTCAACTGTGGTGGTCATGTCCCCTATCTGCATCTGACATCCTCTCACCAAGGAACTAACTAACACCCTAGCACCTGAGGCTAGCTCAACCTCCCAACTCACATCCTTCCTAACTACCACTAGCCCACAATGCTCCACTATAAAAGGAGTAATGAAAGAATCAATAGCTCCTAAATCAAAGAGAATGGAAATGCTAAAACCTAAAATCCTACTTGTAGCCTCAATAACTATTTCCTAGTGCTCATCCTGGTAGTTATCAACCACTATAAATACTTGGTGAGATCTCCCCATCTCTCCCATTAAAGGCTCTAAAGTTGTCACCCTCTGACTACCAATTGGACAACCTAATGGAAAATCTCTAGCAATGTGTCACATAGCACCACAAGTGTAACATGGTCTTCATGTTTGAATCTAAATCCATTGTGGCTTGGATTGCTATTGTCCCCATGTCATGCTAGATCCACTAAAACTACCTCTAGATGACTGTTGAGTCCCAACTAGAGGTGCATACTAAGTATGTGACCTGTGACCCCGTCAAGGACCCTGTGATGGCCACTACTTGGTCTTGGAGCCCTATTGACCATGAGGAGGCCTCTATCTCTGACTTTGTTGTGACTGTGACTACTACTATTATTGTGGTTGAGGGGCTCTAAAGGATCCTGATGAATGCCTTTGATTCCCTTTCCAATGGGATCTCTGAAAACCAAAAGACTAAGGTGTGGGATTATGGTTATGATATCTATCCCATACATCATGTGATCTATTATGGATCTCCTCGGCTATCATGGCCCTCTCAATAGTGTAACGAAGATCTCTTGGAGGTACCATGTGCACTCTATCAGAAATAGTGTGGTTCAAACCCTTAATGAAGTGGTTGACCTTCAGTTTCTCAGCCTTCATATAATCAACATATGGAAGGAACTTGAGAAACTTGCTCTCAGATTGTGCCACTATGATAACCCTTTGTTGTAGGTTATGAAACTCATCAATCTAGCATTTCCTAAAGTTCTTTGACATGTATCTAGCTATGAACCTCTCTATAAAAATCTCCCATGAGAGGGTATCTATAACCAAGTGGTTCTTATACTCCTCCTTCCTCCACCATGTAGAAGAAGTCCCTCTCAATATGTGCACTACAAAGTGTGCCTTTAGGTTTCTCTCATAAGGACACAACCCAAAGTAATGCTCAAGGATCAAGTGCCATGCCTTAGCCTCAAGCCCATCTATAGATCCTATGAAAGGTGGTGTCTGAAGGCAAAGAAGCTCCCTAATCTAATCTCCTACATCATGGGGTTCTCTATGCACTACCTCAGGTGGTGGCTCTAGCATGTGAACTAACTCACCCTCATGATATTCATATCCCTCAACATGTCTAGGAGGGGGGATCGTACTCCGCTCTCAGACCTTAGTTCGTTGACCCCTAGATGTAATCTATCAATGATGATACCAATGATATTCTGAGGTGCATTCAAAATGTCCTGGTTGGGATTTAGTGGTGGAATAGGAGGGGGTCCTTTCTCACCACCTACTCCCTCTATTGTCTTCTCAACATCCTCTACTACCCCATAGGAAACCCTAGCACTTCACCCATGGTGATGACCATTATGCATGACTGGAGGCATCCTACATAAGGGTAAAAACAAGAGATGAGTTGAAAACACAATCCTATAGTTGAAACTATGCTCTGATACCAAAGTTTCATGCCTAAAAATTAGGGCAAAACACACACAACATTTTTTTTAAAGCACAAAAGACAACAAAACTAACACACTAAGGCTCTCTCAAGAAGAACAAATGCATAACCCAACATATGTTAACTCACAAGAGGTATCATAACACGCGCTGACTTGCCAACATCCCTTGATTTTTAACTACATAAGTTAACTCAAAATCCTAACTAGGTCTCTAAGAAACCCTAACCGAGTTTAAAACAAGAGTTAATAAAAGAGATTTAAACCAAAGAGGAATTAAAACAAAAAAACTTAGATAGCAATAAAAAGTCAAAGGTTGGGTCAACACACCCAAAAGGGTTTTAATTAAAATAATAATTAATTCAATCGCATTAGTAACCCTAATGGTTCCTATCAAGAACCAAGTTACTAACCTAGATAGAAAATGTAAAATATCCTCAATAATTAAAATGATAAAATAAGAACAAGATAATAACCCTAAGCCAAAACTAGGTTTAAGAAATTATTACCCATTAAAATAATAATGTTTAAATATATTAAATATAAATATTATATTTTCACTGAAGACATAAAGTTCCAAAGTTTATTAATTAATTTAATTTATAAATTAAAAGGATTTTCTAACCATATAAAAACATTAATATTAAATTTAACATTAATGCTAAGGGAGAAATAATTTACCTAAGTCCCACCTTGGACATTTAATTAATCTCCCCTAGAATAATCCATTTAAATAATAAAATCAATTTAAATACTAAATATTAAATATTAAATTTATCACCAACTTTATATTAAAAAATAATAATATTCAATAAGAACTAAATATTAAATTTTAAATCTAAAAATAACAATTCTCAAGAATATGACAATGGAGCAAGTGGAGGGAGCAAGGAGCAGGAAATGAGAAAAATCTAGCAATGGAGGGAACGTAGGAGATGGTTCTGGAACGTCAGGTTCTGGAGGTCAACATGGTGAGATTGATGGAGCTGGACAGCAAGGGAAGGATCACAATGTTGGAGTGGTGCCTAGGGACCTAGGTGGGGGTCCCAAACCTGAAGATTTTGCACCAAAAAGTATGACCCCTGTAAAAAACTAATCAGGGCTTTTTGGCAGTAGGCCTATAGGTAAGTCTTCTTTGCCACCTATGACGAACATGTCTAGTCTTGAGCAAGGTTCTTTTGCTATTAACATTCATGATCAGATAATTGATTTGAATATTTTGAGAATGGAAAACTCCCTTGTTGGGTGGTTTCTTGGTCCCATCCTAATATTGAGGTGGTTAGGGCTTTTGTCAAGTGGAAATGGACACTGAAAGGACAAGTTGAAGTGGTGTCTATGCCCAAAGGCAGTTTATCTTTTTTCTTTTCCTGTGAAGATGACCATAGGCATATCCTCTATAGTGGGCTATGGGTGGTAGGGAAGAACACTATGGTGCTCCACAAATGGTGTCCAAACCTCAATTTACATGATGAAATGAATGTGCAGGCTCTAGTCTGGGTGAACCTTCTGGGAATGCAACTGGAGTTTTGGCTTGAAGACATTTTTCAGGGGATTGCTAATTTCTTTGGTGAACTTTTATCTCTGGACCTTGTTACAATTTCTAGGAGATGCCTTACCTATGCTAGGATTTGTGTGGGAGTCATCTAGGATGTTGATATGCCAGAATCTATCACTCTCTAGTCTAAGCTTGGTGCTTGGGACCAGAAGATTGAGTAGGAGTCTACACATTTTGTGTGTTTCCACTGCAAAAAATATGGACACTGGGCGAAGAAATGCCCTAGTAAAATTTCTCAACAAAAGAAACAAAAAAAGGAGTGGGTGAGGAAGTATGGTTAAGTCCAACCCTATTGAGCACAAACTGATAGATGAGAAGAGTGCCAATATTAGGACTGAAGAAAAGGAGGAGAAGGCCATACTAGGAGAAGGATGTGGGATTTCACCTTCTGGAGTGAAGTAGAGTAAGAATATTTGCACTGAACTTATTGTTTCACCCCCACAAATGATGGTTAAGGACACCTTTGAAGAGGATGCGCAAAGCAGGTCGGTGGGAAACATGGAAGATAAGGTATGTTAGGAATGGGAACACTGAGAGGGGGGGGTGAATCAGTGTTCACTATATTAAATCTTTTTACTTAGCTCTTTAATCTTAACTTGAATGCTTAAGTATTGAAATGAACATTAACATAAACATGATAGAAGAACACAACACATAACACCAATATGGTTATGGGGAAACCCAAATAGGTAAAAACCCTGTGGGAATTGACACCCACTAATATTTTGTACTACTATTTTATGATCCTTGTTAGAAGATCCTTAACCCTATTAGGAGTTTCTTTACAATGTATTTATTATAGTGACCTGGTCAAGGGTCAAAAACTGTTAGGAGTCTTTTACAATAACCCTGTTAGGGGTGGAGACACACTGTCCTAGAGCTCACTGCTCAAGTGGTGAAGGCTACAACCTTCTGATCTCAGATACACACTATATTTTCTTGATGAACTAGCACTGTGACACTACATGTCTAATCATTTCCTTTGATGCACTGATGCTTTTACCTCTTGCAAAGCTCTAATACATCTTATCAACTCTTTGTGCACTTCTACTCTTCTTATTTCAACTCTATAACAACTTCCATACTTAATTATAACAACCCATCTACTATTTATATGCGCATATAAAACAATTAACTAGGTCGACCCTTTAACCGATTACATACAACACTTCCAATTGAATAGGCTCAAGCATGTTTACTAAAAAAGTTAATTACATTTCTACAACCTAATTACAATAGGATCATAGCCTTTACAACATAATAATATAAACTCTAACCAAAATACCAACAGTCGGCTGCTTGCACTGTTCTTCTCTGGCATTCACTATCTGTGCCACTTAAACTCTCAGTATCTTCCTCATACTAAATCTTTTGATCATGCACTCTTAGGCTTAGCATGGATATGGTCTTACCAACTTAACTTCTAGGGTGCATACCATAATTCTATCATATGCACATGCGTTGACGCTCTTAGGTACTATGTATACTGTCCAATCTTCAACACTTAGCCAATTTTTGATCTTCTTATCATAAGCACTGACTCCAAAACATCATTTGACTTTTTTTCCATAATGACAACATGATATTAAGTCATATACACTCGTATAGTCAACTTGCCAACAATCTCCCCATTTGTCATTGATGGCAACAAAGGATTATGGCAAAGTGACTAACTATCCCTTAATACAAAAAACACTTAATCATACTTTATCTTATATCTTCTTACTATACATTTTCTTTACATAGTTATAGCTCCATATTATATACATACTCTCCCTTTGACATTAATGAAGAAGGTGCTACAAAACTAAATCTATACAAGTACTTACATTGAAAGTACATCCGGGTATGCAATCTATAAATTTTGGAAATGCAATCAATGCATTAATTATTTGGAGATGGGCACATAAGGAATATTGTAGTTTCTCCATCTTCTCCAAGTCTAAACTAAGACCTTGATTATATCTCACCATAGTGGCATCGATCTCCTTGATATTCTGATTCAGCACATCTAGGGAGGGCACAAGAGCATTTCTAAGCTGAGTCTACCTAGCCCTTATCTTTGACATCTCCTTTTCTGCCTTCTCAATTTTGTAAATTTGTCCCTGATATACATTGTTACACATGTTTATATCAGTAGAGGGATCTTCTACTGACTGCCTCACCTTTTCAATCATGGCCTCTACTTCTTGAATCTTCTTGTAGTGGTCAGCTGTCAACTTATCTTGATTCATACAATCAGCAATAATTTTTTTTCCTTTTGCTACAAACTCTTTCAAATTTTCTTCTTCAACTTTGAGTGAACTAAGGTCTAGTGATAAGTTACTTACCAACTCATTTAGTCTTTTCTACATATACTTCTCCTCTGCAACTAATGATGCTAATTTTTTGAAGCTAGAGAAATTACTCTTGAACTGTGAAAGAATTGCACTTACATCATCAAGAGAGTGTACCTTGGACAATTTTTTATCTGCTGGCAATAGGTTGTTCAGGATACTTACTAATTCTACTAGGAGGGGGTTCCTAATTACCTATTTCTCCTTGGCCTTCTCCATAGCTAATACACTGGACTTGATCAGGTCTTCTTCTCCCCATGAATCCAAACTAGTTGTGTCAGGTGTCAATCTTGACAATAATGTTGTTGAGGGTAGTGGAGTGATATGAGTTCTATCCACTACTTCTTTCTTTACTTTGATTAACATTTGAACTGATGGTTCATCTAATTTTTCTTCTCCTTCTCCTTTTTCTATTTGTGTTTCCTTTCCTTTTCCTTTTTCTATCTTAGGTGAGTTACCACCACATAGTGTTTCACCCTCTTGTGTGCTTACAAAGGCTTCTTCGAACTTGTCTAAGTCCTTATCTATGGCCACCATTGCAATCTCAACATTGTCAATAATGATGGTACTATCCTTTAGTGACTCTGTCAAGGGCGTAGACTTATTTGCCTTTGTATGTGTTTCAACTATAGGCATTGAGTCCTGAGGACCTGTCAAAGGTACATTAGTGGCCTCTGCCACCTTGACTTCCTTTGAGGGCACTTGAGCCATGGGCTCAATAGGTGGGTACATGTGCCTGTTCATGAAAACCTTCTCAAAGGCTTTCTCTTTTTCCTTTGCAACTAACCCAAAGTTCTTGTCCATTATATGTAAGGTTCTTGTTTTAGTTCTAAGGTGTGGCTTTACTAGATCTAACAATAAATTTTTCTTTTCTAGAGAATATACTGGTAAGCTATCATCTAGAGTCTTTTCTCTAATCCTTTGATCCTCTTCAATGGCTTGTCTTTTTAGGAATTCTAGGATGTTCTACACTTTGTCTGGAATCATTATCTTTAGTTCTAGGTTTATCTTCTTAAATTTTAACATGTGTTTGACAATCATTTCATGAATCTTTGATTTTTCTATTTTATTGTATTTCTCATAGAATTTTCCTACCTGATCTAACCTTCCTTCATCAACAATCCTTGTGCTTAACACTTTAAGGCTAGGTCTGAAGCCTACCTATGGGGTTGCTTGAGTGTTCTTTCTATTTCTTGTTACTCATGAGGATGGATGGTTGGTGCTAATCTCTTTCTTCCTCTTAGGCATTGCCTTATACTTAGGAGGAGCAGTAAGGTCAATTGTTTCTGTGGGCACAGGAGGGGCAACAACTATTTAACCCTTCAGATCATCAAACTTCTCCATTTTCACCTTCTTCATCTTTGGATCATTAGATTCTATCTTTTCTGCAACTGTGCTCTCTATTTCCAAAGAAATCTTCTGTTGCCTTGCTTTGTCTAGGTCTTCTTGGGATACTCCATGAATTTTCAAAATCTCTGAAGTAACCTTGGCAACTTTTCTTTTTTTTGTTACGCTATTCAATACAACATCTACTTCTTTTGTTTTCTCTTCATATGTCCCCCATCTAGGCTCATTGGGGTCCTTAGATGATGACAACAAAACTTGAGCATAAGCCTCTAGAATAGGCTCTTCAACTTCATATCCAAGTAGATGAATCCACTTTGTCCTTGGTTCAATAGCCTCCATGCATGTTGTATCAATCTCTACCATCAAACAAATTATGTCTTTGTATTTCTCAACAATACTTTCCATAATTCTATATCTCATCTACATTTTTTCCCTAAATTTCTTTAATTCCAGTGTCATGTAATCCTTAAGGGTACCTTTTGTGGATTCCTTAAAGGATATCTATGGCATAGTGGGAATAGATTTGTCTAGATAAAAATTAGACACCTTTCCAATAATGTGGAAGTATATATAAATTATTAAAGACCCAAACCTGAATATCTTGGTCTTGTCATGCTTGATGTCTCTTATGTTGTCTATTAGCTATGTGCGCAAGATTTCACATAGATTAAACTCTCCTTTCTCTCTTACCAACCTTATTACTGCTAGAATGGTGGCCTTTGACATACTGTTTACTCTAGTGGTGTGCTGGAACCTGTATCCTAGTATCATGGACATTAATTTGATGTCTTTCTCCTCTATAGGCTCTATTTTCATTCTGCCCCTATCACTTCTTGATTTACAAGCCTGTTCTACAAGTTTTTTGACATCCTTGCCCATTGGAAGAATGATGCCTATCTGAGAGTCCTGTCATCTCATGAATTAGGTTTCCTGTTATCCTAACTGGTACTTCACCTATCCAAAATAGGTCCTCATGGATCCTACTAAGTAGAATCTTTATCCATTCAGACTCATAGAACTCATATGCAGTCGCATATTTGATTATCAGGTGGTTTTCAAGCTTCACATACTCATCCATGAAGGTTTTATCAGGTTTCATCATTGTTTCCATGTGCACTCTTATTCTATCCAAACCTACTTGTTCCTTCTTGCAGTATATGTATGCCCTGATATCTTCCACATGTATAACTCCCATGGGAGTGTGGGAAAATGCACCTTCTAGGTCATCTAGTGTGGATTTGAATAGATGCATTTTAAACACATATCTCTTATTCTCCACCACATAAAATATAATGGGAGTAGCCATTACTTACTTGTATATCATTTTCCAAATGATCTCAAAGACTTCTGAATTGGTGTGATGGATTAGGGCTTCCGCAACTAATCAAATGCACTTGCCAAACACTAGTGAATCAATCTGCAATCCTTCACAATCAAAAGCTAGGGCTCCTCTTCTCTCTAATTGCTTTGAATTTGAATGCAATGAGAGATCTAAAAGATTTTGTGTACTTTAAAGTAAAAAATTTTCCATTAATGCTTGTCGCATAAACTAGACTTTCTTTGAAAATCTCCAACTTTTGTTCTTCTATGAATCAAGAAGTGTGCTCTTACACATAGCCTCTATTATTCTCCAAAAGGTTAAATCCAAAGGTGCATACTCTAAGGGTGAGTATACCAGTCGTGCAAGGGTTTAGAGCTAAATTAGCTCCCCCTATGACCCTGAGGTCCATTCATTCAGATGTAGAGGGTGTGTCCACTATGGATGCATCCAATACATTCTCATCAACCTTATCCTTCTTTTCCTCTAACCAAATCAAGCTCACATCTTCTAAAGCTTTCACAAACTTGACTTCTCCTTTAGTATTCAGTATTGATTCTTCTGGATTTTTAGGGCTTTCCTGACTTTGCATCCTTGATCTACAGAACTTAGAGATGTATCCAGCCTTGTTACAAGAGTGACAAATGACTAGAGGCCTTATATTCCTCGGTGCATTAACATGGGTTACCATTTTATACTATCTAGATGAGTGAGCATCATAGTTACATAATTAACATGTAACATTCTAAGAACTTATATTTGACTGATTCTAATTTCTCTAATTATGCTGAGTCTTTTTTTTCTAACTTGTCTTACAATTTATAGCTCTATGACCAAATTTATTTGATGAATAATAGTAACCATTGAAAGGTCTTACCTTTGTATAGTTCCTTGCTATATGTCCATGCTTGTTACATGCATAACAAGTTTGATCTACTAGCTTGTGCTCATTCTTGGATGGTTCAACATGATCTTTAGTTTGACTTCTAGCCTCATCATATGTGGTGTCTTCTGGTGCTTTCATTCTTACTCGCATGTTGTCAATATGATTTTGTGCTTCATTGAATCCAATGCCACTAGTATGTCCTTTCAGTTTTCGAGCATACAACTAAGATTCAATCAGGTCCTTACTTGTGTGCAATTTATCAATGTGATTCTTAGCCTCTTTCAATTCAGATTCCAAGCTTTCTTTGGTTTTTCTTAGCTCCAAGATTTCCATTTTTTCTTGCCTCAATTCTTCATTCAGTTGAAGGTTCTCTTTAATCTTCTCATCATAGACTTCCTAATTGTTAGTCAGCTTATCATCCAATTCTTCAATCTGTTCTTTCAAGGATGAATTTTCTTCATTGAGCTTTTTTATCATTATCCCTAAATCACTAGTAGAGCATTCTTTCAAATCTTTTCTTAGCCATTTGATGACTGTTTGAGCATCACTGACTTTTTCTTTTAGTTCCTCAATTTATTTTTCAGATCTATCCAAGTCTTCAAGAACAGCTTCAAGATTTATTTTTAGATGTTTCATTTATACTGTGTCCATCATCTCCTCAAGTGGTTAAACTTCTTTGCTAAGGACCAGAGCTCTGATACCAATTGTTAGCAATGGGAACACTAAGAGGGGGGTGAATCTGTGTTCACTGTATTAAATCTTTTTACTTAGCTCTTTAATCTTAACTTGAAGGCTTAAGTACTAAAATTAATATTAACATAAACAAGATAGAAGAACACAACACATAACACCAATATGGTTATGGGGAAACCCAAATAGGTAAAAACCCCGGTGGGAATTGACACCCACTAATATTATGTACTAGTGTTTTATGATCCTTGTTAGAAGATCCTTAACCCTGTTAGGAGTTTCTTGACAATGTATTTAGTACACTGACCTAGTCAAGGGTTGGACCCTGTTAGGAGTATTTTACAAGAACCCTATTAGGGGTGGGGACACACTATCCTAGAGCTCACTACTCAAGTGGTGAAGGCTACAACCTTCTGATCTCAGATACACACTATATCTGTTGGATGAACTGGCACTATGACACTGCTTGTCTGATCAGTTCCTTTGATGCACTGATGCTTTGACCTCTTGCAAAGCTCTAATAAATATTATCAACTCTTCACACACTTCTTCTCTACTTATTTCAACTCTATAACAACTTCCATACTTAATTACAATGACACATCTAATATTTATATGCGCATACAAAACAATTAACTAGGTCAGCCCTTTAATCGATTACATACAATGCTTCGAATTGAATTGGTGCAAGTGTGTTACAAAAAAATTTAATTACATTTCTACAACCTAATTAAAATAGGCACATAGCCTTTACAACATAATAATTTAACCTCTAACCAAAATACCAATAGTCGGTTTCTTGCACTGTTCTTCTCTGGCAGTCACTGTCTATGCAACTTAAACTCTTTGTAGCTTCCTCATAGTAATTCTTTTGATCATGCACTCTTAGACTTAGCATGGATATGGTATTACCAACTTAACTTCTAGGGTGCATACCATAATTTTTTCGTAAGCATGTGTGCTAGTGCTCTAACCTTCAGGTACTCTGTATACTATCTAGTCTTCAACACTTAGCCAATTTCTGATCTTCTTATCATATGCACTGACTCCAAAACATCATATGACTTTGTTTCCATAATTACAACACTATATTAATCATATACACCAGTATATTCCACTTTCCAACAAGGTAGAGTTTGATGTGAATCTTATTGAGAGATAAATGACAGGAGTGCACATTAGCAAATACCCATCAATGAAAAAAAATGAAAAGGACTTCCACGATGCCCAGAACTATATTGTTCTTGGTCAGGGATTATTTGATTACTCTCAAAATAGTTCCCATAAGTCTTTAATGAGTCCTAAAGGTTCAGGTAATCTTTTTTCCCATGAAGCTAATAATCCAAAATCGGGGGATGTGGCAGACATAGATGCAGCTTTGCTAGGGTGTGAAGATGGGCCTAAAGATGGATGGATAGATGTGGAAAATAAAAAGAAAACTAAAAATAAGAAAAAATAAGGTTATCTGAAGAACACTAAGGATATTGCGGGTTCAATCAGAAACACTAGAAGTAATAAAATAGGATATGTGGGAGCTATCCATGCCTCCCCAGGAAGGCCCTCAAACCAAAAAAGAAGAGCTTTGGAGGCTAGCAGGAACATAGCAGATGGAAGTCAGAAAACCATCCTAGAGTTAGGCTCATTCCACAAACAATGAAGATTATCTCATGGAATGTAAGAGGATTGAACAATCCTCATAAGTAGGATATGGTTAGAAATATTGTTAGAGACAATAAACTAGATATTGTGTTACTTCAAGAAACCAAAATGTCCAAGGAAAATTTTGAGAGTCTTATTTTTTTCTTTAATGGTAAAACTATTGGAGGAGATGTTGATGGGGCCTCCAGGGGTATTGTTGTAATATGGAACTGTAACATTATCAAGGGGGAGGTCATTTCTCAAGGTAATAACATGGCTAGTGCTATATGTTGGCATACTGAGGATGGCACCTCTTGGTTCCAGATGAATATTTATGCTCCCAACACCAAATAGCGGAGAAAATCTTTTTGGACAGAGATTTCTAGAAAAATAAGGGATTTTTCTATGGAAGGGTGGGTTATTATGGAAGATTTTTATACACTCTTAAATGAAAATGAGAACATGCAAGGAAGTCCACTGAATCTGGACAACATAACTAATTTAATGGATTTCATTGATGGGCATTCTTTACCTAATATTGATTTGTAGGGGATCAACTACACTTGGACTAATAGGCTATCATGCAAAGATCTAATCCAAGTAATATTAGATAGGGCTTTGGTAAGTAATGAGTGGCTCCATAGTTATTCTTTCTCTTTGATAGCTTTTGTTAGAGCAGGATTGAATCATTACCCTATTACTCTACTAATTGAGCATGTCTTTATGAAAAGGAACTTTCCTTTTTGATTTGAGAAAATGTAGACAATTCATCATAACCTGGAAAAACATATTGAGGAGTGGTGGAAGATAAGGATTGGAGGAACTACAATGTTCAAAATTGCAAAGAAATTCAAAAATGTGAAAGATAATATCAAAACATGGAACAAGGAGACCTTTGGGAATATTTTAACTAACAAAAGAAAAAGTACTAAATAATTGAAGGAAATCCAGGACAGCATTCAGAAGGAAGGTTATGAAACTATTTCTAGATAAGAAGAGGATTTGAAACTTGTTGAATATAATGATATCATTTCTAAGGAAGAATCTTTCTAGAGGCAAAGATCAAGGAAGATTTTTTTGAAAGAAGGGGATAGGAATTCAAATTATTTTTTCATGACTACTATTAAACATAGAATGGGTAATAGAATATCCATATTGAAGATCGATGGTGTTATTAGTGATAAGGAGGAAGAGTTCAGAGGAGAAGCCAGTAAGTTTTTCAATGACCTTCTAAAGAAAGCTCAGAATCTTGATAAGGAGAGACAAAGGGAGTTGTTGGACTGTATTCCTCACATTTTAAAAGAAGAGAAGAATAGGGTTATAACCACTATCCCTTCAAAGGAGGAGATTCATAAGGCCATTTTCTCTTTTGAAGGAGACAAAGCTCCTGGTCCAGATGGCTACCCCATTTTATTTTTTCAAATGTATTGGCACATTATTGACCAAGATGTGGTTAATGTTGTTAAAAAAAAATTTGGATCAAGAAAGCTACTTAAAGAACTAAATGGTACATTTATAGCTTTGATTCCCATGAAAATGGGTGCTGATAGCATGGATCAGTTCAGACAAATTAGTTTATGTAATTCTATTTACAAGATTATTTCTAAAGTTCTGACTACAAGGATTCTTACCTTCCTTCTCTGATTTCTGGATAGCAGAATGGTTTTGTCTCAGGTAGGCAAATTCTAGATTTGATCATCTCTGTTCATGAAAATATCCACTCATTGACTAAGTCTAAAAAGGAAGGATTTATGCTGAAGATGGATTTGTCCAAAGCCTACGATAGGGTCGATTCGGACTTTTTGAGGTCAGGTTTGGAGGCTTTTTGGATTTAATAAGAGAAGCACTAAGCTAATTCACTCTCATATTTCTTCTACCACCTTCTCAGTCCTGGTGAATGGCTCCCCCACTAATTTCTTTAAATCTTTGAGAGGATTAAGGAAAGGAGACCCTCTTTCTCCGATTTTGTTCATTATCATGGTCGAATGTTTGGGCAAATGTATTGACAGAATGTTCCTTATAGGTGACTTCAAAGGTCTCCAACCTTCCTCTAAAGAGAAAGTTTTCTCTCATCAGTAGTTTGTGGATGACACTATTGTGATGGGGGAGCCTTGGTGAAAAATGCTAGAAACATTAAGAAGGCCTTGGAGATTTATGCAGCTTCTACTGGTCAGATTATAAATTGGAACAAGAGTTCTATCTTCTTTATAAATGTACTTGAATGAAGGAAAAATAAGATTATAGGATTGATGGGCTATGAGAGGAGTAGTCTTCTAGATTCCTAATTAGGTTCTCCTCTCTATCTTGATCCCCTAGATTCCTTTTAGAGCTTGATGATTGATAAATTTCATAGAAGATTTCCTAGATGGAAGGGAACCCTTTTGAGTGAGGCTGGTAAGATTCTTGTGTTAAAAGCTACTCTTCAAAATATTCCTCTTTACGCTCTTATCATATTCAAGATACCTAGAAAGTATGCGGATGCCATAGAGAAAATCCAAAAAACATTTCCATGGTCTAGTATGGAGCAAAAGAAGAGAATGGCTCTCATTTCTTGGGAAAAGGTCTGCAAACTAGTTAATAACAGAGGTTTAGGGTTGCGAAGAATAAGAAGTATGAATGATTATTTACTAGCTAAACTTCTGTGGAGATTCTTCAATAATTTGGGAGAATGGAAAACAATCTAGAACAACAAATATAACAAAGATAGTAGTAACTTTTAGTATTTTCTGAATAATGAGACAATGCAAGGTGGTTCTATCATTTGGAATAATGCTTTGAAAAATAAGGAGCTGATTAAGAAGGGAGTGAAATGGAAGGTAGGAAATGGTAAGACTATCCTTTTTTGGGATGATGAGTGGCTTCTAGATCATTCTCTTAGTTATGATGATAATTGGAAAGATCTATGCTCCAATGTAAATTGACCATTGGTACTCATGTGGCTAACTATTGGGAAGGCGACAATTGAATTGACTTGTATAGGGTGGATTTATCTCTTAAAAGTTTGAATAAAATCTTGAATGATGTCTTTTTGATAGATGATGAGGATTTGCTAATCTGGAAATATAATTCTAATGGCTTTTTTTTGGTCTCCTCTTTGTACATTTATAACTATGAGAATAGTCAGGAACCTTGTTGGACGAAAGCTTGGTCTAAAGGCCTAACTCCCAAAATTAATGTTTTTTTCTAGATTTTACTGCAAGATAAGATTTTGACTATTGATAATTTGAGGAAAAGGGGTTTTTTCTTAACTGATACGTGTTGTCTCTGCAAGAATGATGAGGAGACTTGTAATCATTTGACATTTCAATGCACCTATGTTAGAAGAATATGGGAGAAGTTTCTAAATTTTCTAGAAATTGAGTGGGTCTTTCCTATGAATATTCAGGAGTTATTCACTTCTTGGAGACCTCCTTCTAATAATGGCATGATTACCTATCTGGAACTTTCTCTTACCCTACATCTACTAGGGTGTTTTGAAAGAGAGAAATGATAGGGTTTTCATGAATAAGGAGTCTAGCTTTGTTATGATCTACCACAAAATCAAGAGAGTGGTGATTGAAAACATTCAGATGAATAGTAAAATACAAGAACCTAAAGAGGTTTGGGAGGTTAAAGTCTTCAATAAATAGAAGTTGGATGGTATGAAAGACCTTAAAAACAAGATTAATTTAAGAAATGATGTTAGGTGGGATTGTCCTCCTAATGGTTAGATGAAGATAAATTTTTACGGTGCCTCCAAGGGCAATCCGGGGATAACTGGCTATGGGATCATCATCAGAGATGATAATGGGATATGCAAAGGTGCTAAGGCTATTCCTATTGGTATTCAAACCAATCATTTTGTCGAGGAAAGTTCTCTCCATGGCCTTATGTTTTCTAAGAAGATCAATTATAAGAAAGTTTGGTTAGAAAGGGATACCCTCAATATTGTTAGATGCCTTAACAATGACACCAACCCCTCATGGACTATTTTTGATATCATTCATAAGGAAAAAAGCTTAATTAAGACCTTTGATGATTGTGTTATCACACACAACTATAGGGAAACTAATTATGTGGCCGATTGGATAGCCAACGTGGCTTGTATAAGTTAGGTGGATATTGTTTGGGATGATTGGATGGCTCTTCCCTCTGAAGGATCATAATTAATTAATAGGGATCGCCTTCAAAGTAGACAAAAAATATTTAACAATGAAGATTACATTAATGATTAATAATTATGGGGTTACTTGGAAAGGGGTTTCTATTGTTATTTATGATTATGATGTGACTATTGCCTTCATTTTGCATGGATTATGGGTTATTTTACATGAAAGAGGGAAAGATTGTGACTTCAAGGTGAAGAAGCAGTGTTTTGAAAGAAACTTTGAGAATAGTGAAAGTAGCAGAAATAGAGCCATGGGAGGTCGAAAGAAGAGATGTGAGCTAGGTAATTGGAAGTATTGGATTCAAAATCCTAAGGTCTGGAGTATTCTAAAGGATGGTGGTATGGCAGACTACTTGGAGAGATTGCATGGAAGAAAACCTATGGTTACCAAACAATTTGTCAACACTTGGAAGAATGGAAAAGACCTTGTTGGGATGTAGTACATGCAAATTACTGAGGAGCTTATAGCCAAGGCTACGGGTTTGAAAATTGAGGGGATCAATTTTCACAGAGACAGGAAGATTTTTTACAAAGCTCTCGATGATTTCATGGAGATGGTGAGGGAAAGGAAAAGAATGGTGAAAATTGACAACTCCTACTACAATCTGAAGTGCATTTCTAGGCCATGGAGGTTGGTTCTATTTTTTCTTATTAGTTATATTACTTTGGATGGGAGATATACTAAACTTTACAACCATCACTTCATATTGTTGAATCACTTCAGACATGGGATTAAAATTAATTTTCCCTTTTACCTATTGAGTTCCTTGGATGTTACCATCAAATGTTTGTAGAAGGACCCTGAGGGTGATCATGTTTTCCATGAAGGCTTGATGGTATTTTTGTATCACCTGTTAAAATCTAAAAAGGTTGAGAAGCCTCATGTTAATAGGAAGGCTTTAGAGGATTATGATACTAAAGATAATGATTCTGAGGAGGCTTATGTGGATGAGACTAAAGATGATGAGATTGATTTTGTTGGTGTCAATCCTAGAAAGACTTCCAACCATTGTAGCTCCTCATCAAACAATAATAAAAGGAAGGCTAAGATTGAGGACTTGGCCATGGGAATTGAGACTGGGGATGAGGAAATTAGGAAAGACCATGTTAAGGGTAAGGGTAAAAAAGAGATGGTGATGATTAGAAGCCACACCAGAGCCAAGAATAAGAAAAAGAATGTTGGTAAGAGGCTCATTATTTACTTTGATGATGAGTCATTCAATCAAGAGAATGTTAGGGATAAACAGGACAAGTTGTTGGATAAATCCAGTAATAAGGATTTGAAAAAGGGGATTCCTGACAACTTTGATAATATCATGCTTGAGGAGGCAAACATCTTGCAGGATAATGTCCAGGAGGCTGGCATTACTAAGAAGGACAATGAGACAATACCAATGGGAGGAAGGGGAGTATTAAGGAGGACAATTCTTGTTTGAAACATGTTTATGAGAATCTAGGTTGTATTTCCTTTGTTAATAACCTTAGCACTATGAAGAGTGATATCAACCCGATGAAGAACCAAATTCATAATATCCAGTGGGAGGTTGGGGTGATCTGTAAGGTTAATTTGGGAGACAAAACAATGGGTCAGAGAATTGAAGACCGAGGGGGGTTATTGGCAGTGCTGAGGAGATTAATAAAATGATGAAAATGGTCTAGCAAATGGAAGACAAAATGAAGGATGATGATAAGGTTTCTAAGGAGGGGATTCTGTTGAAAAGGGTGGAAAAAATGAAAACTAGTATCGACCACGTAGAGAATACTTTTAGGAATATCACTAAGCAGAGTTACTCCATCCTTAAAGCCTCTACTAAGCATGTCATAATCCTTGTGGACAAGCTAGAACAGGGTATATAGGAGCAGGAGGTTAAGGAGGGACATAGACCTAGTAAGAGGACTAGAGAAAGCTTTAAAAAGATGGAGTCCAATGAGAATAAAGATTTGGAGGAGTTAAAGGCATCCTCAAAAAATATGCAGATGATGGCTAATCAAGCGGCTGAACTTATGAAGACTATCTAGCTATCTTTTTGTTGTCTTGTTGTTTTGTGTTGTCCTATTTCCTCTTTTTGTGAGGACTCGCTAGTTTTTGTTATTTTTTTTGGTGTGCTGGTGCACTGTCTCTTTGGGGTTGTTAATGCTTTATATGTAATCTCATTGTAAAAGGTTTCAGGTCCTTTCAAAACCTATTTTTACATAATCAAAACAATTCTCAAGAATATTATTAAAATAATAAGGCCCATTAATTAATAATGTAATATTATTAAATTAAAATCAATCATCCAATAACCAAACATTTAAAATCCTAAATAAATAATAAAAGAGAATCTTTTTAAAATCTCTAGAATATAAATTATAATATTAAATTAGAATTCAAAAAGGTGACTGTGCAAAGTCAACTATCATTAAATTAAAATAATCAGTGATTAAAAAGCTAAACCAGAATTAAAGGAAAACATAATTAATAAATTTCAAAATTAAAAATGGCTCCAAAAGCTATCCCTAACCCTAATTTGGACATTGCGGGTTTGAGCATGGAGCAAAGATGAAAGAAGTCTACAAGATTTGTATACACACAAGTATACATGTGTGTATATACATACATATAGACTTTTTTATATAAGCTTTAAGGTTTTACAATGGACTATTCAGAATTTCTACAAAAGAGATCTTCATGGCTACACCAAAAAGTCTTCATCAACAAGCCTAGCAAGGTAAAGTAAATTAGATTTAATCCACATTATCTTCTACTATAGGTTTGATAAATAAATTAATAAAAGAAATGTTATTCTCTATTTAAATCTCAGATTATTTCCCTATTATTATTTTTATAGTCAATCCTTTCTTTTTGTTTTCAAATATTATCCTGCAAATATAAAAATTTAAATATATTATTTTTTTCTTATTTAAAAATCCCCACAGGGAAGTCCAAATGTTGGTTGATGTCATAGCAAACCGGCCCACAACAAATCATGGAAAAAGGTAAGGGTGTCCAATCGCACCCCTCCACCCCCACCCCCCCCCCCAAATGGGAATGAGGGGGCTCAAACCCTCCCACACTCCATTTGGGTGGCGGGAGCCCTTCACACGGCCTCCCCCCCCCCCCCCCCCCCCACCGCCCAAAGGGGTGATAGTGGCAGTTCCACCCCTCCCCAAAGGGGATGCCGTGGCCTATGCTACTGCTCCCCAAAGGGGTTGCGATGGGCACAATCCCGCCCACAAAGGGTTAAGTTTATTTATTTATTTTAATTATTATATTAAAATTTCATTCTATTTTTATTAAATTTTTATAGTATAGTTTTTAAAAATATAATATATATATATACATTATTTTATATAATAAATATATATTCATATATATGTATATACAATAATATATATATATACACACAAAAAGAAGAATGAAGTGTTTAGCATATCTATTTTAGAATATATATATTGTATATGTGTATATGTGTATATGTGTATATATCATTTTTGTATATACATATATATTTTTAAGTATGTATGTATATACACTCATATGTATATATATACATATATACATAATGATGTATATACCTCCTTGAGGTAAAACATGAGATAGATGAAGTACTAAGTCTATTTTTTTTGCATTAACAAGGAAATATAATCAAATAGGGTATATTTATCTATGTATATATAAAAGTGTATATACATAGGTGTATATACAAGACTTTTTATTTTAAACTAACATGATATGGAAATGAAATCATTTCTAACATATATTATTAGGAAAGAAAATCTACATTAACTTTTCTCTTTCAAATAAATAGTTGAAGTAACTTTTGTCTTCATAGGGAAGAGATTATCAATCATAAAGAAAATCTAACTTTTCTTGCATATGGGAAAACAAACTGAAAAGCTTTTTTTTGCATTCAAAGCATAAGGAATTATATTTTTTACATTCTTTTTCTTTAGAAATACATAGAAAATTATGAAGAAATATTACACATACAAATGCAAACTTTTACAAGCATTTTTCATGCATTTAGGCATGTACATGGCCTTTATTATACTACTCTTTTACACATGGATTTTTAGCCCTTTTACAACATAAAAATATGCAAGTAATAAATGGAAAAATACTTTTTCCTTTTATAAAACCAGCAACTCCTTCACTTAGAAATCTGTAAATTAAAACCACTTGACCATGGAGGCTCACCTCCCAACCTAGGTCATTTAATTGCCACCCACGAGCTTGGGGAAACAAAGATGGATGGAGTACAATCATCCTCAAACACACATACACAAATAAAAACTGACAAATACATATTACACATAAAATCCCTTCACATGGATTTACACATTGGGTCACCTTGGACTCATAAGAGGGGTGAAGGGTGAAATGAACCCAAGTAGGAGAAGCCATAAACATTATTACCATGCCTTCAACAAGGCTCAAAAACCATACACTATTTCCTTCTCAAGGCCATCACAAAACACCATTCCTTCAATTTTACATACACAAGTACAATCCCTTATGGTCCCCAAATAAGTAGATACAAAGATAAGATGGCAACATGGAGCCCATACATCCATGTCTTATCCCCTTCCTTCATGAGTAAGGATTTTACATTATCTGAGCATTCCCAACTAAAACCTTCACCCTCAAGGTTCTCTTCCCTCCCAAGGGTGAGTTTAGCCTTGCACACCCCAACAAAATAAAGAAACAAAAGAAAATCTAGCAAAATACACTATGTAAGAAACCATGAAAGACAAGCTTGAAGCTTTACAAAACCATTTACAAACACCACACAAAAATCTGCATAAACATACAAGTAAAGAAACACAAATCTTCCATGAAAGGAGCACCAACCTTTCTCCAAGATATGGAAATGAAATTTGAGTAGAGCTCCCTTCCTACAAATCTTCCTTTGCTAAGTCCACTAGAAGTCTCCAAAATTGGAGAGTGGGCAATCAACCTACCAAATTTCTCTCCATCCCACTAAAAGGAAAACACTACCTAACATCCTACCTAACCTCAAAGGTGATTGGACACACTATCCAAGGGTTCTCTCTCCAACAAGAGGGAAATTCAAATTTGCAAAAGAGGAAGACGTGGCACACTTCCCAATTTCATCACATTCTAAAAAGGCATTTTTTAGAAGGGACAAAAACATCCTATTGGTCAAAATTTGACCCCAACCCAAAGTGCACCTATGGGGTTATCTTATTTTAACCCTAACTAACCCCTACGACTACATTAAACCTCTCAAAAGTCCAATAAGAGTTGACCCATGAAAATTTGAAATAAGACTCCCTCCTAAGGCTCAACAACCAAGATACCTAACCTTGGGATACTAAAACGTGACTCAAAGGTGGAAGACAACCAATAAAAAATCTACTTGGCCATGCCAACTCACATACGCATGTGTCAATTAACACCACATAAAGTCACAACATGTCACTACACACATGGCATGCCAAGTAGACATAAATATAAAATAAGATAAACATAATTTAAATAATGCATTCAAACATTACTTTACAACATTAATACATAACAACAAGGTTACTTCTCCCTTTGGAGTTAACCTTAGCTTTAAAAGATTTTCACATGCATCCATCTTTAATTTCCCCTCATTTAATCCATGGTTAATTTCCTGCACACTAGAAGAAAATATCAGTAGCTCGTGAAAGATCAAATAACATATATATATTAAAATACATCATTAATAATCACTTAAAAATACATTATAAAATCTAACTGCATCTACACATCATAACATGAAATTCACTTAATCTCAAGAATGCAGTTCTTAATTTCTATCAAGTTATTTCAAGGAACACATATATACATCAAATAACCTAATTCATTAACCAGGTTCTTGCCACATAAACATTTCTTGCATCAACATGAACTAAATCATAGTAGTCATAATAAAATAATTCCTCAAATAACATATCATCAAAAACCAAAAATCAAAGCATAGAAATATAACCTAAATCATCTTCCACATAATCATAAGTCATCACATAGTATCAAAATTATAAAATCCATGTCCAAATAGTCCAACATAACAAAATAATGTATCATCAAGATAATCATAAGGTGTAAATAGTCTTCTATGAAATGATGGTATGGGGTGAGGCATTCCTTTAAAGAATCATGGTCCTATTACTATCTAAATTATACCTATTCTTCCACTCTACCACACCATTCTATTGTGGTCTTTTGAGATGATAATTATCTTTTAATTTCATGCTTCTCACAAAAATTATTGACTCACCTAATTTGAATTCACCTCGTCAATCAAATCTCAAGAATTTAAATCTCAATCCTATTTCATTCTCAACCAAGGAATTAAAGGCCTTAAACTTCTTAGAATCTTTATAATTTTTCTTCAAGGAAGTCACCCATACCATCTTTGAATAGTCATTAATTAGAAACATGAAATATCGATCACCTTGCAAAGTTCTAGTCTTAGAAGGACCACACAAAATAGTATGAACAAGATCTAATAATCTATTTAAATTTCCAGATTTGGAATGGAAAGAACTCTTGTTTTCCTACCCAATTTTCATTTGTTGAAAATAGCATTAGCTGGCTTCTTCACTCTAGGAGTATCTCTTACAACATGATTATAAATTATAGCCACAATATTGCCAAAGTTCACATAATGAAACCTCTTATGTCATAACCAAATTCAATTTACTTGAGAAATCAAACAACTTATCAAGCTAGTATTCAAGTGAAATAATTTACCTCTTGTCTTTTCTCCTATTCCTATCTTTATCTCATATTTATTCAAGATCTTGAATTTTTCATTCCTTAAGTGGAGGTCATAACCTTTGTTCATCAAATTTCCAACACTAAGAAAATTATGTTTCAAACCTTCTGTTAGATATAGAAGACACTAAGAGTGGGGGGCAGGGGGGTGAATTAGTGTAAACAATGAATGAACTAATTCAACTAATAAACTGATTATGCTTTTAAGCAACTTCCATGCAATCACACATGCAATAGAAGTAAAAAAAAATAAGCATCCACAGAGCATAACACATAACACCATAAATTTTATCATGGAAACCCTTGTTAGAGGGTGAAACCTATGGTGGGGATGGTTCCCATGAATATCTTCAACTGTAGTAGAAGCTTTTCCTTATTAGGATCTTACAATACCTGGTTAGGGGTTCACCTTGTTAGAAGTAACTAGTACCTTATTATAAGTACCAAAAGACTTGCTAAGATCTACCTTGCTAGAGGATTTTAAACTCCAATTAAGAAGTCACCCTATTAAAGGATTTAACAATAAGACCTATTAAATTCCACCCTATTAAAGGATTTAATTTTTTGCAACTATTAGGAATACAACAATAACTTGACCTAGAAATATAGCAACTCCTTTTCTTGATCAAATCTGTTGTAATCTCTAGATGTTGGCACAATTCACTACCTTTGTCTCTAATCATAACACTCAAATTCATAATCACAACCCTAAATAAAATGATTTAGTCCACCTTTATACTAATTTTCTTAAGTTGGATAAGACTTGGAAAACATTTTACAAGTTGGCCCACCAAATTGACCAA
Source organism: Chamaecyparis obtusa (assembly GCA_027943335.1). Taxonomy (NCBI): domain Eukaryota; kingdom Viridiplantae; phylum Streptophyta; class Pinopsida; order Cupressales; family Cupressaceae; genus Chamaecyparis; species Chamaecyparis obtusa. The sequence goes on along the minus strand of BSBK01001553.1, from coordinate 421,529 downwards.
ACTCATAGAAAAATATGTCAATCATACCTAACATGTCAACCAAAAATATATTAACCAAAATATATTGACATGTCAGCCCATAAATCAACCACTTTCATCATCTGATTAACATCAACCAATTAATAGCACAAACAGTTCACATTAAACACATCACAAAAATGCTAACTCACCTAAAACATTGAGTTAATAGTTGTGGTTTTATAATTGAACTTCTCTAACCTTGGTAAACCACCAAGAATTATTACATCCCAAAACTATCCTTTAACTTGATCGCTACTCAAAACATTCTCTGATATTGTCTTCCTATTCTTCAGTCAAAACACTTATCATAATCTTTGTTTTCCTATTCATCATGTCAATCGATATCATCAATTCTAATAGAGTTGATAGATTTTCCATCAATGAAAAACTCCAAACCATCAAACTCTATAATCCAACTCCAAAATCCATCATAATTCCAACAATATCCCCCTTTGGAATTGATGGCAAGACATAGTGAAAATTTCCATAAATACACTACTCTCCCTTAGCTTTATTTTCACTGCATTGATCACTCCCCCTTTGACATAAATAGAAAAGGTACATAACAAAATATATATAAAAATTATCTTATCGATCATAGTCTATCAAAAACACTTTTAAAATTTATTTTAGCTAACTCCAAAGAATCTTTCCATGACTTCTGAAAGTTTTTTATGGCTTGAATCTAACCATGTAGCATAGAAGCTAACTCCTCCATATATTCAAGTACACTCATATATGGTGATTCAAGTAATACCTCTTAATCTCTAACATTTTGCTGCATAACATCTACTCAAGGTATCAAATAAGTCTATAACTCTAACAATGTAGATATCCTCTTATCTTTCTCATCTTGTAAGGTTTTCAACTTATGATTTATAACCTTCACTTGTGATCCATAACTCATAGTAGAATGTGAAATAAGATGAAAATTATCTATTGAGCGTCATTTTTACATGAAGATAATGGCTAGGAAGTTGCAAGAGAAAATTCCCCTCTTGGAAGACTGATGGAATCAATCTCAAGGTTCCTTCTAGCTGGGTCTCAACTACTTGGATAGCTCAATGGAAGACAAATATGAATATGTTAACAAGGAGGCCTTTTCTGGTTCTTCTCTGAAGGGAAACTATAAAACAAACTTTAGGAAACCAAGATATCTCTTTTTTTATACGATTTTCAGATTTAGGAATGAAAGCAATGCTAATTTAATTAATCTAATAAAAATAAATTGCAAAGAGGGTTAGAAGATGTAGGGTAACAAGAGATTTGAATGAAATTTCCAAAAGAAACCAAATGGACATATGCTAGAATCACACCACCATGTGAATTAAATAACCAAGAAGATGAAGAAACCCACAAAATAGAGATTAGATCATGTCACAATCTTCAGCTAAATGGATGCAATCATCAATGAAATCAAACAAATGTAGATGTATGATAAGACAAAACTCATCAGATCACAAAGCCACCCTAGATGTGCGCACACATGAGACAAGTTAATCTTCAAGCACCAAAGAATAATCTTCTCATAAATTCGTCACAACACAACAATGCAATACTAGCAAACACCAAACTAAAAGATCGCAAACTTAAAACCATTAAAAAATCAATTGGCTCTTTGAAATAAAAGAATGAGCAATTCACACATTCATAAATTTCACATAGGTAGTAGATAAATCACACCATGAATGAAGCAACAACTATATATATTGTATTAATGATCAAATCAACCCTCATTACATCATTTTATTACAATTTATAAAGCCATGCTCTTATTTTCACAGCTAGGGTTTGGCTGCAACTAAAACTTGAAAGTAAATCTAAACTAGAGATTGCATTAAAGAAACTACTACTAAAACTTAGCTAAACTACCCTAGCATGGAATTAAACCTCGTGCATTACAAAGTTTTGAATAAATTATGCATTAAATAACTCAAAATAGAGCTAGAACTCATGCATGCACTTGATAATCTTCATGTTTTTGCCCTTGATCTTTGGCTATGGCTTCTCCACATGGACCCAACTGGAAGAGATCCAAAAATCATACACAAATGATCCCCAAAAAGAAGCCCAGTTGACTGGAAAATGATCTCTGAGATAACTAGAGTTAACTTTCAAACGTGAGAAAAAATGCCCAAATCCTGACAATTGGTCCAAAATACAAAAGCTCCAAAATTGACTAAGTGTCAGGTCTCCTTCTCCAGAATTTTCAAACTTCAAACTTTCAGAGGCAGAAAGTTTTCTAGGGCCAAAATGTTAAAAATCAGGCTCTACAAAAATGGCTAAGTGTCAAAACTGCATTTTCTGTACACAAAACTTGGCTGGACTTGAACTAGATGCTCATTGACTGGGGGGTACTTTTGGATGTGCTTTCTTGAATCTATCTACAATCTCCAGCACTTCATCAAAGTTAGGCATCTTAATCCCTTGAAGGACTTCTTGCTACCTATCTCAGAAGGTGATCAACTCTTTTGCAAAAGTCTTTATTTCTTCTTCTTGAGATAGCATTTTGTGAATCTCTTCCTTCTAATAGAACATTTGTTGGAGGTCATCCTTATTTTTAACTCCTTGAAATATCTTGAGGTACTGTTTGATGATGACATTTACTAAATACATCATTTTCTCATCATCTTTATCATACAGATGTAGGTCTAGACCCTCAAAGAACTTATGCAATTCTTCTACAAAAAGAAAACTGTTATCCCTCCTCTTATCCAACCTTTTGAGAACCTTTTCAAATATGGCTAATGTCATTGTTATCTCTTGGATCCACTACTCAAAACTATCTAACTCCAAACCTTCATATATTTTTACCAAAACTTGGAAGCATTGCTTCCTTATTACTATCAGCTCATCTAGTACCTTCTGCTATTTTAGGATTGTCTCTTCCACACCGTTTTCCTCGCTCATGATCTCAACTAGGGAGGTTATTCCTACCAAAATGCCTCGAAGGGGCCTTAGGATCTTCTTGAGGGATAAACTAGTGAACTATTCAAAATCCTCCTTCTAGTCAGCACAGGCCTGTACAAAAGAATGTGGTATATCTGTATCAATTTCCCCCTTTTTCTCCAAAATTTCCTGTAATGAGGCCTTAGGGTTGCTAGGGTCAATGGGAACCACTGTCTTCAAAAAAAATCTTTTCATGGCATCATTCTGCTCTACCAAAACCTTTATTCTTTCCTCATCCTTATCCATGAAGTCGAGAGCATGCTTCAATCCAAGGGTAGCCAAGGTCTTGCTACCTTCTCTGGTTGGCTCCCCCAAGTCTACTTCCTCCAATACATAGTTTCTGGAGTGATCTCAATTGTACTAACATCCATTATGGGAAGAGCCACCTATGCCTTCCACCTACCTACTTGATCTTGTGTCACATAAGATAATGTGTTTGCTTAGGTAATTGATATCATTTGGTGGAAGGCTTGCCCTAATGTAGCCATATCAGCCTCATCATCTATGCATACTCTAACCCTTAGTTGTATTTATTTAATGAACCAAGTGGGCTTTGAAAAGGAAGTTAAAGGCTCATACAGAGTAGCCAATGTAGAAGAAGTTGTTAGGTGCTTTGTCTCTATTTCTTCATAACTCTCTTCTTCCTTCTCAGTTTCCTATTCACCCACTACATGCTCTCCTTCATCTTGGGTTTTCTCTTCATCGTCAGTTGTCTATTGTTCATCAGTTGTTTATTCCTCTATATTAGTTTGTTGTTTCTCCTCCTTAGTGTGTGGCTCTTCTTCAACCTATGATTCTCCTTAATCAGTGGGCTCCTCTGATCCCACATGTTCTCCTTCTACTTTCTCCTCATCAGCTACCTTTGTATATTTCTCAGGCTCTTTTGAGCTTTGAGGTGCAGACTGATCTTGAACAAGAGGTAGAGTGGGAGCAACAAAGGGAGTGGATGAAGGCATTTGAGGTGGAGGGGGAAGTGGATTGGTTTGTACTAGAGGGGGAAGTGGAGTGGTAGGTGGTGTTTGATGTGTAAATGGAGGTGGAGTTGGATGTATAGGTGGAGGTAGAGGTGGAATGGATGAAACCAAAGGGACCTATCCAGCTGAGTCTTCCTCAGAGGTAACCCCAATAGAAGATTCTTTATCTGGCTCTATAGTCTCCTCTTGAACCTCGACCATCTTGACATCAAATTTCTCTTGAGGCCTTTATTGGACATCCTCTTCCATGCCACCAAGAGAGCTTGTGAACTAAGTAGGGACTTGTAGCTCAGACTCCTTGAAGCCATGCAATCTTCTGAAATCCATGATATCAAACTCATCATCACCAAGGGAATCCAAATTTACCAGTTCTTCCTGAGTAGCACCTCCAACATCCTCGAAATCATCATCCATTACTCTCCTCCTTTTTATTGACCTTGTGGACCTTGTCCTTCTTTAGAGAGGGATGTCATCCGACTCATCCTCATCTTCTTCTAGTAGGGTATCTATTTGTGTAGGTGTTGAGCCTTTCTTTCTCTTGTAGACATTTCCCTTGATCACTCCAGGCGGCTTGGGTCCTATGATTTTGAACTTTGTTTTCCTTTTTGTGCTTGGAGAATCATGGCCGCTGGATGAAGGCATATCTAGTGGTACAATGCTTCCTATCATTCTAGAATTGACCTTCTTGGAATGCATAGCCAAACCATATGCGGTGGGGTGCTCATGTCTGTATACAATTTCTGGCTCTAGAGGAGTAGACTCTTTGAGCTATAGTTTCAATATCTTTTCTCCCTTCTTCTTCTTTTCTTTACAGGGTTGCTTCGACAGTTGTTTCATTGGGAAAGGACAGGCAATCCATGATTTGGTCACCTTGACCACATGTCGGGCTCTGAACTCAATATCATCATTTTCATTTTAGTCTGCCTCTGCATTTAGGATATCCCTTGCATACACATTTTCTATGTTGTAGATGGTGTCCAATATGTCCTTGGAATCAACCTCTTTCACCTTTTGAGGGATTCTTAATGAACGAGAGGTTTGTGCCAGCTCCAAACTCATTTGGCAATAGTCACAAATCCTCACCTCATAGTCACCCACACAATTTGCCCAATGATCTTCAACATGCCACTCATGAATGTTATGCCTCCCCATTATATGGCTGAATGTACCAATGGTATCAAAATGAGGGCTTACCAAATTATAGGTTGGTAGTGGGAATTCATCCCATTCCTAGGTTGGAGACTTGCAAACCTTCATGTCTAGCATGCAGTGGGGGCTGATAGAAATGTGAAATTCCTAGAAATGCTTCTTCTTATGCTTGATATGTTCATGGGCATCTAAAAACTACCTCACTATTTCCAGAAGAACTACCCTATCAGAAGGATACCTTGGTAGCTTCTTTGGTGTCAGGGTGCTTCTCACCATTCAAATGTATGTGAAGATCTAGAACTATATATATAATGCCCCAAGGGCCTTCACTTTGGTTGTTGCTTCAGTGGATAATCTCTTACATTAATCTCCCTCAATGGAGCATATGATGGCAAATACAAAAGCATCTTTGACAATTCTAAATTCCAGGTTGCTATGTGTGTAAAAGTCTTTCCTCACAAATTGAGGATACAGTGTGAATGGCCACGTGTTCTATTCTCCCATTTCCCCAACTTTGATCAATCCTGGATAAACTACCCTGGTAGCTAGTAGATAAACAACATAAGATGTCATGTAGAAATGAGGATATATCTTTACTCGAACCAACTGCTCATCAATATTATAACTCAGAATAGAGGCCCAATCAAACCTTGCTTGCCTTTCCCTTATCTTCTAGATGAGTAGGATCATCCATGGTTCCAATTGAGAAGACCTTGCCGGCCCATACACCCTATTGATCATTGTTATAGCAGCTTGGATGTCCTCTTGCATATACCCCCTCCTCATATCAATTCTATCTAGTTTTTTTTTGGGCATGGCCTACATCAGATATTCATTGTTTACAATGCCATGAGCCTTAAATATATCCTTGTTGTAGAATTCCATCCCTTTATTGATGTGGAAGTTGAAGAACTTGTCAAACCCTTTAGGCAAGTGGAAGACATCCTCAATGTTGGCCAGCCTTAGGTTTAGGACTACCTCACCAACACTATTTTTCACCATACACTCATCAGGTACATAGTGGTTGGCCAATGTGTTAATCAAGTTTGATGATAGAATGGAGACCGAGTGAGCCGCTGCATTCACCAAAGAGCAGTGTACCAAGGAAGTGCAGTCTTCTGATCATCCCACCAATTGGGCACACTTTGTTAGGTAATCATTCCAACTCACATTCCCAATGTCTATGTTTTTTATGCCTACATGCAAGTTGGTTATTTTAGAAGGTGGATGGTACCCCTTAAATTGATATTTCATGGCCGGTGAGGCTACTACCTTCTTAGCCATTCCTATAAAGAGGACAAGACATGGATTAGTAACATGATAGGAAGAAAAGTCAAAAAACCATGTACATTATGAGAATTAAGTTCAAAAGGGGCCATTGAAGACATTTTTGGCCTTTCAGACCTTCGGGGGTGTGAGACCTCCGAAAGGCCAAAAAGGCCAAGAATGCAAAAAGAGGCTTGTCATGAATTTTCTTTGAAAAAACCCTTTAGGTCTTTCGGTGAATCAGAGAAGACAAATCTTTGGTCAGTTTGATACTATGAGGTGTTTTGGTGAGTTAGGGAAGACAAATCTTTGGCATGCAAAAGGCTAAAAAGGCTGAAACTAACATTTAGGCATTTCGGCGAAAAGGTTGGGTTTAGTTTTTCCATTTCAGAGGATAAGATGTTTAAGTGTAAGCCAACACCAAAATGCCAAAATCTTTGAAAAGCACTTCATTCATTTACCAGGTTTGAAAAACTCTGTGAGCTTGAAAGTTTTAGACCTCAAAGGTCTGAAACTAGGGTTTGATAGTCAGACCTGAAAATGAATCTGAAGGTGATTTTGACCACAAACTTGCCAAGCGGATGTAAGGCGACTACCTTGGTGATCCCCAAGGCCAAAAAGGCTAACCAAAACAACCTAAACCTAAAGGATAGGTTGAAAAAGGTCGACAAACCACAAACCCTAGCCTACGACTAGAAGCAAACACAAATTTAAAAAAATAGAGAGAGAGGAGAAAAGACAACCAACCTCAAACAAACACTGAGGACCCGAAGATGACTAGCTAGAATGAAACAATGAGAAAGAGGCAAGGGCACGTGAACAAGCTCTGAAAAAAAAATGAAAGAGAGAGAGTGCAAAAATTAATTTTGAAAAAACCCTTCATGCCTTATATAGGTGATTCCAGTGGCTGACGTCAACAGCCCACCAATTGGCTTTTTGGCCTTTCAGGGTTGTCAGACCTGTGAAAGGCCAAAAGGTCAAAAGGTGGACTCCCTTTTGGGGAGTCAGACCTCCAAAACCTTGAACCTCTGACAAGTCTAAAAAATTACCAGGACCAAAAATGCCTAAGGTAGAAAAGACTTGCTCCCACTCCTTGCTTTTCAGACTTTTGCACTTTTGGACATCCGAAATTATGAAAGTGTGACAAAATTGAAAACCCCAAAAACTAACTAATAAGAAAAAAACAAAGGAAAACAAGCCAGAAACCAAAGACAAGGAAAAAGCAAAAGGGGGGTGGGCTAAAGCCAATGGGCTGAGAAAGGGGGGTGTGGTTGTGGGACCACAACAAATAGCCCCAACAAAAGAAAGGGAAATGACCTGAGTTTCCCTAGAGCCATTTTGCCTCGAAACAAGCATGTCCTACAGCAAGCCAAGCACAAGATCTTCAAATAGTTTTCTCATCGTCATCAAGATGAAGAAAATCATAACATATGCATCCAATGTGTGAGCATGTGTGTTCAAATCTCCCAAGAAATCATTCACTGTAAGCCCCTATTGATCATCAACCAGTCATTTCCAGATCACTGCCCACTAATCTGAAGTTAGTTGTAAGTCAATTTAACCTTGGTCTACTATTAGGCGGGTGTTTATAGCCCCGATAGAGGTTGCTAAAATCACCCTTCCCCAACTACAGAAAAGATTTTAATAGAAGTTTTAAGCTCCTTTGGAGGTCTCTTAGACTTGATTTGCGTCAGTTTTAAAACTGATTCTTTTGAACCATCACGTTCTAAACAATTTGCCTTTGATTTCATTCAACATCAACTACTTTGATACTTCTTGTGGTTTTGTCAGATATCATTTCTTTGCTCATTTCCTTTTCACTTTTTTTTTTGAAACTGGGGTAGCGCTTAGACTATGCTACCCAACTTTGAGCATTCCATTGTTAGTCTTATCATTATGCATTCCTCTTTTGCTTTCTTGCTCTTTTCTTTTAGTCTATGTTCTAGTTAGGATAGGGTTCTGATTCTTGACTTCCTTCACGACCATGGGCATTTCCTGACTTTGACCAAAATCCTATCATAAGAGGCTAGTGACTTGGGATCCCTCTTTTAAATGTATTTTAGTGTTGAGGATGGTTGGTTTTGATGAACCCATTTGAGAAGTTTGAAAAGAAAATGTCTTACTTCCAATCACTATATCTGGCTCACTATAAGACAAAACTATATCAAAGAATTATGACAATTGAGAACCTTTATCTCTTGCCTAGACTACCTAGAGGGGACCACTAAAACTTAAGAAAATGCTTACCCCCTACAAACAAAGACCCAAAGAAAAGATGCAGATGACAAGAATGAAAGACAACAAAGAAAAGACACTAAAGTACAAGAATATATAGTATAATACAAGGGGCCAGTCAAGACCCAAAGTAGTGCTTCAGAAACTGGCCATTGACTGGAAAAGGGACCAACTCTCTATCAAGAGAACTAATTTGAGAAGTATTTTCTCCTAGAATTTCAGTGATCTGGAAAGGGCCTATCCACAAGCGTTGAAACTTGGTGTGGCTGCCTAGTTTTTCTTTTGCCTTGTCCCAAATTAAGACCAAATCAAAAATTTGGAAGGCTTTTATGGTTGCTCTTTTGTCAAACCATCGCTTGACAATAGCTTGGTGTTTGGCCACATTTTTTAGAGCCATAGTTCTTTTCTCTTTGAGGTCCAGTAAGTTCCTTAGACAAATCTACACCCACTCCTCACCCTCGATGTATTGATCCATGAATCTCATAATGGGAATTTTTAGGTTCATCAAAAAAATGGGTTGCAAACCATAGACCATCTGGTAGGGAGAAGTCCCCAAAGCATTCTTAATTCTCACTCTATCCATCAATAGAGTGTATTTCAACTAAGTTTGCTAGTCTCTAGGATTGTCATCCAAAAGATGCTTGATTACCATTGTTAAGTTCTTGTTGGTTGACTCAACAACTCCATTCCCTTGCGAGTAGTAATTGGATGAGAATTTTAGAATTACCTATTTTTTCAACACCCACTGAATGAGACTCATAGATGAAAAGTAGGGGGCATTATCACATACCAAGAAAACTGGCATGCCAAACCTCATGATGATGAACTCTTCTAGGAATTGTGTGATCACCTTAGTGGTACAATTCTTCATAACCTATGTCTCTGTCTAGTGTGTGTAGTAATTGGTTACAGTCAAGATGTATCAATGGCCTATAGAGGATGGAGGATTGATCATTCCCATAAAATCCAACCCCCATTGGGTGAATGGGCATACTTCATATACTGGTTGTAGGAGCATTGCCAGATGTTTATCTTGGATGGTGTTGGTTTGGAAAACATGACAAAAGCACACATACTCATGAGTTCCTTTGAACAAAGTTGGCCACTAATAGCTAGATCATAGTATCTAATGAGTTGTAGCTTCTTCTGATCTGTGCCCAGTACCATAATTATCATGAAATTCTATGAGAACTTGCTCAGCTTCAGTTCAATCCAAACATTGTAGATAGAGACCATCATAGTTGTGTTTGTAGAGCTTCCCATTTTTCAACATGTATGAACTGCTCTTATTCTTCACTGCCCTCCTTTGGGAACCATTCAATCCATCTGGGCAATAATTTTTCAATAAATTGTAGAATATGTCCTCATACCATACGTTAGTGACTATTCCTATGTTGGTGTACACCTAACACACCAAACCTTGTTCTATTTCTACCATCATCCTAGTAAGACCTTGACCTCTCACTAATTTCATTGGCTAGATCTTAATTTTGAACTCCTGTAGTATTGCCATCCACTTCCCTCTTTCTTCTCCTAGCTCATTTTGCATCAGTAGAGACTTGACTACGGGATCTGTGACAATAGAAATGACTTTTCTCTGAATGATATAGTGCTTAAATTTCTTAATATCCTTAACCAAGGCAAAATATTTCTTATCCAGATTTGGATATTTGAGCTCTACCTTTTTCAAGGGACATCTCATGAAAGCTATCGGTTGTTCATCTTCTCCTTCTTTCTTCTTTGTGAGGATTCCTGCACATGAATGTTCTGAAGCAAAGGAATAAACATTGAACAGTAGAAGATAATCAGAGATGACTAGAACTGGGGTAGTGGTAATGGAAATCTTGATTTCTTCAAAGGCCTCTTTAGCCTGAGTGCTCCATTCGATCTTAGCATCTTTCTTCAACATATCATTTAACAGACACACTATCTCTGCAAACCCACTGATAAATTTCCTTACGAAGTTGATTTTCCCAAAGAAGAATTTCAACTCCTTCCTCCTATTTGGAGGAACCAATTTGAGGATAGCTACAATCCTCTTGGGTTCAATCGAGATGCATGTCTTGGATATTATGTGTCTGAGGAGTTTTCCTTGAGTTACCCCAAAGACACACTTCTTAGGATTTAGTGAAATTCTGTAACGTCGACACCTCTTTATGACTTTTTTTAAATCTTCAATGTGGTTAGCATGGTTCCTAGAGAAAACTATGAGATCATCCATATAGATAACAATGTATTTGTTAACCAGACCCTTAAATGCCTCATCCATAGCCCATTGGAAAGTGGCTCCCACATTGATCAGACCAAACGGCATATGATGATAGGAAAATGTCCCCCATTTTGTGGTGAAGGTTGTCTTTAGGTGATCTACTTCCTTTACCATGACTTGGTTGTACCCTGAGTAGCCATCTAGGAAAGACATCATTTGGGAACCATTAACCACCTACAACACTTCATCAAGGGATGGCAATGGGTAATTGTCCTTTTGAGAGGACCTGTTCAAGTTTATAAAATCTACACAGAGTCAAACCTCTCCACTTTTCTTCCTCACAGGGACAAGATTGGTGACCCAAGTTGAATGTCAGATGGGAAAAATTATCTTGGCATCGATCAACTTTTGCACCTCCTTTTGGATCATTGGTTCGATCACAGGGTTCACCGATCTTTGTCTTTGGTAGAAAGGTTTAGCATCCAGGTTCAAAGGAATGTTGTGAACAGTAATGTTGGGATCATAGGTTTTCAAATCTTCATAGCACCATGCTATGATGTCTTTTTATTCAATGAGTAGCTTGACCATCTTCTTCTTTTCTTCTGGTGTGTCGACCTTGCCAATGTGGACTTCCCTGGGTTCGAGTTGCGTACCCAAGTTGTAAAGCTCACAATTATCTCTGCCCACTACTGATGTTTTCCCTCTTTCTTGAGCATGTTTATCTTTATCAAAAATCACTGAAGCTACAAACATTAAAAAACCCCCATGAAGGTTAACTAATTCAATCCCAACTCCTGCTTCCATCTTACACTTGGAGTCATTGAACCAAAGTTTCCAGACCGAGTGATACTTATTGAAAGATGTTTTAACTTGGGGTTCTGGAGCCACCTCTGGCAGAGGTATCTTGATTTGGGGTTCCACAGGGATTGCGGGTGATGATAGGCCTTCTATACTTGGAGCTTCCAATTTCCCTTCATCTGAATATTCTCTTTTTGAAAGTGGGACCCACTTCATCTTTTGTTTTGCCTCAGCATCGCACCAAACATCGTGACATAGAGGTAGGCAGGCATCATTACAAGAGCTCCACTCCTCTTGTATAAAGCATTCAGTCATGGGACCCTAAGGTTCTTCACTAAGGGGAGATCCATCCTCACTCGAATGTGACGTTATATTCTTGGGAAATCTAGATACATTCGACATCTGGCTCATTACTCTGACCACTGCCTCTTGGTAGTCTTGGCATGTAAATTCTGAGTGGTTTGTCTGATGAAGATGACAATACCCTGGGAGCATCAATATGTTTGGTTCAGCATCTTGGCCAAGATGCCTCATGTTTCTCATCATGCCATTTATGAATTCTGTGAGAATCTCTTTAGGGATCTGTGTACTTACTAACCCTTGTATAGGGCTACTATTCGAGTCTTCTTCTTCTTTGAGATCAAATGTAAATGCCTTGTCAAAGTGATACACTCCCAGATCCTTGTGAGAATAGGACTTCATTCAATGCATTGTACTCAGTTATCATTTGTTTGAGCTTGGGCTCTGCATCAATCTTAATCTAGTTATTGAGCCCTTTCCATGGTAGCCAAAGTTGGGTAAAGTCTGTGGAGAACCATCCTCTCAAAGATCGAGTCCATTCTGTACTAAGCAACATGCCATAAGTTTTTGGGATGTCCACCACATGTATGTCAATGCAATCTTGGATTCTAGGGTTAGTTGTCAATTGTATGCGTGTATCTTTCAAGACCCCAATGACTTTGACCTCGGTTTTGTCAAGCTAAATCACCACCCTGTTGATTGGTTGAGGATTCATTCTTGACTTTTGGCATATGGGCAATGGCATCACATTACATGAAGCTCCTAAATCAATCAAAAATTTGTGCAAGTTCCTTCCAAATATCTTGAGGCTAAGTAGGAATGGGGGTACTTCTACCCTATCTTTGAACATAGTCGGCATTGCCTTTGCCGCATTCACATTGAAAACAATCTTGGTATTATTGCCTGATGAGGCTGATTTGGAATGATCTAGTGACTTTAGGAGAGCTTCCCTTTGAGTGGGACAACTTTGTAGCATATCATACATTGACATATTTTTTCTAACTTTCTTTAGTTCCTCTACTACACTGTATTTTTCATTGGCCCGGACTGGATTTTTTAACATAGTAGGTTGGTGTTGCGTCGCTTGAACAATAGTGGCACCAGGTCCTCTCAGGGGCATAGGATTATTGCTGGCCTTTGGATCAAGCGGGGTGGGCTACATAACTAGGGGTATGCCATTAGTGAGAGGTTCCCTTCTACTTCTCAAGTTATATATATTTTTGTTATTATTCTAGAAAGCATGGACCTTGGAATACTCTGGCTGATTTTCTTCATTGAATGGGAAACAAATTCTTCCTCCATAGTGTTATCGATAGGAGTTCCACCTGTACTTGGATCATATGAATCAAAAACCATGGCACTAAAGTTGGTCAGGGAATTCTTAGAATCTTGGGCTTGTTGGCTGTCAGACTTGCCCCTATATTCATAATCTAGTTGATGCATGCTAGGACCTTGGGTAAAGTTGACTTCCAACGAGCTAAAGAAGTTGGCATTGTCTGTGAGTATGCTACATTATTTGGACATGTTTTCCACATTCTATTTGTCTATTATTGCCCAAACTATTTATCTTGAGAACCATTGCCATAACCTCCACTATTATTATTATTGTTGTTGCTATAGTTGCCATAATTACAATTCTGATTTTGGGAGTAGGTATTTGGGGCAGCAGTTGGGCGTTGGTAGTTCCCTTGGTTTGGACATGGGTTGAGCTTCATTTGGGTAATCTCTCTAGTCAACTGGGATAGTGTCTTCTTCATGGCATCTAACTCATTCACTAGAGCCTGATCTGGCTCATTTGGGATAGCAGTCTTTTGTTCACACAAGGAAGCCCTGTGTGTATCATACCCTAGGTATGTGATGGCCAGTGGTGGGGCAGAAACATACAGAGCTGACACCAAATTGATCCTTGGGGCATGTTGTACTAGAAGTTGATTATTTGTTGTGAATAGACCAGTCGTAGCAGTGTTCCCCAAATTTGGTGGAATACCATAATTTCCAATTGCTTGCGGGTCCATATGTTGGGTAAATAAAATAGCTTCATTGCACACCTTTTCTAAAGTGTCTATGTTGCTTGGGGGCATCCTTTTCAAAAATATAGATGTTAGTGGATCTAAGGCTCATAGGTACACTTGTATAGCAGCCCCAACTGGTACAATATAAGGAGCCTCAAGCTTCTAGTACACCTTATGAAAATGATGATTGAACATGGAAATTGATTCATTGAGGTCCTTCCTCACCAAGATGAATTGGTGTTGGATGCTGGATCCACATATAGTTTGAACTGATTAAGGAATTTTGTCTCAAATTCATCCCATGTGGCAATAGATCTGCATGGTAAGTTGAGATACCAATTGCATGCAAATTCCCCCAGTGTGTAGGGGAAGATGCGACACACGATGTCTTGATGAGAAATCTCTTTTCGATTGCACAATTCCTTGAATGCGTGGACCTGTTCTTCCGCTATCTTGGATTCTCCATAGATGAAATGTGGAAAAAATTTCTTAGGATTTTTGGGTAGCTGATGGAGTTGTCCTTGTAGGTCCAATGGAGAGCTTTGATCATTAACAAAGAATTCCATTGGAGCTGGTGGTGGAGGAACAATAGGCGGGGCAATAATGGTTGGAAATGGAGGAAGATTCAGATGATCCAAAGTGCCCTCTCTGTGCTTTGTTCTGTTGCTGCGAGGTCTGTGAAACTCTGTAAGTTTGAGGAACTCCCCTTTGTTGGCTCAAGATCTAAGGACTCATTGAAACTTCTCAAGATAAAATGATCCAATATTATGAGGTGTCCCTTTTGAGGGCCCTCTTTCTAGCACCACTTCTATTGAGCATCATTTTTAAATGAAGATAACGGCTAGGAATTCACAAGAGAAAATTCCCCTCTTGGAAGACTGATGGAGTCAATCTCAAGGTTCCTTCTACCTAGGTCTCAACTACTTGGATAGCTCAATAGAAGACAAATATGAATCTGTTAACAAGGAGGCCTTTTTTGCTTCTTCTCTCGAGGGAAATTGTAAAACAAACTTTAGGAAACCAAGATATCTCTTTTTTTATACGATGTTCAAATTTAGGAATGAAAGCAATGCTAATTTAATTAATCTACTAAAAATAACTTGCAAAGAGGGTTAGAAGATGTAGGGTAACAAGAGATTTGAATGAAATCACTAAAAGAAACCTAATGGACATATGCTAGCATCACACCACCATGTGAATTAAATAACCAAGAAGATGAAGAAACCCACAAAATAGAGATTAGATCATGTCACAATCTTTAGCTAAATGGATGCAATCATTAGCAGAATCCAAAAAATTCAGATGTATGATAAGCCAAAACTCATCAGATCATGAAGCCACCCAAGATGTGTGCACAGGTGAGACAAGTTGATCTTCAAGCACCAAAGAATAATCTTCTCATAAATTCGTCACAACACAACAATGCAATACTAGCAAACACCAAACTAAAAGATCGCAAACTTAAAACCATTAAAAAATCAATTGGCTCTTTGAAATAAAAGAATGAGCAATTCACACATTCATAAATTTCACATAGGTAGTAGATAAATCACACCATGAATGAAGCAACAACTATATATATTGTATTAATGATCAAATCGACCCTCATTACATCATTTTATTACAATTTATAGAGCCATGCTCTTATTTTCATAGCTAGGGTTTGGCTGCAATTAAAACTTAAAAGTAAATCTAAACTAGAGATTTCATTAAAGAAACTACTGCTAAAACTTAGCTAAACTACCCTAACATGAAATTAAACCTCATGCATTACAAAGTTCTGAATAAATTATGCATTAAATAACTCAAAATAGAGTTGGAACTCGTGCATGCACTTGATAATCTTCATGTTTCTTCCCTTCATCTTTGGCTCCAGCTCCTCCACATGGACCCAACTAGAAGAGATCCCAAAATCATGCACAAACAATCCCAAAAAAGAAGCCCAGTTGACTAGAAAATGATCTCTGAGATAACTAGAGTTAACTTTTGGATGTGAGAAAAAATGCCCAAATCTAGACAGTTGGTCCGAAAAAATCAAGCTCCAAAATTGACTAAGTGTCAGGTCTCCTTCTCCAGAATTTACAGACTTCAGACTTTCAGAGGCCGAAAGTTTTCTAGGGCCAAAATGTCAAAAATCAAGCTTTGTAAAAATGGCTAAGTGTCAAAACTGCATATTCTATACACAAAACTTGGTTGGACTTGGACTGGATACTCATTGACTAGGGGGTACTTTTGGATGTTCTTTCTTGAATCTATGTACAATCTCTAACACTTCAACAAAGTCAAGCATCTTAATCCCTTGAAGGACTACTTGCTGCCTATCTTGGAAGGTGATCAACTCTTCTACAAAAGTCTTTATTTCTTCTTCTTGAGATAGCATTTTTTGAATCTCTTCCTTCTGATAGAACATTTGTTGGAGCTCATCCTTGGTTTTAACTCCCAAAAATATCCCAAGGTACTATTTGATGATGATATTTACTAAATACATCATTTTCTCATCCTCTTCATCGTATAGATCTAGGTCTAGACCCTCAAAGAACTTATGCAATTCTTCTGCAAAAAGAAAATTGTTATCCCTCCACTTATCCAACCTTTTAAGAACCTTTTCAAAAATGGCTAATACCATTGTTATCTCTTGTATCCATTGCTCAAAACTATCTAACTCAGAGCCTTCATATATTTTTACCAAAACTTGGAAGTGCTACTTCCTTATTACTGTCAGCCCATCTAGTACCTTCTGCCAGTTTAGGATTGTCTCTTCCACACCATTTTCCTCACTCGTGATCTCAAATAGGGATTTTATTCCTGCCAAAATACCTCAAAGGGGGCTTAGGATCTTCTTGAGGGATAAATTGGTGAACTGTTCAAAATCCTCCATCCAGTTAGCATAGGCCTGTACAAAAGAATGTGGTATATCTATATCAATTTCACCTTTTTTCTCCAAAATTGCCTGTAATGAGGCCTTGGGGTTGCTAGGGTCAATGGGACCCACTATCTTCAAAATAAATCTTTTCATGGCTTCATTTTTCTCTACCAGAACCTTTATTCTTTCCTTTTCCTTATCCATGAAGCCGAGAGCATGTTTCAATCCAAGGGTAGCCAAGGTCTTGTTGCCTTCTCTAGTTGGCTCCCCCAAGTCTACTTCCTCCAACACATAGTCATCTTGAGTGATCTCACTTGTACTAACATCCATCATGGGAATAGCCACCTATGCCTTCCACCTACCTACTTGATCTTGTGTCACATAAGGTAATATTCTTGCTTAGATAATTGATTTCATTTGGTGGAAGGATTGCCCTAATGTATCCATATCAGTCTCATCATCTATGTATACTCTAACCCTCAGTTGTATTTCTTTTATGAACCAGGTGGGCTTTGAAAAGGAAGTTAAAGGCTCATATAGAGTAGCCAGTGTGGAAGAAGTTGTTAGGTGCTTTGTCTCTATTTGATCATAACTCTCTTCTTCCTTCTTAGTTTCCTGTTCACCCACTACCTACTCTCCTTCATCTTGGGTTTTCTCTTCATCATATACTATCTTCTGTTAATCATCCATTTGTTCCTCTATATTAGTTTTTTGTTTCTCCTCCTCACTATGTGGCTCTTCTTCAGCCTATGATTCTCCTTGATCATTGGGCTCCTCTAATCCTGCATGTTCTCCTTCTACTTTCTCCTCATTAGATACCTTTGTGTCTTTTTCAAGATCTTGTGAACTTTGAGGTGCTAACTCATCTTGATCAAGAGGTGGAGTGGGAGGAATAAAGGGAGTGGATGAAGGCATTAGAGGTGGAGTTGGCAAGGAAACATGAGATGATGAAGGTTTTTGAGGTAGCAGAGGGGATTGTACTAGAGCAAAAAGTGGAGTGGTAGGTGGCATTTGATGTGGAAATGGAGGTGAAGTTGGATGCATAGGTGGAGGTGGGGCAGAGGTGAAATGGATGAAACCAAAGGGACCTATGTAGCTAAGTCTTCCTCTGAGGTAACCCCAATAGAAGAGTCTTTATCTGGCTCTGCAGTCTCCTCTTGAACCTCAGCCATCTTGACATCAACTTTCTCTTGAGGTTTTTGTTGGATGTCCTCTTCCATGCCACAAACAGAGCGTGTGAACTAAGTAGGGACTTGTAGCTCAAACTCCTTCAAGCCATGCAATCCTATGAAATCCATGATATCAAACTCATCATCACCAAGGGCATCCAGATTTACTTATTCTTCCTAACTAGCCCCTCCAACATCCTCTGGATCATTATCTATTACTCTCCTCCTTTTTATTAACCTTGTGAACCTTGTCCTTCTACTAAGAGGGATGTCATCTGACTTATCCTCATCTTCTTCTAGTAGGGTATCCATCTATGTAGGCATTGAGCCTTTCTTTCTCTTGTAGACATTTCCATTGATCACTCTAGCTAGCTTGGGTCCTATGATTTTGAGCTTTGTTTTCCTTGTCATGCTTGGAGAATCATGGCCACTGGATGAATGTATATCTGGTGGTGCAATGCCTTCCTATCATTCTAGTCTTTCCTTCTTGGAATTCATAGCTAGACCATATGCAGTGGGGCACTCATGCCTATATACTATTTCTAGCTTTAGAGGAGCAGCATCTTTGAACTATGGTTTCAATTTATTTTCTCCCTTCTTCTTTTCTTTAGAGGGCTTCTTTGGGAGTTGTTTCATTGGGATCAATTTCATTGGGAAAGGATGGGAAATCCATGATTTGGTCACCTTGACCACATGTCAGGCTCTAAACTCAATATCATCATTTTCATCTTGGTATACCTCTGCATTTAGGATAGCACTTGCATACACCTTGTATGTGTTGTAGATGAAGTCCAATATATCCTCGGAATCAGCCTCTTTCACCTTTTGAGGGATTCTTAATGAAAGAGTGGTATGTACCAGCTCCAAACTCATTTGGCAATAGTCACAGATCCTCACCTCATAGTCATCCACACATTTTTTCCAATGATCTTCATCATGTGGCTCACAAATGTAATGCCTCCCCATTATATGGCTGAATGTACCAATGGGATCAAAATGAGGCCTTACCAAATTATAGGTTGGAAGTGGGAATTGATCCCATTCCCAGTTAGAGACTTGCAGATCTTCATGTCTGGCACATAGTGGGGGCCGATAGAAATGGGAAAGTCCCAACAATGCTTCTTCTTATGCTTGATATGTTCATGGGCATCTGACAACTACCTCGCTATTTCCAGAAGAACTACCCTATCAGAAGGATACCTTGGTAGCTTCTTTGGTGCCAGGGTGCTTCCCACCACCTGAATGTATGTGAAGGTCCAAAACTATATATACAATTCCCCAAGGGCCTTCACTTTGGTTGTTGCTTCAATAGATAATCTCTTAGCATAATCTCCCTCAATGGAGCGTATGATGGAAAATACTAATGCATCATTGACAATTCTAAAGTCCAGGCTGTTATGTGTGTAAAAGTCTTTCCTCACCAATTGAGGATATAATGTGATTGGCCAGGTTTTCTATTCTCCCATTGCCCCAACTTTGATCAATCTTGGATAAACTACCCTAGCAGCTAGTAGATACATGACATAACTTGTCATGTAGAAATGAGGATCTGTCTTTACTCGAACCAACTTCTCATCAAGATTATCACTCAGAATGGAGGTTGAATCAAACCATGCTTGCCTTTCCCTTATCTTCTAGATGAGTAGGATCATCCATGGTTCCAATTGAGAAGACCTTGCTAGCCCATACACCTTTTTGATCATTGTTATAGCAGCTTGGATGTCCTCTTACATATACCCCCTCCTCATATCAATTCTATCTAGTTTGTTTTTGGGAATGGGTTGCATCAGATATTCATTGTTTATGATGCCATGAGCCTTAGAGATATCCTTGTTGTAGAATTCCATCCCTTTATTGATGTGGAAGTTGAAGAACTTGTCAAACCCTTTAGGCAGGTGGAAGACATCCTCAATGTTGTCTAGCCTTAGGTCTAGGACTACCTCACCAACACTATTTTTCACCATATGCTCATCAGGTATATAGTGGCTGGCCAATGTGTTAATCAAGTCTGATGATAGAATGGAGGCAAGGGGATCCATTGCGTTCACCAAAGAGAAGTGTATCAAGGAAGTGTAGTCTTCCAATTGTCCCACCAATTGGGCACACTTTGTCAGGTAATCATTCTAGCTCACATTCCTGATGTATATGTCTATTATGCCCACGTGCAAGTTGGTTACTTTAGAAGGTGGATGGTACCCCTTAAATTGATATTTCATGGCTGGTGATGCTACTACCTTCTCAGCCATTCCTACAAAGAAGAAAAGACACGGATCAGTAACACGATAGGAAGAAAAGTTAGAAAACCAAGTACATTGTTAGAATTAAGTTCAAAAGGGGCCATAGAAGACATTTTTGGCCTTTCGGACCTTCCAGGGTGTGAGACCTCTGAAAGGCTGGAAAGGTAGAGAATGTGAAAAGAGACTTGTCATGAATTTGCTTTGAAAAAACTCTTTAGGTCTTTCAGTGAATCAGAGGTGAGAAACCTTCGTAGGCTAAAAACTCTTAATCACCAACTAGAAGCCTTGGTGGTTGTGCAAGTTCGATACTACAAGCTATTTTGGTGAGTCAGGGAAGATAAATCTTCAGCGTGTGAAAGGCTAAAAAGGTCAAAACTCACATTTTGGCATTTGGGAAAAAGGGTTGGGTTTAGTTTCAGTGTTTCAAAGGATAGGATATTTCGGTGTGCACCAACACCAAAATGCCAAAATCTACGAAAAGCACTTGGTTCATTTACCAAGTTTGAAAAACTGTATGAGCTCAAAAGTTTTGGACCCTGAAGGTCTGAAACTAGGGTTTGACACTTGGACCCAAAAATGAGTCCAACGGTGAGTTTGACCACAAACTAGCCAAGGGGATGTAAGGTGACTACCTTGGTGATCCCCAAGGCTGAAAAGGCTAACCAAAAAAACCTAAACCTAAAGGATAGGCTAAAAAAGGCTGACAAACCACAAACCCTAGCCTACGACCACAAGCAAACACAAATTAAAAAAATGGAGAGAGAGGAGGAAAGACAACCAACCTCAAAAAAACACTAAGGACCCAAAGATGACTAGCTAGAATGAAACAATGAGCAAGAGGCAAGGGCACATGAAGAAGTTCCAAAAAATAAATGAAAGAGAGAGCACAAAAAGTAAGTTCAAAAAAACCCTCCATGCCTTATATAGGCAATTTTGGTGGCTAACATCAACAGCCCACCAATCTCCTTTTTGGCCTTTCGGGGTTGTCAAACCTATGAAAGGCTAAAAGGCTGACTCCCTTATGGGGATTCAGACCTCCAAAACCCCGAACCTCTGACAAGTCAAAAAAATTACCAGGACCAAAAATGCCTAAGGCAAAAAAGACTTGCTCCCACTTGTTTCTTTTTGGACTTTCACACTTTCAGACGTCTGAACGTGTGAAAGTGTGACAAAATTGAAAACCCCAAAAACTAACTAATAACCAAAAAATAAAGGACAACAAGCCAGAAACCAAAGACAAGAAAAAAGAAAAATGTGGGGCCCTAAAGCCAATGGGCTGAAAAAGGGGAGCATGGTTGTGGGACCACAACATTATCAATCAAATATTTAAGCTCCTATTGAGCCTCAGTTCTCTTCTTCTCATAATTCATGTGAGCTCTCTTCTCAGCAGCTTTCTCCAAACTTGTAACTTCCCCAGTAATAAAATTGATCAAAGTATCTAACAACTCAATTGGTGTAGTATTAGGATCATAGTCAGCTTTAGATACAAGATCTACAAGAATTTCCCTAGCAAACAAAAGTACTTATTCTTGCTTCTTTTATGCTCTAAGCTTATCCCTTTTATCTTTCATCTTAAGTATTTCATACATTCTCATAAGTTCATTGGGACTCATCTTGGAAACATCAATAGGTACTTGAATGACCTCAACATCCTAATCTCCAATCTCCTCTACAAGTTCTTCCTCAATAATAGATATTGAACTTCTTTCCTTCTTCTGACTTGTACTTGCACCTAGATCCAATTTCCTTTTTATTGATTGTACTACAACATCAGCTTCTTGAACTTCAATTTTATTTTGCAAGTTCAACATCAGTTGTAACAACTACAAAAAATTTGTCTTCCTTTTGTACAATTGTAGTAGTTTTAATAGGTACCTCAACCTATGTTGTCTTATTTGTTTAAGTTTCAACTCTTCCTTGCACCTCTTCTACTTCAATAATAGGAATTTATTGAGGGGTCTTAGAAGGTACATCACTGATAATTTCTTCAATTACTTGATTAGTAGTAACAAACTCATCTATTGATAGGTTCTTGATCTTATTGTTCATGGTTGTCATCACTCACTGATACATCATATTTCTCCAATTCTTTCTTTATGATGTCTAGAGTCTCTGTATAAACTTCTTGAGATTCACTTATTAGTATTATGCATACTATGCTTATTGTTTTTCATTTAGGCCTTAGGAATGTAATTTTACTCTTCACAACTTCAACTAGAAATTCAGGTTCTAGTTCCACCAAAGCTTGTTCCAACATCTATTTATCTTCTTTAGGTCAAAACCTCCATCTAGCATCAATCTTCTTGAATAATGTATTAGGTATCATCTTATATAGTTCACTAGGCCCTCTGTAGAATTTTTGTATGTTGTATATAATAGCTTCTTCAATATTTTTCTTATCTTCTTCATTAAATTTTTCATACCATCCATTTTCGTTAGTGATGCTTCCATTATCTCTAATTTATTCAGCTATGTTGTCTACTATATTAGACCTCCTAGTCACTAGTTTGACTGATTTTTCATTTTTCATGCATCCAACTTTTTCCTTCTTACCAATGGCCCTTAATTATAATTTGTCTTTATCTAATTCTATTTTGGTTTCTTCTTGATGCAAGGGCACTCTAGACTACTTGGAAAATCTACAAGTTGGTGTGTTGAAATGGTTTTGTGTTTCTTGGTTGTAGCTTTAACCGACGGTCTCAGTTATTGAAAGGAGCTCAGTCACTCAAGGAACTCGGTGAAACCTTTGGTGCTTAGTGGAACATGTACTTGACAATTCTTGTGGTGCTCAGTCGATTTGCTTTCTCGGTGATGCCTAGTGTGCTTAGTTGTCTTACTGGTGCTCAACTGTTTTACTAGTGCTTGGTAGTTCTTGTTTACCGAATGGAGTTCTTGAAGTTTTGGCCTCTAACTTGGTGTATATATTGTTGGTAACTTTTTTTGTATTCTCCTATGTAGATCTAGAGGCTGACATGGAGAATTAATTATTTGTAAGGCTATTTGTGAGTCGATTGTTGTTGCATTTAATATTTGTTTGTAGTAGAAGCCGACTTGGCTTAGGAATTAATTATTTCTTCCAGCCGACTTGTGGTTGAGGAAATGTATTTAAGGGTTTCTTAGGTAGATGTTTAGGAGTAAGTCAATGGGGTAGATTGAGAAGGATAGAAATGGGATCCTGTGAGATCTTGAAGATCAGATTGTTTATCTAATAGTTGCAATAGTAGAGCTAGTGGTTTGTATGCTTGGAGACAAGGAGATTTCTTGGCGGCTTGTGAGCTCAATTTTAGATCTTCCTTAGGGTTTCCATTAGTTGGTGATGTGTTTTAGAGCTGGACTAGCTAAGAGATTGCATAAATACTTTGTAAGTGATTATAGTTGGCCCTAACCTGAAAGGCCTTACAGTTGGGCATGTTTAATGAAATATGTTGAAACATTATCTTATTGAGTTATTCCACATTGTTGGTATTTGGCTGTAATTTTGGATAGTCCTTTATTGGATCTAACCTTTGGATTGTGTCAGATGGTATCAGAGCTTGAGTTCTTGAGTGTGTAAACCAATCTCTGAGTTGAGGCAGTTTGCACCAAGACCTTGGTTGGTGATTTGTTGCCTTGGGTTTTCAAAGATCTTGAAGGATGCCTCCAAGCAGATTGGACCCTAGATCGATTGTAGATCTTTGTGATGCTATGGAATTGAGGATTGCAAAGAAAGTTAAATTTGATTTCAAATCTAAGATGGAATTGATGAAGAATGACATGATCATTGAGGTCATGAGAGTTATTACTTGTATGTCAAGGAATCTTCGTACTAAAGATGGTTATGAGGAAGCTACTTTTGAAGCTATTGGATCTAGTGGAGATGATCAGAGAGATAGATCTAGTGAAGACAAACTAGCTATTTGCATAGATGTGAAGCTTGGTTAAGTACTAGTTACCAAATGGAAGTTTCTACTTTCTCTGGTACTTTGAGACCCGAGGATTTGATTGATTGGATTGGTGAACTAGAAGACTTCTTTGAGCTTGGAGAAATTTAAGATCCTCTTAGAGTAATATTGGCATAGACTAAGTTGAAATGACATGCTGCTCTTTGGTGGAAATAATTACAAAGAGATAGAGAAGATGAAGGTGAAATGAAGATCAATCGGTGGAGGTTGATGGTGACTAAATTGAAATCTAAGTTCATACCTATCGACTATGAGCTTGACTTGTTTAAGAAGTTGTAGAATCTAAAGAAAAAATATTTGACTATGGAGGACTATACCAAGGATTTCTATAAATTGACTATTCAGTCTGGACACAGAGAACTTGGTAAGGAAAAGGTATCTCGGTATGTGAATGGTTTAAGATTCAATATTCAGGATGAGCTTGGTATGCTGAAGATTTATTTAGTTGATGATGCTTATCAATATTCTCTTAAGGTAGAAGATAAGTTGAAAAGGAGACAACATGGTAATTCCTGAGGGAAGGAGAAGCTTGATCACTCAGTGAAAGATAAACTGACTATTGAAGATAAACCGAAACCTATGGAGCAGAAAAAGAAGATAGGTAGGGTTATCTTTAAGGGTACTTGTTATAATTGTGGTGAAGAAGGACATAGATCTTTTGAGTGTACAAAGAAATATTTTGGTGACTAAAGGAATGCTCTCATGAATGAGAACATTTAGAATGAACCTGAATCTAAGAACTTTTTGGTTTGGAGAACATTGCTCAGTGCAAAGGTGGAACCTTGTCAGAGGAGTAATTTGTTTAGAACTTGGTACAAGTCAGGAGGTAAACTTTGTGATGTAATTATGGATAGTGGTAGTACTGATAACCTTGTAGTTGAGGATATGGTTCAAAAACTTGGTTTGAAGAGGATGAGACATCCTTATCCTTATAGGATTGGCTAGTTGCAAGATGTTCATGCTCTAGAAGTGAGGGAGCAATGTCTTGTTGATTTTCATATTGGCCAATATAAGGATCAAGTGCTATGTAATATTATGGAGATGAATAGTTGTCACATATTTCTCGGTAGACCTTGGTAGTATGATTGTAGAGCTATGTATGATTGTGTCAAGAATGTACTTACTATTAAGAAGAATAATAGGAAGCTTTCCCTAATGCCTTTGCTAGATATAACACTCGGTAGGAGAAACCTGAGCTTTGGTAGCCAAGATGAGTTGAATAATTATGAAAGGATTGATCAGTGTGGAGAAAAGACATGTGTGTTATCAAGGAAAGACTTGAAAAGATGGAGGAAGCAAAAGTAGAAGAGTATGCAAGGTAAAGAGTTGAAGCACTTGTATGTGAAGAACTAGTTCAGGGTTTATGTGTTGAATCCCAGAATATGTTCTTCCAACCTATGAGAAAATATTTTTGAACCTGGGGTGTCTAATGAAAGGGCATGCTAGAGTACTTGGAAAATCTACAAGGTGGTGTGTTGAAATAGATCTGTGTTTCTCGATTGCAGCTTTAACTGACAGTCTTGGTTATTAAAAGGAGTTCAGTCACTGAAGGAACTCAGTGAAACCTCAGGTGCTCAGTGGAACATGTGCTCAGTGATTCTTGTGGTACTCTATTGAAATGCTTTCTCGATGATGCCTAGTGTGCTTGGTTTTCTTGCTGGTGCTCAGTTGTGTTACTAGTGCTCGGTAGTTTTGGTTTACCGATTGGAGTTCTTGAAGTTTTGGTTTGGATGACTTGATGTATTTATTTTTGGTAGCTTTTGTTGTATTATCTTATGAAGATCTAGAGGCTAACATGGAGAATTAATTATTTTTAAGGCTATCTGTGAGCCAACTATTGTTGCATTTAATATTTGTTTGTAGTAGAAGCTGACTTGGCTTAGGAATTAATTATTTCTTCCAGCTGACTTGTGGTTGAGGAAATCTATTTAAGGGGTGCTTAGGTAGATGTTTAGGAGTAAGTTAGTGGGGTAGATTGAGAAGGATAGCAATGGGATCCTATGAGATCTTGAAGATCAGATTGTTTATCTAATAGTTGTAATAGAAGAGCTAGTGCTTTGTATGGTTGGAGACAAGGAGATTGATTGGCGGCTTGTGACCTTAATTTTAGATCTTCCTTAGGGTTTCCATTAGTTTCTGATGTGTTTCAGAGTTGGACTAGCTAAGAGATTATAGAAATACTTTGTAAGTGATTGTATTTGGCCCTAACCTGGAAGGCCTTGCAGTCGGGCATGTTTAATGAAATTATGTTGAAACATTATCTTGTTGAGTTATTCTACATTGTTGGTGTTTGGCTGCAAGTTTGGATAGTCCTTTATTGGATCTAACCTTTGGACTAGGTCACTTCTTCCTCTATTGTATCTTTCTTATTCCTCTTTCCTTTTGACTCTTTATACCCATGGGTTGTTTCCATCTTTCTCTTATAATTCCTCTTCTCATTTATAGGTGATTTTACCTTTTCCTTTTCCTTAATCATTGATGCTTCAGGCTATGTTGATGTTTTCTTCTTTGATCATGCTCTAGTAATAGCAGAAGGAATCACCATTTTCACTATTCAACACCTAGTTTGTCTCCTTGTTGCCTTACTGGTTGTAGAAGATATAACCTCTACCTCTACATCTCTAATAGTAGTACCAAAATTATTAGCTTCATCACTTAAAAATTTATGCCTAATCATATATGTCATCTCCTTAGTAATGCCACTCTTTGTGGCTAGGTCATTGACTCTTTTCCTTACTCTTCTTTCTATCACTGGTTCCATCAATTGTGAGTGATTTTTTTTGAAATGTTTCTTCATATGTACCAAATTTGGGGGTACTTGCATCAATTAATTTGGATAATAACTCATTAACATGAAGGGATACAATATCATAATATACCTCATATCCCATTGGTAAATCCCAAGAGGTTCTTGGTTTTACCGCCTACACCAAATATGTGTCTATACTCACAATGAAACATATGTCTTCTTTATACTTTTCCACTATACCAGTTGGGATCATTTCCCTCTCATGCATTATATTTTTAAAGTCTTTGAAATAACCCCACATGACACTAGTAAAGTTATTACACCAAGAGGCATACCTATACAATTGTAACACAAGCTACAATACCAGCACAAAAATAAGCTAAGAATATGATGTGTACATAAAAACTATTTGTCGTCAGTTACACATGATTTTTTTTAAAAGTAAAATTAAAATAATTAATGCCAAATGGCATTCAAAAAATCAAAATGCCAAATGTCATTTTTATTTTTCAAATTTTCTTTTTTGGATTTTCTTTTTTAGATGACACAAAAGAATACAAATAGTCACAAAAGTATATATAAGTAAATTTAATAATATATAGTCCTAAGATCTAATTATTCCAAGAGATTAAGATTATAACTAAATTGTGTTTTTTATATTTAATACATATTAATTAGAAACATATTACTCTAAAAAGAATAATAGAAAAATATAAAGAAAATATAGAAACATCTTACTTTTCTAATAATAATAATTTCTTTCTTTGTATTATTAAACATATTTAATGAGTTCTTTGAAAGTAATAGGATTACCATGAATAATAAATTTTAGAGAGAAACAATTCAATCTTGAATATACATTTAATATAAGTCCATCATTAAAGAAAGGGATCATAAATTTTTTGAAAATATTAATGTTGGATTTAGGTGTGGAAAGGTAAGTACTGAGACGGGAGGAGTGAATCAGTACTTCAAATCACTTTTAATTTTTTCTAAAATTCCTTCATACTCATTTACTAATTACATATCATTTTCATGCATCACATGAAAATAAATAAAACATATAATAAACATCAACTCATAACACAATCATTTTGGTATCACAAAAATCCTTGTTAAAGGATAAAAACTGTGGTGGGGATGACACCCACAACACTTCACTACTACAAGAATAAAGTTGCTCGATTAGAGCTACAATGCTTAGCTATTTTTGATAGCTTACCCTATTAAAGTTATTAACCTAGTTAAGATTTCTAAGATTGCTAAGTCTACTCTATTAAGAAATTTCACAACTTTTATCTAAGAATTGTACTTAGTTAAATGATTTACAATTAAGATCTGTTAAGATCTTCTCAGTTAAGAGACTTATACAATTATGATTATCTTTTAATCAACAATACAAAATGTCTATCAATGTGCATCAAAAAATTCTATTCAAACTATATATGCTCATCAATTCATTACCTCATACTGTGTAACCATTACACTAATCAATTTAGTACTCAGTAGATCTATTCTATAATACTCTATTACTTGGTGGCTTTCCTTGCTTATTCACCTTCTACTCTATTATGCTTTAAACATGCAATCTTCTCATGCATTCATATTATCATATCCACATTCTCCATCTCTCTCCGATCTTCATGCATTGACCTTCTTATATAGAAAATTTAGGTGGTGCTATATCTTCTAGAATATTCTCCTTTAAGCAGTGCTAGCATTGGGTACACTTCCAGTGCATATTCCATCCATTTTTCCCATTGGATAAACTCACCTTGTATGTTAGAATAACTAAGAGGGGGGTGAATCAGTTATCTAGTGTCCCAATTCAAAATGTATAATTCAAAACAATTTCTTCAATTTCTACTCGTTGGTAAGCAATAATAACTCTCACTGTTTGTGCTTTTACCAATTGCCAGTCTAATGCCAAAATAGTTTACTAATCAAATCTAACATGTAACATGGAAAGAATGATAACAAACAAATATCACAATCAACACATAACACAAGAGATTTAATGTGGAAACCCTGTAAAGGGAAAAACCACCTAGGACTAACAACCCAAAATTGTTCACTCTTTGAAGTGAGGTCGGTTAAGACCCGACCCTATTAAAGGTTATAAACACACTGTAAGGTGTGACCTTGTTAGAGTATTTTAAACTAGAAGTTATCATCCAACTAGCATTCACTATGGGGTTGATAGGATAACAATGTTCATTCTATGAATGATACATCATAAGACTTTCAAAGTTCACTCGGTTAAGAGATTTTGACTATATACAATGGTTAAATATGTAACAGTAAATGACCTGCCTTGATACAACTTCAATTGCAGATTACAGATCAATATTTAGTCCATACAAATCCTTCTGATCAATAATTCACTTCAGATTCAATACTGTATCAACTTACTGTCTGTCGGTAATTGCTCTCTGTAGCTCGGTAATGGTTTTGCAGCTTGGTTCTTACTAACCAGTATGATCAGAATACATGAAATCCTTGTTCATGCGATATTCTTGCAGCTTCTTCTTCCGGCATTTTCATAAAGAAAAATTGTTCTCTTATATAGACAAGTAAATCATTTCCTTCTCCACCATCAGATTTTGCCGCTTAATCTCATTCATAGATTTTGCCACTTCAAATTCCCTCGGTACTTGTGTCAATAACATGTTTCAATATTTTTCGTTAGATCTCCACTGAATTTTGTCAGTCGTCGATCTATGCAACAAACATTATCTATTACCTCAATGTTATACTCTTGCCAGCTCATCAATCTTATCGGTTAAACTAATCATTTGATTCATTTTGTTCCACTCGGTTAACAAAGAAATGCATCAGTGAACACTACTCAATTAATATTGTGATCGGTATACACTACACTCCGTCGGTGTATACTAGAAATGCTTCATTTACCGACAACATTGCTTTGTGTCTTTCAGCTCTATACTTCATCATAGATGAATGCAACATAATAAAGTCAATATCATCAATTCATATACTCATCAGCAAGTTACTGAATGTGTTCATTATCCTCATCTATCATGTACATCTTTCCTCATGTAGATTTCTCTATTCTTCATCTCTTTCACCTTTCTTTAGATGTCTCGGTATAGTAACTTACAAGATAAGTGTTGTCAAACTAGTTGACATCAATGACAACATAATAATGATTTAATTACATATCTAATTAGTAACTCCTTAGTGATCTTGTAATCATAGATTCTTCAATTAAATTCCAAATTAGTTGTAGTCAACAATCTCTCCCTTTGGCATTGATGGCAACTCAAGTAATATGAAATGTACCATACACATACCAAACATACATTCTACAACTTTGTGAACAAATGTTGTAAGTCAAATAGACTTAATATGTTTAATCACTACATTACTAAACTAGCATTAATTAATACAACTTTACCATTCTACAGTTGTGATCTTTTTAATTCTCCAATTCCTACCTGCTTCTATTCTTTGTAACTGATCTTCAATACTCTATCTCATTCAGATTGTCTCTCCCTTAGATAATTCTCATCGGTGCTTGTTCCTTTTCATATTGTTTAGCACTTCCCTTTTCATTTCATATTCATTTCATATTGTTTATCTCTCCCTTTGACAACAATGCCAAAGAAACAAATAAACAAACAATTATGTCTTCCTCTGTATCTCTGAATATTGATATTCCAATCAGTTCAATTTCTCAAACTTAATCACAACCTTGAACATGATTCAAAGTATGAACTATGCTAAATCAATATGATTGATCTTCTGATAAAAGTAGGCTGATGCAACAACTAGATCACCTTAGTGACTGATAGATAGGGAACAGACCCCAAGTCTAGTCCTCAAGTATTCAAATGTATCCTTCGGTAGGGGCTTTGTAAAAATATTTGCAAGTTGTTCTTTAGATGTAACAAATTCTAACTTTACTTGCTTCTCTTGCACTTGTTCTCTTAAGTAATGATACTTAATAGATATATGCTTTGTCTTAGAGTGCATCATAGGATTTTTTGAAATATTAATAGCATTAGTGTTGTCACAGTATATAATCATCAGATCAGTGATTACTTTATTCATTCCTTCCAACACTTGTTTGATATAGGCAATGTTTGAATAGTTAGTAGTAGTAGCAACATATTCTTCTTTAGTTGTAGACTGAGAAATACAAGCCTTTTTTTTACTTGTCCAGGTTACAAGTCTTTCACCAAAGAAAAATGCTCCTCTGGTGGTGCTTTTTCTATCATCCACATTTCCAGCCCAATCAGCATCAGTGTAAACTTTTAGTTCAAACTTCCCTTCCTTAGGATACCATAATCCAAAATTCTTTGTTTTCTTCAAGTATCTTAAAAGCCTTTTTGTAGCAATCATGTGTGATTCTCTAGGATTAGCAAAAAATCTTGCAACAATTCCCACAGCATGTGCTATATCTAGTCTACTGTGAACTACGTACATTAACTTACCAATCATGGATCGATAAAGTGTCTGGTTTACCTCAGTAGTTTCATCCTCCTTTGTCAATTTGCATCTAGTAGCCATTAGTGTTCCTATAGGTTTAGCATATTCCATGCCAAATGTCTTTAGTACTTCCTTTATGTATTTAGATTGTGTGATGAATATCCCATCACTCTGTTGAATCACTTGTAGTCCAAGAAAGAACTTAATCTCTCTGAACATAGACATTTCAACTTCCTTCTACATCTCATCAGAAAATGCCTCGTATACAATATTTAAGCCTCCAAAGATAATGTCATCAACAAATATCTCAGCAATGATAATAGTATCATCAGTATCACCTTTCACATATAGATTGTTGTTTTCACTTGTTCTTACAAATCCAATACTTAACAAGTAAGTATGCAGTCTTTCATACCATGCTCTTAGTGCTTGCTTCAATCCATATAATGATTTATATAGTCTACATACCATGTCTTTATTGTCGGGATCAAAAAATCCTTCAAGTTGTTCAATGTAGACCTCTTCTTCAAGTATACCATTCAAAAATGTTGACTTCACATCCATTTGATAAACTTTGAATTTCTTATGTGCAGCATATGCAAGTAGCATTCTAACTCCTAATCTAGCAATAGGTGCAAATGTTTCACCATAGTCAATGCCTTCTTCCTGTGCATAACCCTTGCATACCAATCTAGCTTTATTTCTTGTGACTTCACCATTTTCATTTAATTTATTATTGTATATCCACTTAGTACCGATAACATTTTTATCTTTTGGTTGGGGTACTAAGGACCAAGTTTTGTTCTTTTCTATTTTCTCTATTTCCTCCTTCATTGCATTAACCCATTCTTCATTCTCTAATGCAACTTTCACAATTTTAGGTTCAAATTCACAAATTAAGCATGTACCTTATCAAGTTTTGCTTCTAGTTTGCATTCTGGCATGTCTGTCTCCAATGATTTGTGTCTCAGGATGATGTCTTATGACAAAACTAGCCAAAACTTGATTTCTCCTTTCTTGTTCATCCTGCTCAGGGTCATTTTCTTGCTCGGTAGCTCTATCTTATTCCTTGGTTTGTATTGCCTATTGTCCTACATTTTTTCCCTACTAACCGGTTGACACAGTCTGCGGTGTTGGTAGATACTCTGCATGTTCAATGTAAGTAAATCTACCATGGTCTTTTGGTTCATTTGTACTTTCCTCTCTATACTTGTCATCAAACTCATCAACACGAACATTAGTACTTTCAACTATCTTATTTGTAGCCTTATTCAAACATTTGTATGCTTTACTTGTAGTGGAATATCCCAAAAATATTCCTTCATCTCCTTTAGAATCAAATTTTCCATTTCTCTCATCTTTCAAAATAAAGCATTTACTTCAAAAAAATTTGAAATAACTTATAGTAGGTTTGTGTCCAAACCATAGTTCATAAGGTGTTTGGTCTGAGTCCTTCTTTAGTTGTACTTGGTTAAGAACATACATAGTTGTACTGACAGCTTCCCTCCAATATGTTTGAGCAACATTCTTCTATATCATCAAAGTTTTAGCACAATCAATTATAGACCTATTCCTCCTTTTAGCAATGTCATTTTGCTGAGGTGTCCTCAGTGCGGACACCTGCCTTTTGATTCCATGCTCATTACAAAAATTAGTAAATTCATCAGAGATAAATTCACCTCCTCTATCAGATCTTAAACATTTTATTTCTTTTCCAGTTTCTTTCTCTACCTTAGCTTTATACCATTTAAACATTTTGAAAGCTTCAGATTTCTCTTTCAGGAACATAACAATCATCAGTCTAGTATAGTCATCAACAAAAAGAATAAAATATCTATCACCAAAATAGCTCTGAGTTCTCATAGGACCACATAGGTTGGTATGAACCAACTCAAGTATCTTCTTTGTTGAATAGTCTTTGCTTTTAAAACTAGACTTAGTCATCTTACCTTTTTGACATTCATGGCACATGGTATGATCAGGTTTTGTCAAGTTACGCAATCCTCTAACTCTTCTCTTTCTACTAATCTTGATCATGTTGTCAAAGTTCACATGGAATAACCTTCTATGCCACAACCAAGCATCTTCATCCTTTATTAACAAACAAGAAGACTGATCCATATCAAGATAGAATAGATTACCTCTAGATTGTGTACTAGTTTAGAAAAGTCTTCCTCCATCATCATAGACCTTCACCTTTTTTCTCTCAAAAGCCAGTCGGTGGCCTGAATTGTTCAGCTGAGCCACACTTAACAAATTATACTTCAGTCCATCTACCTAGTATGCATTTTCACATTGTAGTCTGTCATTGATCATAAGTGAGCCTTTACCTCTTACCATACAAGGTGCATCATTTCCCATTCTCATAGATCCTCCATTATATTCAACAAGATGATCAAACTTTTCTACATCACCAGTCATATGATGTGTACAGCCACTTTCTATGATCCATGTATCATTTCTTCTTACTTTAGAGATTAGTGTTGTCTCTTCATGTTTCTCTTCTTCTTTTGAGTCATCTTTCATAGCAACAAATACAAATTCTATATCATCATCAGAATTAGATTCAGTTTCAATATCTTCAGCTATGTAACATACCTTTTTACCTTTTTCATCTCGGTTGTCTCTATTTTAATGTCAATAGCCTCTATTGACTCTTCTTCCATAGCTTCCATCAGATTAGTCTTTGGATCTATCATCATCTTTCTTCTAAGGACATCTAGTAGTGATGTGACCAACTTCTTTACAATTAAAGCATGCTAAAAGTAACTTACCTCTATACCTTCCTTTTCCTTTGGGCAATCTTCTAGCCATAAGTGCTTCAAGCTCATCAAGTTCATCATCAGTATTATCATCACTATCACAATTCTTACTATTCCTGCTAGACTTTCCAATCTTCAAAGAAGACATGAAAGCAGATTCAACAGAAGGAACAACACTATTATCAAAATTGTTTAATTCAAAGGTAGTAAGTTTACCAATCAGAGTGTCAAGATTAAGGTTGGATGTAGCTCTTTTTTCATGAATTGCAGAAATCCTGATTGCATAAACTAGTAGCAAGGTTCTGAGAATCTTGCTTATCACTATTTCATCATCAATCACT
This sequence comes from Chamaecyparis obtusa, assembly GCA_027943335.1. Classification (NCBI taxonomy): domain Eukaryota; kingdom Viridiplantae; phylum Streptophyta; class Pinopsida; order Cupressales; family Cupressaceae; genus Chamaecyparis; species Chamaecyparis obtusa. Next base: position 387,102 of record BSBK01001553.1, on the reverse strand, counting down.
CCATCAAATGCTCTAATAGCATGTACCACCTCTTTGAGTCTATTTAAATATTGGACAATGTTCTCACCTTCTTTCATTCTCATATCATCAAATCTACCTCTCAGACTTTCAGCTCGGGCTCTTTTGACATTCAGATCTCCACTGTATATTTGTGCTAATTTATCCCACATTCCTTTGGCAGTTGTGCATGTCTTGATATCTTCAAATTCAGCATTGGTATAGGTAGAAAAAAGTTCCATCATAGTAACATTGTGTTCATGCTTGTCCTTCAGTTGATCAATAGTTAGGGGACCAATGGACAGTTGTATGTAGCCATTCTACATCAAATCTAGTGTAGAGTTCTCAATTCTAGATATGTGCAGCTTCATTCTACTTTGCCATACCGCAAAGTTCTCTTTGTTCAGTTTTGGTACTTCCCTCTTATACATCTTGAGACCTTTATGCTTAAGTCCTTAAAACTCTATTCCAAGAAACCATCACTTTGATACCAATTGTTAGAATAACTGAGAGGGGGGTGAATCAGTTATCCAGTGTCCCAATTCAAAATGTATAATTTAAAACAATTTCTTCAATTTCTACTCGTCGGTAAGCAATAATAACTATCACTGTCTATGCTTTTACTAATTACCAGTCTAATGCCAAAATAGTTTACCGATCAAATCTAACATGTAACATGTAAAGAATGATAACAAACAAATATCACAATCAACACATAACACAAGATATTTAATATGGAAACCCTGTAAAGGGAAAAAACACCTAGGACTGACAACCCAAAATTGTTCACTCTTCTAAAGTGAGGTTGGTTAAGACCCAACCCTGTTAAAGGTTACAAACACACTGTAAGGTGTGACCTTGTTAGAGGATTTTATACTAGAAGTTATCATCCAACCAGCATTCACTATGGGGTTGATAGGATAAAAATGTTCATTCTATGAATGATACATCATAAGACTTTTAGAGTCCACTCGGTTAAGAGATTTTGACTGTATACAATGGTTAAATATGTAACAGTAAATGACCTGCCTTAATACAACTTCAATTTTAGATTACATATCAATATTTAGTCCATACAAATCCTTCTAATCAATAATTCACTTCAGATTCAATACTGTATCAACTTATTGTCTATCACTAATTTCTCTTTGTAGCTTGGTAATGGTTCTATAGCTCAGTTCTTACTAACTAGTATGATCAGAATACATGAAATCCTTGTTCATGCGATATTCCTATAGCTTCTTCTTCCGGCATTTTCATAAAGAAAAACTATTCTCTTATATAGACAAGTAAATCATTTTCTTCTCCTCCATCAGATTTTGCCGCTTAATCTCATTCATAGATTTTTCCGCTTCAAAGTTCCTTGATACTTGTGTCAATAACATGTTTCAATCTTTTCTGTTAGATCTCCACTAAATTTTGCCAGTCATTGATCTATGTAACAAACATTATCTATTACCTCAATGTTATACTCTTTCCAGCTCATCAATCTTATCGGCTAAACTAATCATTTGATTCATTCTGTTCCACTCAGTTAACAAAGAAATGTGTCAGTGAACACTACTCGGTTAATAATGTGATCGGTATACACTACACTTTGTCGGTGTATACTAGAAATGCTTCATTTACCAACAACACTGCTTTGTGTGTTTCAGCTCTATACTTCATCATAGATGAATGCAACATAATAAAGTCAATATCATCAAGTCATATACTCATCAGCAAGTTACTCAATGTGTTCCTTATCCTCATCTTTCATGTACATCTTTCCTCATGTAGATTTCTCTATTCTTCATCTCTTTCACCTTTCTTCAGATGTCTCAGTATAGTAACTTACAAGATAAGTGTTGTCAAACTAGTTGACATCAATGACAACATAATACTGATTTAATCATATTACATATCTAATCAACAACTCTTCAGTGATCTTGTAATCATAGATTCTTCAATCAGATTCCAAATTAGTTGTAGTCAACACTTGTACTCATGTGTAATCATTAGATTTCAATCTCCAATATTTTGTTATACAATCTCCTCGAGATTTGTAAACCATTTTCTAATCAGTATCTAGGTTCAATGTACTTAGATCTCATTTGGTGTCGGCATGTTCTTCTCGGTAACATGTTTTCTTTAACTTAGTAACTAAGTTCTCTTCTTGGTTATGTGCTTGGTAGAATATGGTTCTCAGTGCTCGGTTATTCCTCACTCAGTGTCTATACTTACTTTCTCTTTATTGAAATGCCTTGTTAACTTATTCCTTTTACCGACTACTTTCTCTTCCCTATTGAGTCATCTTTTCTTCCTTACCAAATGACTTTGATAAACATAATGACTTCCTTATAACTAATGACAACAAAATTAACACTTGGGAGTACCAATCTCCCCCTTTGGCATTAGTTTGGTATGTTTGTTAAAACCTTTCAAAATATTTAAAATTTTCAAAGTCTATATATCAAAATTATGTCCTAGTCTATTTCTCTTCCTCGATAAAAATAATTTTGGTACATCTCCATACTGTATACAATATTCTATATATTTCCCTTGTATGTCTTTTTCTTTCACTTAATCAAAATCCTATATGTAATTCCCTTTTCTGCTATGTATATATTCCCATATTGTTTATTCCCCATTTTGTACTTGATCTATATATTCCCCCTTTTTTAACAAAAAGAATAAAATATTTACTTGTTGTCTGGTTTGGGGATCTTATCAAAAATACCTATATACTTCTCCTATGAATCCTTCAATTATGCCTTGTAGGTTTCATGTAGTGTCTATGACACTATTATCTTTTCACTTATATCTATTGTTAGACTCACCATGTTGTCCATGGAATTGACATCCAGTGTGCTCATTTTTCTTTTTGTATCTACCTCTGCAGTGATTCAATTTTTGGGAGAAAAATTGTTTGAAGTTCTAAGAGTTTCATCCTTATCTAGTTCTCCTCCTTTCTTAGTTCAAATTGCACTCACATCAAGTGCTTGAGCTTCTCATAATATTCAATTATAGTTTTTGGCTCACTAGAAATCTTTGATAGTATCTTAGAAAGCTCTTTTTCCACATTATTGTGTGTTTCCTTTATCTCTTTTGTGAAATTTGATAATAAAAAAATCTTTTGGAATATAGAAAGAATGAATTTCAGCTCTTCTTCTAATGCAGTAATTAACTCAGATAGAGTTACCTTATCCAATGCTACTGATTGAAAAACTTCTCCAATCACCTTAGTCTCCATGTCTTTCTTATGAACCTTCATCATGTATTCGATTGTGTCAATTCTAGGCTAACTAATTTGACTGACAAGTTCTTTTAACTAACCATATATATCTTCCTTCTCATTTATTGTATCTTAGGGAACAATCTCATTCAAAATGCTCTTTATTTGTTCCAATACATTAATTTTGTTCTTTTTATCTATGAGCTTGTCTTGGGCATCTTTCCTTTTCAAAAAATCATCGAACTCAGAGAGTTCCTTGGGGGATAGGGTATTATATTCAACCTTTGGTATGACTATCACTTCATTGATATCTACCTCTTTTTTTATTTTCCTCTTCTTAGACTTACTCTTTGAACTTGATGCCTTCTTTGCATCTGATTGGGTTGAAGTAGCTTTTGTTTTATATTCCTTATCCTTCTTCTTTTCCTCTTGTTTCTTCTCTTCTTTTTTTTCCTCTTTCTTTTCTTGTACCTTATATGTCTCTATCACCTATTTTGTTTCTTTTATCTTGTTCCTTCTGACTTGTAGTCTCAGTGGGGGTCACCGACTCTTTATTCTGACCTTGAGTAGTGTCTATCTTTGTAGTCTTCTCTTTGGTCTCTTTAGGATCATTTTATTTGGCTAGCTCAGTAGGATCATTAGCATCGATAGGCTCTCCACTTGTAATTTCTGAGATAACCACTTTTATCTCAAGAAAATCCATTACTTGTTGAATTACTGACTCTTTTTTCAGCAATATTTTTGTATCTGAGTCATCAATGTCCATAACTTCTGACTCTATGGCGTTGGTAGCCATGATATCCTCATCTTTTTTCACTATGTCATCAGGGTCTTTCTTTTTAATGTCTTCTATGATAACCTATTCCTGATTAGTTATCAATCCAACTATCTTGGATTTATCTTCTTCAGTTGTAGTACATTGGATTATCGATTGGTCGATGGAAAATATCTTTCTCCAAAGATCATCAGTATCCTTTTTCACTTCTTACAATTGACCAACCATTATACTCATTACTCTTCCCTTCACTATGAATCTATTGGACAATTCATTTAGAGTATCTCTTATCCCTCTCTTTGTTAAATCCAAGACTATGATTACAAGGGATCTTTCCTTGATTTCTTTTTCTACAACAATGGCATATTTCCATCTTGCATCAATTCTTTTATATAGTTCCTTGTCAAGATGTTCAACTACCTCAACTGGTAGAATTCTAAACCTATGTAGTGTAATGATTGTTTCCTCTATTTTTTCCTTCTCTTCATCAGTCCTTGTGTCAAACTTCAATTGTTTCAAGACTGAATAGGCTCCATATTTCTCTAGTGTTTTGAGTAGTTCACCGAGACTCATTCTTTTTGCTCAGTGCTACTTTAAATTGTGACAAGTCATCTAACTCAGTGTCACTATCCTTTTGTAGTTTTAGTTTTATCTTAGGCCTTCTAGTAGCCTTATTTTCCCTAACATATGTCTTTATCTTCATAGGATCTACATCTACTTTATTCTTTCATCTCAGTGTAGAGGTAGACTGAGTAGATGGTCTTACACCGATGGGACTAGGGGTTTCCTTTTTAGCTTTCATTTTCTTCCCCTTTATTGCTGAAGGATCAACAATTTCCTCAACTTCATCAGCTTCAATAATACCTAATTTTTTAGTTAATTCATTCATCATTTTACCTATTTTCCTTATTTCCTTTAGTATTAGTATACCAATTCTTATTTTCTCCTTCACCTCTTCATAGGTTCCATACCGAGTTTTAATTATATTTTTTGGCTTCTCTAGAAATCCTTTTATCTGAATAGTGGCTGCATCAATATTCATCTCATAACCCATCAGGGGTACCCATTCAGTTCTAAGCTCTACTACCCTTATTATACATACATCAGTATCCACTTCAAAACATAACTCATCTTTAAATTATTCCACTAACTATGGTGGAATCCTATATCTCTTATGCATCCTAGCTTGAAATTTATTGAAATAATAATCTATTATGAGATTAAAGTTATCAACCATACTTTGAATATAATCACTAATTTGATAAACTATCAGTTTTTCAGCACTCCATGTGACTTCACCGATTATTGCAAATGAATTCTAAAAGTAAAAGAATTTACATACCAACAATTGACCAAACTTTAGAGTGTTTTTATTTTCCTTCTGAATTGTGTTCATGTTTTCATCGAGTTGTTTCAGTAGAATTTCACACAATTCAATCTTCATATCTTTCTTCACCATCTTGTAAGCAATGTCCATAGCTCCATAGGGTACATTGTCTACCCTTGATGATTAGAATATCCTATATGATATTATGTTCAATGAAAATTTCAATTCAAGATCTTCAACTATAGAAAGCTTCAATTCTCTTCCATCCCATTTGCCTTTTTTCAATTCATATATCCACATGAATCTATCATGAACTCTACTTAGCATGATTCTTATCCACTCGTGCTTGAATACCATTAGCACATGCATTGCATGAACCAAACCCTTGGTCTATAGATGAATGTAATCATTCTTCAATTTATCATTAACACAAAACTTCTGGTAAGATGCATCAGTCTCTTCTTGACAAATATCCTCAATTTTGCAATGAATGAAGGTGCAAATGTCTTCAATCAAAATAAATCTTGGTGGGATCATGGATATGGCTCCAGTTATGTCTATTTTAGTAGAAATGGCTAGAGGAAGTTTGTACTTCAGATTAACTGGGTCAATATTCTCAATAACAACTGGTTTTTGTAATTTTTATGCCATTGCAATCAACAAATACTAGGGTTCAAATAAAATAGAAATAGAATCACTTAAATCATCTCGGTGAACTCAAGAAATACCTCAAATGATTGTGAAGATGTTTGTAATGCTTGTTGAATGTTCAGAAATAGCTCTTTGATCTCGTATCTGTCATTGCTCAAATGTGCTCGCAAGAATGTAAAGTAGAAATAAAGTATCTTTCCCTCTATTTATAGATTTTCTTTTAGGTTAGGACTTCCAATATATATAAATACATTTAATGTTTCCTTACCTAACTTTATATGACCATTTAACTAAACTATACTTTACTTCACCGAATGAAACAGAATAACTCTAACTCTTTACCTATCAACATATAAAATCATAACTTCACAATACTTATCCAAATGCATATTAATATGTTTATATGGATCGTAGTGCTAAATCTAGGAACTAATTTAAGATAATCTTTAAGTTATCAGCTCCTATTCATACCTTGACCGATGAAGTGAAGATAGGTGCACCCAATCTAGAGGACATGGTTCCATCACTAGTTCCCAATTATGTTCCATCATCTTGTGAGTTTCTTCTCCAAGTCTTATTCATATGTTCTTGGATTTCTTCAATTTTTGCTGGATTCTTTTCACTTGGTTTCTCCTCGGTAGAATCCTTATTTTGGTACCTGCAGTCCTTAGCTAGGTGACCGACTCTATGGCAATGGAAAAAATCCATTCTAGAGTTTCTCCATGACTTCCTATTATTTTTATTTTTATTTTGGAAAAATTATATATTTATATTAATAAAAATTGAGTTCAAAAAGGGCTCCTAGAGAAAAGAACCAGTAAAGAAAAACTATGTTCGTTACCCGTAATACAAAAAGCAGAGGAATCTGCATATATTCAAGGCTTTCCTTGAAAAGGATCTGCAAATAAGTTTACCCTATCCCTACCTGCCAAGCCAATTAGAGGCTCTATACATTTAGATAGAAATATAAATTATCCCCCAATTTCTAAAAATACTATAATGTTGGATGTATACAATAATCCAAACCTTATTTACAATAATACATAAGTGCCATATGCTACCATGATACATAAAACAAAATTGAGTAAGGGAAAAACAACTAAAGACCCCATATGGCCTCCAAGACAAAATGTGTGCTGGTACTAATTAAAGAAAAGCCCCAAAATTTTAGATGTCTGAAAGGTCCATCCCTATAGCCATACAAAGAAGGATGCAACAAAGGTTGAATATCATGAGCAAAACCATGTGCAGCCGAGGAAGATAACAAAAGACAAAAAGAGTAGAGAGAAGGAACCGATGATTTATCCATCTAGCTAAGGATCCTCTACACCAATTGGCAAAAAGAACAATGAGCTCCAAATCTTGTTAGCTTCTCTATGAATAAAAGAGTCTGGCTCGGCAGGAGTACTTAAATGGTGGGATGAAGATGGAACTACTACAAAACTATGTGAGGATTACACTGGATCACCTGAAGAACTAGAAGCTGAATTAGTCTAACATCTATTCAACATAGAGGGAGCCAAACATGGGTTAATGTTTGTGTTAACAATTGCATTAGAATAATCTAAAAGACCAAGGATAGCATAAGTTTTAGTGAATGCTTTCCCATGAAACACAATATCAACTAAATTTTTGTTAACCATAATGTTGAGAGGCATAATGGAGGACAAAGAAATACAATCCATAATCACCCCCAACATGAAATCATATTTATCTGATGACAGAAGAAGGTGGCATGGAAAAATACCACCAACAACCACCTCCCCTTGCCATAAATTATACCTCTGCACTACAAGGATCAACTTGTTATTCTGAACAAATTTAGGTAGAATAATCCAACTTGCTAAATGAAAAAATAAAGACCATGACTACGAGAGATGAAGGAAACCAAAACAAAAGACCGAGATAATTTGGGAAGGAAAAAAAATCCATTTGAAGTGTGGTGAAAGGATAGCTTCCCCAATCAACCGATGAATACACCTTCTGCATTTTAGACAATGAACTATAAACATTGAATCAAGGAGTTCATAAGTAATTCTACTTTCAAATGGAAGCTCCAACTCATCAGGAAGTAGAGACACTCTCAAATTAAGAGGCTTAAATTCATCAGCAAAGCAAGAGCCAGATATATGTGATGCCATTAGGAGAAAATGAACACAGGAACCACAAAATGGAACAATAAAATCTCCATAAATAGCAGCTAATAACAAGACTCGTGCAAAATGAAATAATCACAACAAATCTCATTATACCATGGATCCTGAAGCAATTTGCAGCAATGTGACCAAATCTTCCATGTGCAGTACAAGAAATCCTTGTATTATAATCCCATGGTATTGTTGGACCTTGTTGGTCATTATCAACATTTTGTCGGTTAGGGACCCATTTCGTAGTTTTCCTTTGTGACTTGCATTCTTCATATTTGTGACCATATCTCTTGAAGTTGTTACAATAACCATAAAACCTTGGTTTCCTTGGAGTATTCACAACTCTTTATCTACACTCAAATTCCTTATGTCCATACTTATTGCAATTATAACAATGACCTTTAAATTTAGGATAATTTGGTGGATTACCTCTCTTTCTTTTGTAGATGTTATATGTGTGTCCTCATTTCCCATAATGATAACATGTAGGATTCTTGGGCTTTGGTGGGGTATAAACTTTTCCTCGGTTGGTTTCTTGATTGGAGGACTCAACCTTCTTAGTAGTATTGTTTGCATTGAAACTGAGTCTAGAGGTATCATTAGGTTGCCTTTGATTTTTCATTTTCTCATCTAGAATCTTCCATGCTTCTTCATTTCTTTTCAAGATTTCATTAGCATCTTTCTTAGCTTTCAAATTATTCTTCAAATGTTCATTCTCAAATCTCAATTATGCAATTTCATCAAATTTCCTAGCAACATCTTGATTCGCCATAACAAGTTGATCTGTCAAGTTGTAGTGTGTTTGTATCAACCTCATGATTTCTCTATCTTTCTCATCAAGTCTAGCATTCCTTTTTATTATTTATTCTTCCACAGCTCTTTTATCATCCTCAGCTTTTCCTTTTTTCTCCATGATCTCACATCCTTACTGATTGTGCTTCTTGTTCTATTTTCAGTATTTTCACCAGATCAGCAAGCATCTTATTCTTTTCAGACATTTTAGATATGATAGCATCAGATTCATCAAACATGCTTCCCTTAGATTGTGATTCCATATCCTCAACTTGAACTTGAGTATCATTTAGTTATAGTGCAAGTTGTTTCCTTTTGTTGATTAAGTTTTTCAGTTTCCTGCTCAATTCTTCAATTTTCTCATTGGTTATCTTTAGTTATGATTCCATACTGTCAATTATTCTTTTGTACTTATAGCTTTCTATTCTTCTAGATATTTCCTCTCAAGTGACTAAACTCCTTAATAAGAGACTGAGCTTTGATACCAATTGTTGGATTCATGTGTGGAAAGCTAAGTACTGAGAGGGGAGGGAATAATTAGTACTTCAAATCACTTTTAAACATCTATAAACTTACTTCGTATTCATTTACTAATTACATATCATTTTCATGCATCACATGAAAATAAATAAAACATATAATAAACATCAACTCATAACAAAATGATTTTGGTATCATAGAAATCCTTGTTAGAGGATAAAAACTATGGTGTGGATGACACCCAAAACACTTCACTACTACAGAAATAAAGTTTCTCAGTTAGAGCTACAATGCTTAGGGCCCTTTTGGGGGCTGGAATTAGACTAGAATTAGATTGCAATTGGCATTATCTAATTTTAGATAATGTCAATTCCATGTTTGTGTCCATCTAAAAAATTGGAATTGGAATTTCAAAATTCCAATTTTGCCCCAAAATGGGCATTTGCATCTTCCACTCAAATAGGTGGAATTGGAATTTCGAATTACAATTCTAATTTTTATAAAACCAAATTTGATATTTCATGGGATCCATGACTATAAGGATGTATGTTATATTGCTATAAGGATGTGTGTATATATATATATATCTATATATATATATATATATATATATATATATATATATATATATATATATATATATATATATATATATATACATGTGTGTATATATACACATGTATGTATATACATACATGTGTGTATATACATATGTGTATATATACATGCATGTGTGTATATATACACATGTATATATGTGTGTATATATACACAAATATGTGTGTATATATATACACACACATGTGTATATATATACACATATGTGTGTGTATTTGTGTATATATATACACATGTATGTATGTGTATATATGTGTGTATATACACACACATGTATGTGTATATATATGTATGTATGTATATGTATATACACACATGTATGTATATATACACATGTATGTATGTATATACGCATGTATGTGTGTATATACATATATGTGTGTATATATATACATGTGTGTGTATATACACATGTATGTGTATATACACATGTATGTGTATATACACATGTGTGTGTGTATAAACATATGTGTATGTATATATACATGTATGTATATACACATGTGTGTGTATATAAACATGTGTGTGTATGTGTATATGTGTATGTTTGTGTATGTGTGTGTATACACACATATGTACACACATGTGTGTATATGTGTATATATACACATGTGTGCATATGTGTATACATATGTGTATATACATACATATATACATATATACACACATGTGTGTATATATATGTGTGTGTGCATATATGTATATATACACACCATATTCAAAGAAATTAAAATAAAGAATTAAAATTCCTTATGCATCTTCTCAGTCATCATCTGGGTGAACCAAATGGGTTAGCCCATATTTCGAAAATCATTTTTAGGATTTGTATCTTCCAGAATTGAAGCATCTTCTAGAATTGACTATATTCAGCATTTGGTATTCCAGCACCCAAATAGACCCTTAGCTATTTATGATAGCTTACCCTATTAAAGGTATTAACTTGGTTAAGATTTTTAAGACTGCTAAGTGTTGGGATTATGGAAAGATAAGTACTGAGAGGGTAGGGGTGAATCAGTACCCACAAAAACTTTTAACACTTAAACTTTGCAATAGTAGATCTTAATTAACTGACTAATTCCATTGTTTGAAACATACATTCATATAACTGAAAATGTAAAGTGCACATAAACAAAACAATAAATCATACATGAAAATTCATACTCGTGACATAGATATTTTGGCTATGCAATAACCCTTGTAAGAAGGTAAAAACTACGGTGGGGATGACACCCACAAATCTTCACTACTACAGCAATAAAGTATGTCAGTTAAGGCTTACAATTTGTGATCACTTCTGATGATCTTACCCTATTAGGAGTAACAAAAAGATCGACTAGATCTACCTAGTTAGAGGATTTTAACAACATAAAGTATGTGTGTACTCAGTTAAGATATTTAAAAAAATTGTTAAGTTCACTCTGTTAAGAGATTTTGATCTACTACAATGGTTAAATTGATAATAGTAAAGTATCTGCAAATAACAACTTATTCTTGTTTGATTCAGATCTATGAAGTATCAAATAAATATCACCTCAATGTGATGTGTATGTTCTTATATTCTTCTCAGTAGCCTTGTATGTGTTCTAAAAATTGATTACTTCTATCATAAACCTTCTGTCATAAACCCTTGTCTGATCTCCAGATGTCCTTAGTGTGGCTAGTGCTTCATGATACATGATCATAATGACATCATTACAATTATATATCAAATTGTCTTAACCTAATTAGGGTTTACATCATCTTAGAAAACCTAAGATCAATGGTATACAAAAATAACCTAGATCTAACATTACATAAGAATCATCACCAAGTTCAATGATTACATCCACATTAAATATATCTCGATCTTGGTAAATCATTTATTGATCATTGTAAACCATTTGCATAGATGTATATGCCATTCTTGATTACTATGGTGTTTCCTTCTTTACTCGGTAATCACTACATTCACCATTCGGTTAATTAATGATGCTCAACTCAATATGAATGCTCGGTGATTACTAGCTCGGTACTTGGTAATTACCTGATACTTGATAAGTGTGCTTAGTCAAACCCATATTTGATTAACTTGAAGTTTCACCTTGACTTTTCTTGGTGTGTAGGCTTTGTATGCTTGACCGACTATCTTATTGTCTCCTTATTCCAACCTTTACCGACTGAATAACTAATTGATAGTAATGACAATCCATTAATGCTCAAATAGAGATAATAATCTCCCCCTTTGGCATTAGTGTCAAAACATTATGTATATGTACCAACTAACTCAAAAATATACTAACTCCATATATATACAGACTATATACATATTGACTCTTTTCTTTATAGACTCCCCCTTTGTGCATGCTCTCGGTGATGTGAAGTACATAGTGGCATATACATGATTTTCCCCCTTTTTGAAATAAATGCCAATAGAAAGAATGTACTTACAAGTTATCAAAAATGTCCCAGTGGGTTTTCTATAGTGATGCCAAGAGGTTCTCACATTCCTCTTTCAAGTTATCAAGAGGAATGTTCTCTAGACCGACTTGTGCATGCATGTCAAAATATTCTCAAGTACAGAGATCTCAGGGGTGGAAACTAAATATTTTTCCTTATTTACATGTCTCTCCATGATTTTTAGATGTGGAAGTAGCTCATCTTTTAGCTCAATGACTTGGTCACTTATGGTATCTTCCTGCTTCCTCAAATCTGATCCCAACCACCTAAGTTCTTGAACTTTTGATATATGCTTATGAAAATCATTTGGCTCGGTTAGAGAGTTTTTGGCACTGACCTTGATTTCTTCATCCAAGTTCTTTATCTTTTCACTCACCTCAGTGTGAAATGTTCAACAGTGCATAACTTAAACAAAATTTGAATAATTTTTTGAATAATCGTTTCTAGCTCAGTTATTAGCTCAGTTTGCTTAACCTTATTTATTGCTTTTTCTTGGATTATCTTCTTAGCTAGTTTTAGTTGAATATTTTCTTCTTCCCTTTCCTCTATTCTCTTTTCTACATCAATGCCTAGGGCATTTATGTGACCTATTAGAGTTTCCATTTGATCAAGGATGGGAGTATCCTCATCAACATTGATCTCGGGAACTACTTGCAGTAAGATATCTCTAACATCCTCTAGAATTTGTTTTCTTTAGCTCTCCTTTTTCAACTTTTCTTGTGCAATCTTACTTGTGCACAATTCCCCATATTTTCTTAGAGCCTTTGGGTCTAATTTTCTAGGGTCACAATCTGGTATCTCAATTATCTCATCCAATGTTACTAGCACTTTTCCATGTTTCTTTTTCTTCTTTGGTGTTGGTAATTTAGTAAATAGAACAAGAGATTTAGACTCCAGATTTACCTTTTCAGTCTTGGTAGACACACTTTCCTCCTTAGGTTTCCCAATGACTAGTATCTTAGTGTATTTTCCTTGGGCGTCAGTTGTGGTGTCTGTTGTTGATTCTACCGATTTACTTTATTTTGATGCTTGTGATGTTGCCTTTGTTTTCTCAGGCTGATTGGAAGTATTCTTCTTTGTTGTCCCATGTTCATTTTTCCCCTATTCCTTGATTGTATCTTTAGGTTGCTCAGGGGTCGAGCCTTCGGGTTCCTTCTATGTAACTATGTCAACAACTTTTACTAAAATTGGTAAGTCAATCAGTATTGCACTTATTGCTACCTTGGTAGGTGTATTCTCCTTAGTATTATCTATAGCAATGTTTATATCTTCATCATCCTTTATGTCATCAGGATCACCATTTTTGATATCTTCAATAAGTACATTATATGTCCTTGTTATGATCAACTTCTCAGGTGGATCTTGTATGCACCCTAAAATGGTCACCTAGACTTTGGGCCCCCATTCAGCAATTTATCAAATCCCTAAATCAATATTTTCAAAAATCAATATTTTTCAATTATATCAATTTCCTTGATCAAATCCTATTTTATCATTTATTTGATTATTCCATGGGCTAACCATTTTATCCTAAGTCTTTATTTATTTAAAAGGAATTCCCTCCCCTTTTATTAAATAAAAAGCCCCCACTTTTCCTCTTATTCTAAGTCGCACAAATAAAGCATTATTCCTATTTTATAAAAAGAAGAAAATGCCCCTTTGTCTCATATGGACACAAAAGTCAACTCTTATTTTCTCATTGGAGAATATTTGTGCACATGGATTGCTCCTCTTTCAAGCTCCACCCTTGATTAAATATTTTTCCTCTTAATCTCCATGGTCCATTCCTTTTTAATTCCTTTAAAACGAGAACTCTTTTCTCATTCTAGGATCCCAACTTTGAATACTAATCTTATGCTATAGGATTTCTTGGAAACTTTGGAGCTTTTGGAGATCTTCATACATTTAGCTTTCATTCTTTCATTCTTAGCTTGAGCTTTCATGGCATCTAGCTTAGTTTCCTTTATGCTTTAGATTAGCTCACATAGATTAATTAGTAAGGATTTGTAATACTTCCATCTTTCATTTCCATAGCTTAGCTTGCATCTTCATTGTTGATTCTTGAAGATATTGGCATTCTTTCCCTTGTCTCTTTGAATCTCCCATTGTGTGGTTTACTAGCAAGGTTGCATGCTTCAATAGCTCTAGCTGAGAGCACCATCAACATCCTTGTGACTCCATCCCTATGGAGCTCTAGGTCACTTTCTCAAGGTTTCCCATTCATGGATTCCTTGGAAGTAATGACTTAGAGAAGTGCACTATTTAGTGTGTACATTTTTGGTGCCCACCATGGGGTAGAACACTCTTGTTTTGTCCTTTTTATGCATTTTCATCAATTTTTTGTCAATATATGCTTCTTGTTTTGGCTCTCTATTTTTTCTAACAAAATTATCATGCGATAGTCTTCCAGTGTCGTGTGATAGTTTCTTCTATACCAGTGTGATACTTTACTAGTTAAAGTATTGCGCGCCTTGGTAGATTATGTTGCACTGTTGTTTTGTTCTCTGTCGCATGCAGGTATCACGAACTATCACACATGGATAAATTATCATAGTAGTATATAGTGAAGTGTCACATGACTCTTTCTCTGACAAAAATATTGCCCATGCTTGGCAATGGGTAATGTTTGACATTTCTTTGCAAGATTTGATCTATTTGATTCAGATTTCTAATTTGTTGTGGTAGAACAAGGGTTTATTTGTAGATTTCATTTGGTTTTGATGTGCTAACCCTTTTAGGGCTAACAAGTTGTGCTTGTAGGTGCTCTCATTGCTTGATCATTTTCTTAAAAGAATGCATGTCAAAGATCTAAATGCACAAGGGCTACTAATGGTTTTTGCAGGGCTACCCAAAGCATAAAAACCAATCAAGTGCTTGTTTAATTGCTTTCTTTTGAGTGCAGCATATACTAGTTGTTTCCTTTCATAGGGACTTAATATCTTGTTGTAAGAATCTTTTGGTGGTAGGAGAGTATGCTCTTCACCCTTGTGGTGAAACAGAAATCTTGACCCATCTTTGGATTTTGAAGGCAAGAGGGTAATTGAACCTTTGCTTGGTGTGTTTGGGAGAAATTTTTAAGCTAGGAGAGTATGCTCTTCACCCTTGAGGTGAACCAAAAATATTGACACTCAAAGGTTGACCCACTCTTTGTTTAGTTTTAGAATCCTTTAGCGGGCTTGCTCTTGAGCAATCAAGAGGAAGGACCCAAGTGGGGATAAGCTTTTCGCCGGCTATTCCGACCCACTATAAACTCAAGGCTATCAAGGACACAAAATCTTGGTAGACATAGTACTTGTCTTCACTTGATGTGAGTACTTATGGGATTGTGACCATGAGGAAAATGTTGAGCAAGAATGCTTAAGGTACTCTTGTGGCCATGAGGTCCATTACTTGCCACAAGGTAAGGAGTCCCTTTGGGGAGCAAGAGGGGTATTGCAAACAGAAGCCCTTACTAAGAACCATAGATAGAAGCCACCCTATTTTTCCACTTAGCTTCTTGGTGCAAGGATTGATCCTAGTGGACTAACCCAGATCACCCCAAGATTACTCACCATCTGTGTTCCTTTGGTTGTGTCATTGGCACTTCCACGACAAAGCCAATATCTATTATGGGCAACCACTTTGTGTGAGGCAATGGAGCATCAAATATGGGCCAAGTTGTTAAGTATTGACCCATTGTCTTTTTAGGCTAGTAAGTGCTTGAAATGTTCTTGTTGTGATCTACCTGTGGAAATGTTCTCAAACATTCAAACATCATGGTAGCATTCATAGGATTTTATTGCTTTGATATCAAAATTGCTTGTCTTGGCAAGGTTGATTTTGCCCTTGTGCAAGTGTTTTATGACATGTTTGATCACCTTCTATTTGCAAACTTGTCTAATTACTACTAGTACTATGCTTGAAATCAAAAAATCCAACCCTCAAATTGAAATTTTGACCAAATTGGCCTCAAAACTGAAATTTTTAGCACTCACTGGTCAAGAGTCATACAATCCTGAAACTTTATTGCACACTATTCTAAGATTTATCATGTGATAGTTCATTACTGGAAAACTATCGCACTACTTGCCTGGAAAGTATCACATAGGTTGCCTAGAAACTATCGCACTGCTTCCTACAAAATATCACTTGATCAGAAACTATCATACTATTTGCCTGGAAACTGTCGCACAAAGTCTTTTTGTTGTCTGCCTGGTTTATGCAATTTTTAGTCTTTCCTTAGTCGACCAGATTTTAGTAGGTGACTTACTTTGCCACTAGAAACCTATTTGTACCTTGGGTTCCTGTGTTTAGACCCCTTGAATTAGTGTTCTTTGATTTTCCAAAGTAGTCTTGCTTGACATTGATAAGTTAGGAATTATCCTTGTTGAAAAAGTACACCTTTAGATTCTTGGGTAACACACTTGGAGAGTTTCAGTACTCTTTTGTCCAAATCACTTCCATAAAAATTCAATTTCAATTTCAGATATATTTGGTTAAATCCATCCTCCTGGTCCATATGTGTTAGGATACTTATCCTTTTATTATACACCTTTGTGGTAGTGTTGGTTTACACCTTTTGCAGCTTTCTATCTCACCATCTCTTTTTGGACAATTAAACACTTTTACTATCCTAGTTTGGTATTAACATTTCATCAGGTCATCTTATCACCAAGGGTCTTTTTCTTTCATGTTGATTACAACAAGGTACCAAGTTAGTCAAGGAAAATGACCTCAAGTTGTCTTTGAACAGTTACCCTTAGTCCAAACTCATCAAAAGAAAAAGGGGAAAGAGCCCCTCTTTGATCAATCACCTAGGAGCGAGTCCAAAACTTGGTTTGACCCAAAGAGCAATCCTAGTGATTTGAGTACCTCTTTGGCACCTTCTCAATCAGATATGGATATGAGCTACACCATGACTAGAAAGGAGAGAGAAGTGATGGATCAAAATCTTGATGACATTTTCCAAAAACATAGGGATAACATGTTGTTTGGTGATGACAATCAACCTAAATCAACCCCTATTAACTCAAGATATTTAGACACCCATCAAAGAGCTGAAAGACATTATGCCCCCAAGTTTTAAGCATTGATAGGATACAGACGCTAGAGTTGATTGGTGTACAAACCGACTTATTGAAAACAAACTGGGAGATATGTACAAACTAAAGCAAGACTAAAAGCTGGGAAAGACCAAGATTGCGCTGATAGATGGAGCATTTTGAAACAAGTGGCACCTGTTTGCCAGGTTTTCACCATCTTGGTAGAGATTCTATTTTTGCTACCAAGGCACCTGTTTCCAGGTTTTCACCAAGGCACTTTTTTTTTCTTTTTTCATTTTTTTGTATTTTTCATTTTTCAATTTTTTTTTGAATTTTTTATATTTTTCAATTTTTTTGTGAATCATCAAGGTGCCTATTGCTAGGTTTTCACCAAGATGTTCATTTTTTTCAAGACTTTTTCTGATTTTTATAATTTTTTTAGGACATTTTACCATAGATTGAATGCCTTAGGCATAGAATTTCTTTAGATGGAGAACATTGATTGGTTCTCGGAGCTGTTCTCCTTCAGTCATTGAGAGTTGATAAGTTCTAGAGCCAAAAGTAGTAGTGATTACAAAGGGACCCAGCCAGTTGGGTTCGAACTTCCCCTTGCATTCTCGATGTGATTGATTTTTAGGATTCTCTCTCAAGACTAGATCACCAACCTGAAATTCTCTATGTTTGACTTTCTTGTTGTAGCCTCTAGACATTCTCTTATGATATATTCTAAGATGATCATATGCTACTTGTCTGCGCTCATCTAGTAGTTCAAGTTCTTGCAACCTAGACACTCTGTAGTCATCATCAGTTACTAGACCATGCATTCTGATTCTTAGTGATGGGATTTTGACCTCAATAGGTAGTACCGCTTTGGACCCATAAACTAAAGAAAAAGGTGTAGCCCCAGTGGGAGTTCTGATACTTGATCTGATACTTATTCTGATACTAATTTTGATACTTGTTCTGATACTAGTTCTGATACTTGTTCTGATAGTGGTTCTGATACTGGTTCTGACACTGGTTTTGATACTTGTTTTGATACTGGTTCTGATACTGGTTCTGATACTAGTTCTGATACTGTTCTAATACTGGTTCTGATACTTGTTCTAATATTTGGTATACTTGATATCATCCTTTTCCATTGCAAACTCCCAAGCAAGATCATATCATGCAATCCCAATGTCTAGCAAGGTGGAGAATAAGAGGGATTGGCAAGCTAGTGGATGAGATGGAAGACAAGAGAATGAAGGAGAATGAAGGGAAGAAATCTTCAAGGGAAAACTCCTCAAGAATACCCAAGCTAGGGAAAAATTTTCATGTAAAGCACATTTGGACAAGCAATGAAAGGCCAACATAGGATAAGTCACAAAAGCATAATGCCAAAGAAAGACAGGATGTAGTCCAAAGGAGTAGACATTTCAAGAGGCTTCATAGCACTGTGTTTTACTCTTTCTTTCTTCTATTGGATCAAGACCAAAGGGGAAAAGGATAGCAATAGGCAAAAATGAATGGAGGAAAATAAATATGAAGGATAAAAAGGAATGGAATGAAAGCAAGATCATCGGAAGATAGCTCACAAGATAGCCAAATGTTCGTGTATAGATCAACATTGTCAAGATCAAAGAGAGAAGATGAAATGGATGAACTATGTAGAAGAACTACGCATGATGCCTGATTGCTAGGTTTTCATCATGGTACTTATCCAAGGTGCCATAAGGGAGTGGTTTTAACCATAGGAAAAATTTATTTTTCTTTACTTTTGCTACCAAGGCGCTTGTTTCCAAGTTTCCACCAAGGCACATTTTCAATTTTTTTTAATTTTTTTTTTAGAAGAAGGCAAGCTTTTTAGATAATGCTCCTTGAAAGGATAAACCATGACATGCCAAGGATTCAAAATGATATGCTCAAAGATGCTGATAGGGAAAGGGAGATGGAAGAGTAAAATGGAGGATAAGGTTTTATGTAAAGCAAGTGAGGTTGGAAGATAGGAGGAATAGCCAAATGAGGAAAAATGATAGAAGGTAGAAGGATAATGCATGGAAGGATTGTGAAAGGGTAGGTGGAAAGGAAGGCAAGATCAACATCAACACATACCTTGAAGGGTGGTGAGAGGATGGAGGAAATGTGAATGAAGGAATACGTGAAGGAATAAGGTGAATGGATAGCAGAGGTTGTGTTTTAGGTGCATGGAATGGAAGAATATTTTTGGAGGGAGATGAAGTGGAAGCCTTTGGAAGCTTCAATGTCAACTTAACTTTTTGCTCAACACCAGACTCTTTCAAGAGAGACTTTGGAATCCATATAGCTGTAGGCTTTTTATTTCCTTTTGATGATCTAGAGAGAATATCTTCAATGATGGATTTTGGAACCCATACTTGTCTTGTAGTTTTTTTCTTAGATATCTTTTTTGACTTTATATTTCCATGTCTATTAGAGGAGACATGGTGATCTTCTTTTTTTGATGGATTCTTGTATTGCTTCTTTTTCTTGTATTGAGCATTCAAGTTACTTCCAAAGAACTTGGGACTTGTGGAAGAAGAAGGAGGATATGACTGGTTTAAATGGGTGGGTGGATAAAAAGGATTCAAGGGTATGCATCTATGTTGATCTTGAGGAAAGATGAGAGATCGAGGGATGTAAGGACCCAAGATGGATGGAAAATTAGGAGAGTTAGGAGGGGAAAGTGACGGGACATAAGGACCCAAGATGGAAGGTAGACATGAAGCCCTTTGTAGTGGTGGAAGAGGTCCAAGGATGGAAGTGGAAGACGCAAAAGGATAATCAATAAGCTCATCATCATCTATATGACAACCAAGGACATCAGCATCTTTAGAGTGAGCATTAGAATTTTCAATAGAATCAAGTACATCTTAAATATGAGCACCTTCTTTGATAGGATTGTTCAAAGCTTGCAAAGACTTAGGAAGAGTAGAAAGTGAAAGTGAACATCGAGTGGTAGAATAAGAAGATGGAAGACTTTGATCTTGACAAGGATCTTTGGATAGCATAAGTGCATAATTTTTTTCTTGATTTTCAATAGGCTTAACATCAGAAGTAACAACACCATTTTTACCAACCTTAATGGAAGTATCATCTTTGAAAAGTGAAAGTGTAGTAAGGTTATTTTGATTGTCAATAAGCTCAACGGTGTAAGTAGTAAATTGATCTTGCTTAGGAGAAGACTTAAGACATGGTTGAATGCATGAAAAAGGGGTTGTAGGATCAAAATAACCCTGAGGTAGATAAGAGACATTGTGAAAAGGAGTGGATGACATGGAGGGTTCTTGATCTTGATCTTTCTTTATGTTCTTTTCTTTATCATTTCTGGAGTCCTCTTGACATGGAGCCAATTCTAAGGACAAGGAAGCATATTGGGATTGTATGGAAGACTTTGGAAGAGATGGTGAAGGACTAGCTAAAGTAGGCATTATAGCATATGAAGGCTTAGGCTCTTGAGGTTTATCATTATTGAAAGTATTTGTAGCCAAGTGAAGGTTAGCTTGAGTTTCTTTAAGAGGTAGCCCTGGAGGATAACTATAGGGAACCGCATGAAAAGTATCAAGGCTTGTGTCAGATGAAGGTTCTGTGAAAGATTTGGAAGACTCAGAAGCTTTAGGAAATGTACGGGTATTGGAGGAAGTAGGGGATGGAAGGGAACCATTTCTAGACAAAGGTTCAACATTAACATGATCTTTCTTGAGAGTGCAATCTTTATTTTTAGCCTCAGAGTTCTTAGAGGAAAGATCCTTATAGTATTGATGTTTCAAATTAGCACGGTACATTTTATATTCCTCAGTAGATGTAGATGTATCATCTAGATATTGTCCACAAAAGCCATCAAACTCTCTTTCAAAATCAAAATCATATGGATCGCCATCACGATCTATCCAATGTGATGACCCATTTGTAGTAAGTAGGAACACACGACGATGAGGACTCATAGGAATAGAGGGTTCTCAGGTATCACTATATTGTCTATCGTCATAGTCATCATAGTCTCCAAAGCTTGATGTGTCACTCTCTATGGAAGAGGTATCATAAGGGTTGTCACATTGCTCACATTTTGTCTGAGGGCATGGTGACATGTACAAGTCTTTATCAAATGGAAAAGAGCATAGAGTTTCCATGGAGAACTCTTTAGGTTCCTTTTCTTTCTCAAGTTTGTCAAGCTAGACTTGCATAGCTTGCAGCTGCTTCATCATAGCGGTGATTAGAGCTTCTACCTCTTGTGTACTGATTCTTTGAGACATGTGTACTGATTCTCAATAGCTATTGCTCTATTCTTGACACAGTGATTTGTTTGAAAGATTCTGAAATAGGCTAAAAAGGCTAAATATCTGGCAATTCTGACAATTTTTTTGACAACTTTCAAAAATTTCCCAAATGACACTCTGCAGACTCGTACGACAATGGGTATGCTGTGAAATGATAGTTGCAAAACTCATATGATAGTTGGGTACCAATGAAATGATAGTTGAAAATCTCATACGACAGTTGCAAGATTTTGACTTTGAGAATTTGCTGGCATGGAAACTCGTATGACACTGGGTACTCAATCATACGACAAATGGGTTGTAATGAAACGACACTTGATAGAAACTCGTATGACTTTCTGACTTCCTGAGATGACTTTTGACTCCAGAAAAAAATTTTACTTCAGATTTTGCAAATTGTACCTGATCTGTAGACACAACACTTCAGTAAAACATTAGAGATTAGCAAAAATCAAAATCATGCAAAATTGAAATCTAATTTAACCAAGCGATTTACTACCTTCTAGTAGGTGCGAGATTAATGTTCTCAGATTGCTATCGAGATCAGTGACCTAGACAACACCTAAATGAAGGATTTGAATGCAAAACTGATATGAAATATGAATGCAATTAATCTATTTTTTTAGATTTTCTATGCAATAAGAATGATAAAAACTTGATATGAAATCTAATCTATATGAAATTGATCTGCTAAAATGATCTAACAATGATATGAAAAAGAATCTAAATGAATGTAAAAAAAAACAAATTGATCTCACAATAGCCTTGATTCGCAATAAGCTTTGATTCTCCAAATTCCAATTCTCCAACGTGATTGTCCAAAAATATGAGATGCTTGGATGCAAATTTGAGAGATCAATTATGAAGAGCTGAGCCTTGTTTTTATAGAAATTCAGGGCTTTAGAGGTGCATGGAAGAAAGCCATAAATCACTCAAATAACTCAAGTTGATTTTTGAGTTATTTTTAAATAATAGATAATTAAGTCACAAAAATCATGCAAAAGCACAGTTCGACTCGAATTAGAAATTTAGATCAACTTTAAAACTCAAAAAGATGTTGAGTTTCAAAAAGCTAACAACTTGCATTGATTTTCCAATTTTGAGTTTAACTGGTCCTTGAATGTGCACATGGATAATTATGATTTAATAAATAAATAAAGTGATTTATGCTCAACTTAACTAATTTTTGAAATAAAATAATTAATTTATGGGTTAATTAACTATTTTATCAAACTTTTATTAAAAACTATATTATTAAATAATGACAACTTGCTTTAATTAATTAAATAAGAATTTAATCAATTATTCATAGGATATTGGATTTATTGTCAAAATTAAATAATACAATTAATAAGAGATAGAATTAAATTTAATTAAACAATTAAGTGGCAAGATATTAAATCTAATTAATTAAATATGAAAATATTCAATTAATCAAACTTAGGATAAATGTGATTTATTGCCAAATAATCATTAAATTAAAGATAATTAAGATAATTAGGAATATTGCTAGGAATATTCCCCGATGCCGAATTTAAGATAATCAATTAGGATTTGATGATGTTTAGATGTTCCTTAGATTAGGACTTCGATGTTGATTTCATTCGAATTGTTGATATAGAAGGTTAATGAACATATAGCCCATTTTTGGGGTATTACAAGTACCTCTTTAGCACCTTCTCAATCAGATATGGATATGAGCTACACCATGACTAGAAAGGAGAGAGAAGTGATGGATCAAAATCTTGATGACATTTTCCAAAGACATAGGGATAACATGTTGTTTGGTGATGACAATCAACCCTAATCAACCCCTATTAACTCAAGATATTTAGACACCCATCAAAGAGCTGAAAGACATTATGCGCGAGCTCACCAAGATGCACGGTCACAACATGAAGACCAAAACAAAAAATCTAGTGATGCTCATATCAATATAGCATTCACTAACAACTTGTTCAAACATTCAAGGCCCAACTCTCTGCTCAAAACAACTTCAAGATATGCAAATGAAAGGATTGAGCATGAAAAGAAAGCCTTTTTGGATGAACAAGCCACTAAGGAAGAAAGGTTTAGACACCTAGAGGTGGAGCAACAAGCCTTGTTAGAGTTGAAAAGAAAGGCATTCAAAGAAGAACAAGATAGGCTTTTAGCCCAACAACTCAATGACCAATTCAACAATAGGGGTACCAACAGTGGAAACAACTCTCCACCATCTACTCCCTCAAAAACCCCAAGAAGTAGAAGGTGGTCAAGGACCCCTTCAAGATCACCTAGTCCTAGAGGAAGGAGAATTTCATAGCATAGGAGACAAACACCTCCTAGGAACTCAAGACAACCCTCCCAAGGAGCTCATCATGGCTCTCAACATGGAGCAAGTAGTGCAAGTTTTGATGATCAAGATTTTATGAGAATGCAACAAGAGCCACTATTCCAACAATATGTGGAGAAGTATCTTGATCAAAACAAGGATAGGTTCCTAGAAAGCTTGATTAACAAGGGTGCTAAAGTCCCTTACAACTTTGATGTGGATAGAAGAATCAAGAAACAAGGACCCTCTCAAGAAGAGGAGATTAAACAACTCAAGCATATGATGGAAAAGGTGTTAGCGCCTAAAAGTTCCTTTTCATTGGATTCTATCTATCCCAATCCTTTCGACAAGAGTGTCAGTATGAAGGATTTTCCTAGAAAAGTTGAAATCCCCCAGTATGACAAGTATGATGGCAATGGTGACCCACATGATCATGTGCATCAGTCCTACATCATGATTTTTGAGTTCCACCAAGATGACTCTTATCTTATGAGATTATTTCCAAGGATTCTCAAGGGCCAAGACATGGAATGGTTTACCAAAATAACCCCTCCTATCAAAACTTTCAAGGAACTTGTCCATAGATTTGTTCAACATTTTGCATACAACTTGTCAAGATCAGTCACTATGTTAGACTTGTGAAACTTGAAGTAGAGCCAAGGGGAATCCTTTGTTGCCTTCTTACAAAGGTGGAGATGATTGTGCTCCCGCTATTCTAGGACTATTCCTGAGCATGAAAGGATTGATATCATTATTAGCAATTTGGTGCTTGAAATGTGGTATGAGGTTTGGAAGATGGTCTTTGATTCCTTTGAAACTATGGTCGAAACCGCATGTTGAATTAAGGATGTCTTGAAAGAGAAAGGCATTTTGACCAAACATAGTAATAACAACAATGGTCAAAACAACCACAATAAGGACAAAGGCAAGAACTCACACTGGAACAAGAATAAGCAAGTAGTCAATGATGAAGTTTTGGACTCTTCCCAACCCAAGGATCAAGGAGTCCTCCATTTGTCTAGTGCAATCCAAGCTATGAAGCTCAACACATCCTCCAACCAACAAGAGCATAAACCAAAATAGCAAGATAAGCCCAAAAAGGAGAGGTGACAATTTTCTAAACTAGGTGACTCCTATGAGGATGTTTTCAAGCTACTTATTGCCAATAACCTTGCACAACCACAAGATCCAACAAATTTCTGCATACCTGGCATTAAGCCACATTGGTGGAATGAAAAAGCTTTCTGCAAATTCCACAATGGAATTGGACATTGCATTGAACATTGTTGGAAACTTAAGCACCTTATTCAGGATCTTATTGAGAGTGGAAAACTTCAGATTGATGGGTTGAATACCAATGCAGACCATAAGGCATTCAAGGAGACTTTGCCCAATTATGAAAAGGAGGAAACCTCTCAACCCAAGAATGGCAAGGCCACAATCAACTATACCTACATAGGTGCAGAAAACATGGTAAATATGCTTGAGGTTGTCGAGGAAAGTGTCAATATGATGAGAAACAAAGATCCTTATGGTTATGATGTGGGATCTCCTCCTATATTTGATGAAGAACCTGTGATTGTGCTTAGAGGTCCTCACTCTTGAAGGTCATCCCAAGCTCTCAACACTATCACCAAAAGCCAAATCCAAGGTCCTGTGGTTATTAGAGGTCCTAGTTCCAACCAGTCCAGAAAACCCAAGCAAGTGACATCCAAGAATGTCACCACCAAATCAATAGTCAACCTTGACATGAGCTATAATCTTGTTGACCATTTACAAAGAATGCCAGCTCAAATCTCAATCTTTGAACTCTTGGAGTTGTCTCCAACACATAAGCGTATCCTTGAGGATGCTTTGCATGCAGCCAATGTTCCCAACAACATAGATGTTGACCAATTCTAGAACATGGTTAACCACCTTGCTAGCCCTCATTACCTAACATTCTCAGAAGAAGATGACAAAGCTTTGAGCCATCCACATAATCTTTCCCTTCATATCAAATTCATGATTAACAAGACCCGTGTCAAGTGTGTGTTGATTGATGGGGGTGTTGGGCTCAACATTTGTTCCTTGAGTCTGTTGAAGATACTAGTTTATTCTAAGAAAGTTATTGATACCCGAAAGAAAATTACCATTAAAGCCTATGATGAGGCAAAGAGAAGCTCCAAGGGCTTGGTCGTCCTTCCTGTCAAGATTGGCCCTATTGAAAAGGATATTTTGTTCCAAATTGTTGATGTTGGTCCTCTAGCATATAATATTCTGCTTGGTAGACCATGGATCCATGACATGCAAGCAGTACCATCCACCTACCACCAATGTGTTAAATTCCCCTATAATGGAGTAGAAGTCTATATACTCGGGGATAGCACATTATCTATAAATGCAATTTCAGCAGGGACTCATGTTCCTCTCAATAGAGAATTAGAGAATTTTGATGCAAATCTATAATAGTGCAAAAATAAGTTCAAGTCCATAGACCTTGGTATGGGGGGGTATCAAATTGACTCCTTTACTAAAATACTAGTCTCACCTAGGTCCTATGGCAAACCATCACAAGAGATGCACCCTTCATCTTCAGCCATGACTCTATTCGGTATGTTTGTAGAATCCTCAGTGCCTATACAAGATGAAAAAGAAGAGGTGGCTGTTAGAGATTGGATTTACAAAGAGAAAAAATATAAGCACAATGAAAATTTCTCCCCATCTCCTAAGGCTTATGGGAGAGGATACACTTTGGTCAAAAATATGGGCTACCTAGGACATGGTCATCTTAGTTATAGATTAGATGCTAAGGATGAACCACTCAATCATGCTCTTTTTGGATGCAGGTCTAAGAAGACGGTTGGCCTAGGTTTTGAAAGTCATGACTAGAAAACTTCCCCTATCCTTGCTACAACGGATAGTGTTGATGAATAAAATTGCATACCCAATTTGAAAAATCAACAAGATAGGTGTGAAGATTGGGTCCCTTCCACCAATCTCCTTTGGGGAGATTCAGATACTCTAGTTGCCAATCCAACAATTCCAGACCTAGAACAAGAAGAGTCTGTTGTTGAAGACTATGTTGAGGATCCTATTCAAGAAAATCAATACACAAATGGAATTCAAGAAGGTGTTACCCATAGTTACATTGGGGCTTCCACATCTAGACATTGTAAATATGCTTGGTCTAAACATCCCATCCGAGATTCAGATATGGACTCACATGAGTATGAGTGGGAATCTCTTTCTGATTCTTCTACAGTTGACTTGGACATTGATGTTGTTCATACATATGGTTCCTAACCTAAGGTAGCTAATGAGTCTAGTGTAAGATTAGAGGATTGGAATCCACAAGTCACTTTAGTGGACAATGCTTCGCTTGGTAGGATAAGTCCTGATTTGGGTACCTTAGAGGGATACTTGACAAACCTTGACTCTGCAATCACCAGAGATGACACCATCTGTATACACAATATTGAACCTGTCATTGACCTACCCCTTGCCAATCCTCACTTAATTTATTGGTCTCAATGCTATCAGGAGCCTCAGCTCTTAACCTTCCAAAATGACTATGAGATAGCATGTTACCTAAATACCCTTGAGCCTGTAGTCTCTTCCACTAGTGAACCAACTACAAGCATGATAGAACCAAACATCAAGTACCTTAGTCACAAAATGAAAAGAAAATAAAAAAAGAATAATAGTTTTGATGGCGAAAACCACTATGTGGCAGTGTCATAACCTAAAAAAGTAAAAATAAAGGATGTATCCAAGGGTGAAAACCTCTCTGAGGCACCTAAGGATGAGGTACTCGATCATCTCCCAAGTTACTTTCAAGATAGATCTTCAGTGCTTGTTGAGCCTACACAACCAGTTGATTTGAATATAGAATAGGCTCCACAAGTAGTGCATTTGGCTCAGTCTCTATCAACACAAGAAAAAGAAGCATATACCAAGTTCCTACAGAACAAAAAACTTAATTTTTCTTAGACTTACGCAGACATGCTAGGGTTGGACACTAATCTCATTATGCATCACTTGTCTATAGCTCCAGGTATCAAACTAGTGAAACATAAATTGAGGAAAATGCATCCTCACATAGCTCTTCTCGTCAAAGTTGAACTAGAAAAACTCCTCAGTGCAGGATTTATAAGAGCCATTGATTATACCTAATGGATATCCAATATAGTACCAGTTTCAAAACATGACAAGTCCATTTGCATCTGCACAAATTTTAGGGATCTTAATATGATTTTCCACTTCCAAACATAGACATGATAGTGGACATGACCACGGGTTATGAGATCTATTCATTAATGGACAATTTTTCTGGGTATAATCAAATCAAGATAGCTCCTTAAAACCAAGAAAAGACTACATTCACTTGCGCATGGGGAACCTATTGCTAGAACTTTATGCCATTTGGGTTAAAAAATGTAGGAGCTACATATCAAAGAGCTATGACTACTATCTTCCATGACATGATGCATAAGAATATGGAAGATTATGTGGCTGACACCTTGGAAAAATCTAAAAAAAGGGATACACACCTAGGCAATTTGGAAGTCATTCTAGATCATATGGAGCAATTTCAGTTAAGATTAAATCCCAAAAAGTGTGCATTTGGAGTCACCTCTAGAAAAATTCTAGGGTTTATCATTTCAGCCAAAGGAATAGAGGTGGACCCAAAGAAAGTTCAAGCAATCTTGGATATGCCACCTCCCAAAAACATCAGCCAAATGAGGAGTCTTTAGGGACACCTTCAATCAATAAGGAGGTTTATTTCACAACTGGTTGATAGGGCTCAACCTTTTAATAAGACTTTGCACAAAGGGGTTAAATGTGTTTGGAATGAAGATTATCAACAAAGCATGGACCAAATCAAGCAATACTTGGCTAATCCTCCAATCTTAATGCCTCCTATCCTAGGAAAACTACGCATATTGTATGTTTCAACAATAGAATCTTCCCTGGGGGCATTATTAGCACAAATTCATGACACTAGAAAAGAAAGAGCTATATATTACATCAGTCATACTCTCATGTCATATGAGGTCAATTACACTAGTATTGAAAAATCTTGCCTTGCAGTGGTGTTTGCTTCCCAAAAGTTGTGACATTACATGCTTGCGCATACAATACACCTCATTGCAAAGATTGATCCTCTCAAATATTTTCTTGGTAAGGATGCTCTCACAGGTAGACTTGCTAAGTGGATGATGGTCTTATCAGAATTTGACATAGAGTATGTTGAGCATAAGGCTATAAAAGGATAGGCCATAGCTGACCAATTGGCTGATTTTCCAATTCAAGATAAAGCACCAATTCAAGTTGAATTTCCAGATGAGCACATAATGTACATGACTGCAAGAACATGGAAGATGTTCTTTGATGGCTCTTTCATGCAAAATGGTTCAGGAGCTAGAGTGTTATTTGTTTCTCCTCATGGGTACATAATTCCTAAGTCCTAAAAACTATTATTCCCATGTACAAATAACATTGCTAAATATGAGGCCTTGACAAATGGACTAAAAATGGCAATAGAGTGGAGAATCACAAAGTTGCATATTTATGGGGATTCGTAATTGATAGTCAACCAAGTTAATGAAGAATACCAAACAAAGGATGAAAAACTGGTACCCTACAAGAAAATGGTTGATTCATTGAGACAATATTTCACCTTTGTTACATTTCAACAAATCCCTAGAGAAAAGAATAAAGTAGCTGATGCTATGGCCACACTTGCTTCGCTTCTTCAGTTAGAGCATCATGAGTCTAGATTTGAATTTTTAGTGGAAGAGTTACACTATCCCATCTATGACTCCCAAGAAAGCCATGTCATTTGTACCCTTGTTGGTCATGAGTCATCCTGATATAGTGCCATTTACTCATACCTACGTGATGGCATTATCCCTGAAACCTTCAACCATTCTGAACAAAGAAACTTGACCTGAAATACCTCTCACCACACCCTTATCTCTGGTGATCTGTATAGGAGGGGTTTAAATGGGACACTTCTTAGGTGCTTGGAAAAGGATGAGTCCGACCAAGCATTAGCTAACATTCACGAGGGCATTTGTGGAGGACATTCCATTGGTCTTTCCATGGCCCAAAGGTTTCTTAGGGCTAGGTACTATTCACCTACCATGCAGATAGATGCAGTAGCTTTTGCTAAATCATGTGAAAAGTGTCAGAAACATGGTAACCTGATACATGCTCTAGGCAGGGAGCTTATTCTGTCTATTTCTCATTGGTCATTTCAGTGCTAGGCCTTTGACCTTGTTGGGCAGATTCATCCCAACTCATTAGGTGGACACAAATTCATCATCACTACTACTGATTACTTTACCAAATGGGTAGAAGTTGTCCCACTTTCTATTGCCTCAGGCAAGATAGTTTCTCTATTTATTTTGAACGATATCATCTGTCGATATGGAGTGCCTTCTGAAATAATCATTAATAATGGAGGTCAGTTTAAAAATAAGGACCTTAAACATCTCTGCAAGAAGTTCAAGATAAAATAGCATTGGTCCTCCATTTACTTCCCACAAGGAAATGGACAAGCAGAGGCTTTAAATAAAACCATTCTTAAGATTCTCCATAGAACAATTCACAAGAATGGAAGAGATTGGCATCTACAGATAAATCTAGCCTTGTGGGCCTATAGAATGAGTATTCATACTCCAACTGGGGCTACTCCTTTTTCCCTTACTTATGGTGCTGAAGTAGTGTTACCTTTAGAGGTGGAAATTCCTTCACTTAGAGTTTCCATTAAAGGTCTAGTGATAGATGAAGACTACTGTGCCATGAGACTCCAAGAACTAGAACTTTTAAATGAAAAGCATAAAGCATCATTTGATCACATAAGGGTCTACCAAAAGTGTATGTCCAAAGCATTTAACAAGAAGGTTTTCCCTAGAGAATTTCAAGTGGGAGATCTTGTCCTATGAGAAAACCCTAAGAACCAACAACCTAGAGGGAAAAGGGGGAAATTTGAACCTAATTGGCTTGGACCATACATCATTACTATTGCTTTCGGGATAGGTGTTTATTTACTATCTAATCTGGAGGGAGAGCAGTTCCCTGATCCTATCAATGTTTTGCACCTCAAGAAGTTCTATCCAAGATGCCTACTCTGTCTGGGGGCATCCTTTGTAAATATTTATTGATCCTGAAAAAATTCCAAAAAAATTCATATATGATGCTGAAAAAATCCTAAAAAGCATATAAAGTCCTGAAAAAATACAAAAAAATCAAAAGATGCAAAAAATTCAAAAAAATAGAAAAGGGCCTTGGTGAAAACTTGGAAACAGGTGCTACTTGAGGCCTTTGCACCCTTGTTTCTTAGCACTCGTCCTCGACACTTAACCTTTCTCCATCATGACTTGACCTTGTTGCCTTGGTTTGGAATTGGTCTTTGTATTTGTCTAGGGGGCATAACTATGTTAGCTTTGGTCTCTAGGATGCGTTGGTCTTTAGGACATCTTGAAAATGGTGTTTTTCAACACCACCCCAACTGTATTTTTCAACACTACCCTAGCGTCAAGTATTTCTCAACACTTATCAGATATCTTACCCGTAGTCTAGTATGATATGATATCTCTCACTGGTAGATGTGATACTCAAAGTTTGACTCTATGACCTACACACATGCACTTAAACACTCAACTCACTGAGACTTTCTTGACTTCATTTCTTTGTGTGTTGTCTATGATTATTTCTTTGATGAGTGTTCTCTCCCTAATAGTTTTCGATGATACCGAGCTAGAAGACTGGGGGCATGAGGACATGTTTTATTGCTTTTTTATGCTTGTGGGTATATTTTGTTGGTCCTAACTGTCATTAGCATTTATGCTTGTTCCACTTGACATTGGGGTCTACAAGGTATTATCCTTGACTATTTTTGCAAGTGCATGCTTGTAGTCATCTTGACTTTCTTGTGTCTCTATGCGAGCATAATCCTGCTATATTAAAACTTAGGAAATCTCACTGCACTAGTCATCTTGACTTGTATGTCTTTGGTGCCTAGGTGGTATTCCCACATATCTATCTAATATAGATCATATTCAAATTCACATAGTTATACTAGTGTGCATTGTATGATCTTGTGATGCTACCAATAACACTTGAAGATGATTATTAGAGTCTAATGGTTTTGTAACCTTGCAAGTAAACCACTTTTCATAGTAGCTTGCATTTTTAGGTTCATGTTTGTTATTTTTGCATCTCACATATGGAGAGAGCTCTCCTTTCATCTTTTATGGACTTGACAACTGCGCTCACCTTTTCTTTCTTATCTTTCATATCACATCCTTTCCTTTTCTTTTCGGGATCGAAATCAAAATTCGAGTTCATCTTGATAGTCAAAATTGCATTTCAAAATTTCTCCTTCTTCTGCATAGTTGGCTAACCATTTGACGCCTGATCCTTTGATCTTTGTTGGGGCATCTTCATTTTTTCATCCCCATCTCTTTCAACCTTCTAGTCATTCATCCACTTTCATTTGATTCATCTCTCTGATGTTTGACTTCATCTTTATCCTATATCTTTCTCAGTCAAACCTAGTCAAATTGGGGCATATCTTCATTGCTTGATGGTTATCCTATCATCTTTCATCTTCAATTATGATTTCTAGTGACTTTATCAAGTTTATCAATTTTTTGTTTCTCCTCTACCTGATTTTGATTTCGATACCGAGGGGGCAATACCTATCAGCTTCAATCCTTGATTTAGCTTATCAATCAAACCTTGCTTGAGATTCTTATCTCTTATCTGAGACTTGAAGATTTCCTATTTATAGGTATGTTGGTCTTTTCTTTTCCCTTATCTTTGTCAATGTATGCTTATCTTTGTCCTGATATGTTCCCATCTGTCGAACACATGTCTAGATTGTTTTGTGATCCCAAATCGATTTCACATTTCAATTTCATTCTTTGACCACATGTGATCCCAAATCGATCTCACATTTCAATTTCATTCTTTGACCACATGTGATCCCAAATCGATCTCACATTAGTCAAAGAAGAGAAAATGTATGCACCCTAAAATGGTCACCTAGACTTTGGGCCCCCATTCAGCAATTTATCAAATCCCTGAATCAATATTTTCAAAAATTAATATTTTTCAATTATATCAATTTCCTTGATCATATCCTATTTTATCATTTATTTGATTATTCCATGGTTTATTTATTTACAAGGAATTCCCTCCCCTTTTATTAAATAAAAAGCCCCCACTTTTCCTCTTATCCTAAGCTACACAAATAAAGCATTATTCCTATTTTATAAAAAGAAGAAAAGGCCCTTTTGTCTCATATGGACACAAAATTCAACTCTTATTTTCTCATTGGAGGATATTTGTGCACATGGATTGCTCCTCTTTCAAGCTCCACCCTTGATTAAATCTTTTGCCTCTTAATCTCCCTGGTCCATTCCTTTTCAATTCCTTTAAAGGGAGAGCTCTTTTCTCATTCTAGGATCCCAACTTTGAATACTAATATTATGCTATAGGATTTTTTGGAGACTTTGGAGCTTTTGGAGATCTTCATGCATTTAGCTTTCATTCTTTCATTCTTAGCTTAAGCTTTCATGGCATCTAGCTTAGTTTCCTTTATGCTTTATATTAGCTCACATAGATTAATTAGTAAGGATTTTTAATACTTCCATCTTTCATTTCCATAGCTTAGCTTGCATCTTCATTGTTGATTCTTGAAGATATTGGCATTCTTGCCCTTGTCTCTTTGAATCTCCCATTGTGTGGTTTACTAGCAAGGTTGCATGCTTCAATAGCTCTAGCTGAGAGCACCATCAACATCCTTGTGACTCCATGCCTAGGGAGCTCTAGGTCACTTTCTCAAGGTTTCCCATTCATGGATTCCCTTGGAAGTAATGACTTAGAGAAGTGCACTATTTAGTGTGTATAGATCCTTGTATTCTTCTCTATAACCTGTTGAATAAAAATCTATTGCAATGGTAGTATCTTCTACCTCAATGTCTGATATATCTATGGATTCCTTGGTAGAAAGATCAGCATCATCTGAGTGGATTCCTTTCCCTTTATTTTTTCTTTTCTTCTCGGGAACTACTACCAATGCCAACTTTTCAGCTTCTGCTCAGGCAGTGAGAATTGTAGTCCATAAAAGTTGAATGTTCTCATCAACATCCTTAATTTTGCCTACCAGAATATTTAGTGCTCTAATTTTCACTAGAAATATTTTAGAATGTTGTGTCATAAATTCTTAAATTTTAGGAACTGATAGTGTAAGCATAGCCAATATCACTGAATTTTCCCTCATTTTATTTTCAGTGTGTAAGGTATAAGTCCATCTTACAGACACTTTCTCATATAAACTCTTAGGTACATGTTAGGAATGGGAACATTGAGAGGGGGGGGTGAATCAGTGTTCTATATATTATTAATTTTTTTGATATCTTGAAACTTAACTTAATTGCTTAAGTACTGAAATGAACATCAATGCAAGTGAGATAAACAATGATAAAACATAACACCAAATATGATTATGGGGAAACCCAAATAGGTAAAAACCCCAGTGGGAATTGACACCTAGTAAGAACTATTAGGAATGAATGTTAAATTTTTGGCAGCCATTCTGTAGCAGTTGTTGTTGCATTCATGACTATGATTGTCATTGATGTAAACATAGTGATTTACCGAAGACTTGCAGAGAAGCAGATAGAGTTTGGATTAGCGCACATGGGTTATTGTAGTTGGAGCTATGTGATGTTGAGGATATACTCTTTGATATGTTATATGTCTATGGTTAAGAGCACAGACAGTAATTCATTTATTCAAGCTATCAGCATTTTTGTGGAAGCAGTATTCAAGCAGTGTTCCTGAGTAGCGGTTCATGGAAATCGGATGATATCTCCTAATCAGGATGGAATCTGGTTTTGCATGGTTAAAGGGAATTTGAAGACACATTTTTAGTGATGTGGATGATAGTGCAAACTTTGAGGTCACGCGAGTGAAGAATTATTGTAGTTGGAAGCTGACAGTTTTGTGTAATTTTGATGTAGCGTGTGGAAACTTTTATGTTGTAATTGTATGCCAACTCATTTGTAATTATTTGAGTGTGGTATAAAGGAAGTAATGTATTTCCTTGTTGGAGTGTGGTTGGATGTGATGATTTATGCATGAAGTGAAGAAAAGAGCTACTTGTATGAAAGTGAATTTGTGAAGGAAGACATGTGAAGTACAAAGATCTAAAATTGAGATCTGGTGTAATAGTGAGTGTAGTTTTGCATAGTTAGAGAAGAGGTAACATATTATTCTGTTGAGTAATACAAACATTATTTCGATAGTGTGTTTAGTGAAATTACCCTAAAGCTATTTGGGTAGTGGGTCCTTCTGTCTTCCATAACTCTCAACAAGGTTAGAATCTTTTAACAAGGATTCAAAATCTCCTAACAAGGATTCATATGTACTGAATATATTTCATAAGACTCCTAATAGAGTCCATCCTTTCACAAGGAATATTCATATTAGTGCATCTTTTATGGGCATCATTCCCACCAGGGTTTACTCTTTGATCAAGAGGTTCCCTAGTCAACATATCTTGTGTCATTGTGTTATTGTGTATGAATATCTTTCTATGGTTAGTAATTATATTGCTTACATGGTTTAATGTTGTTGAAGTTGATAAAATTTATAATTATCTGATAACTGATTCACCCCCCCCCCCTCTTAGTTATCTTGGTGGACTTTAGTTTCTAACAAGAACTGCACTTGTGTATTATGATCCATGTTACAAGATCTTACAACCTTATTAGGAGTTTATCTTTACAATGCAATAAGTACAGTGACCTAGTCAACAGTCGGACCCTGTTAGAAGTCTTTTACAATAACCTTGTTAGGGTTGGTGGCTCACTACTAGATCTCACTTTTCAATGAGAATGCTACAACCCCCTGGATATCAGATACACACTATATTTGCCAATGGTGAACTACTGCTTTGACACTTCTCATCTGATCAGTTCCTTTTGTGTGATGATGCTTTAACCTCTTGTAAAGATCTACAACATTCTAACTACTCTTTTCATACTTCTTCTTTGCTACTATCAACTCTATATCTCATCCCATGTCTAAATACAAAGGTGCATGCCTTATTTATATGTGCAAACAAAACTATTCACTAAGTCGGCCTTCAACCTATTACATACAATGCTTCCAAATGAATTGGATCAAGCATTTTTATATACAATGATATTAACATTTATATAACCTAAATACAATAGGTGCATAGCCTTTACAAAATAATATTATGCATGATAACCAAAATACCAACATTCAGCTCCATGCTCTGTTTTGTTCTGCCACTCACTATCTCTGTCACTTCATCTGGTTGTAACTTCTTCATACTAACTCATATGATCATGTGCTCTTAGACTTAGCATGATTACATACTTATAAGCTTATCTTTAATTGATCATTCCATAACTTGGTCATACGCATGTACGTTGATCCTCTATTCATCTGGTGCTCTGCTGACTATCCAGTCTTCCATACTTAGCCATTTTTTTGATCTTATGAGTAAGTGCGCTGACTCCAAAACTCCATATGACTTTGTTTCCATAATGAAAACACTTAATTATATTCATATACAATAGTATAGTCAACTTTCCAACAATCTCCCCCATTTTCATTAATGGAAACAAAGGAATATGGTGAAGTTACTAATTGTATCTTTATACAAAACTTTCTAACATATACTCTATCTTATATCTCCCTTATAGTATATACTTTACTCCTTTTACATCATATATACTACTTCATATTCTCCCTTCTACTATATATTCTACTCCCCCTTTGACATTAATGACAAAGGTGCTAAAAAATGGAACTTCAACTACTTACATTGATAATACATCATGGTATGTAGTCTGAAGGTTTGTAATTTCTTGCTACCAAAATGCCTCCAGTGCATCTACTGTCTGAAGATGGGTGCACAAAGCATAAGTAAAATTCTCCATCTTTTCCAATTCTAGACATGGGCCTTGGTCATATGCCACCATTGTGTCATCAATCTCCTTGATATTTTGATTCAGCACATCCAAATAGGGCGCAAGTGCATTTCTTAGTTGAGTTTCCCTTGCCCTTATCTTGGCCATTTCTTATTCTACCTTCTCTATTTTATCAAATTTTCCTTGGTAGACATTATTTCACATATTTACATCTTTGGATGGATCTTCTACTAATTTCCTTATTGCCTCCATCATTGATTCAACTTCCTAAATTTTCTTTGAGAGGTCTGCAGTTAATTTGTCCTTGTCCATACAGTCAGCTATGGTTTTTCTTCCTTTAGCTACTATCTCCTTCAACAAAGCTTGACAAACTTTTAAAGAGCTAAGGTCAAGTGTGAAGTTTCCTATCAATTCACTTAGCCTCTTCTTGAGATACTTTTCTTCTGCAACCTTGGATGTTGATTCTTCTAGGCTAGAGAAGTTTTCCTTAAAGCTTGTCGGGATGGTACTAACATCATCCACTGAATGAAATTTTGTTACCTTCTCTTCTGGTAGTAGACTATTCAGAATGTTGACTAACTCAACAAATAATGTATTTCTCATTACTTTTTTTCCTTTTCTTTTTCCATTGCAAGCACACTAACCTTCTCCCCATGAATCTAAACTTGTTGTGTCAGGAGTCAAACTTGACCACAATAAAATTGATGGCATAGGAGTGAGAGGTGTGTTGTCCATCACTTTTGTCTTTACCCTTACATGCATTTCAATAGAGGGTTCATCTACTAGTTCATTTTCCTTTTCTTTTTCTTTCTCCTCTTCTTCTTCTTTCTCCTTTTCTTTTTATTTTTCCTCTTCTTCTTCTTGTCTAGTTATATCTTCAATGAGAACTTCTTCTTGTTGCTTGGGAATTTCTTCAGAGCATAATATTTATACTTCTTCAGTGTTCACAAATTCTTCTTCAAAGTTATCCAAATCCTTATATGTGGCCACCATTGATATCTCTACATTATCTATCATAATTGTGTCCCCCTTATCTTCAGGCATAGGCGTAGAATCTTGTCAACCTGTCATAGGTGCATTTGGAGTCTCAGCTTCTTTTACTTGCTCAATGGGAATTTGGGTTGTAGGCATCGATGATGGATGCATATTTTGTTCCATAAATACCTTCTCAAATGATTTTTTAGTTTCCTTAGCAACCAATTCATAATCCTTATTCATAATATGCAGACCTCTCATCTTGGTTCTAAGGTGCGGCTTCACCAAATTTAACAAGGATTTTTCTTCAACTGAACATACTGGTAGGTTATCATCCAATGTCTTCTCTCTTATTCTAAAATCTTCTTATGTTGCTTGTCTTTTCAAGGAATCCATAATGTTCCATACATTGTCTGGAATGACTTTTTTGAGTTCCAGAACTATCTTCTTAAATTTGATCATGTGCTTTATAATCATACCATGGATCTCTAATTTATCTATCCCACTTTTCATAGAACTTATCTATCTGATCAATTTTTCCTACATCAACTACTCTTGATCTCAATACTTCTAGACTTGGTAGGAATCCTACCTCAGGAGGTTCTTGAACATTTCTACCTCGGCTTCTTGTTGCTCTTTCTTATGGATGACTTGAGACTATCTGCTTCTTCCTCTTAGGCATCTTACTTGGCTCAGGAGATGCTTCAGTAGACTCCAAGTCAATTGTATATATGGGTGGAGGAGTGATATCATCTGTCTTACTCTCATTTTCCTTGGGATCATTTGTTTTCTCAATTTTTACTCTCTTCTCCTTAGGGTCATCAGATTTCTCAATTTTCACTTCAGAAGAGGGTGCGCTCTCAAGTTGCATGGAAATCTTGGTTTCCCTTGCCTTATCTAGGTCAACTTGAGTGACACCATGAATCTTCAATATCTCAAAGGTGATCTTTGATGCTTTCCTCTTGGTCGTAGCATTGTTTAGGATTGGATCAACCTATTTAGTCTTTTCTTCATAAGTACCCCATCTTGGTTCATTGGGATCTTTGGGCACTGATAGTAGAACTTGTGCATATGCTTCCAAAACCTATTCTTCCAATTCATAACCAATTGGATGGATCCACTTAGTCTTAGGTTCTACAGCTTCCATACAAGTTATGTCTATCTCCACCATGAAAAAATGTTGTCCTTGTACTTTTCAACTATGCTCTCAAGTATCATATACCTCCTCTGCATCTTTATTATGAATATCTTGATTTCTAATTCCATGAAATCTTTCAAGGAACTCTCAAATGATGCCTTGAATGAAATTTGAGGCATTGTAGGTAGGCTCTTGTCTAAATAGAGATCTGATACTTTTCCAACTATATGGAAGTACATATAGATTATTATAAGTGACCCAAACCTAAATATCTTACTCTTGTCATGCCTGATTGCCTTGATATTGTCCATAAACTATGCATGCAATATCTCACACAAGTTGAAGTCTCCATTTTCTTTTACAATCCTTATGGCTACTAAAATAGTGGCTGTAGACACACTATTTACCCTATTTGCATGTTGGAATCTATATCCAAGTATCATAGACATCAGTTTTATATCTTTCTCTTCAATTGGCTCAATTGTCATCCTGCACTTATCACTCTGGGATTTGTAGGCTTGTTCTACCAGTTTCTTGACATCCTTGCCAGTGGAAAGGATGGCACCAGTCTTAGGTAATCCAGTCATCTCATGAATGAGATCAGTAGTTATTCTGATAGGGACTTCACCAATCTAGGATATGTCATCATGAATTCTAATCAAAAGAATCTTGATCCATTCAGATTCATAGAATTCATATGTTGTGGCATACTCAATAATAGGTTGTCTTCCAAGTGCATGAACTCATTAGTGAATGTTATGTCTAGATTTATCATGGTTTCTATGTGCGACCTAATTCTATCTAATCCAACAAGTTCCTTCTTGCAGTAAATATATGTGTGTATGTCCTCTACATGCATAATTCCCATAGGAGTCCTAAAGAACACTCCTTCCAAATCATCCAGGGTAGACTTGAATGGATGCTTCTTAAATATGTATATTTCCCTTTCAGCAACATCAAATACAATAGGAGTGGCCATAACTTACTTAATCATGCTTATATAGGTTTCCAAATGAATTCTAAACTGACATGTCTAAACAAGGGTTTCGCAACCAACTTTAAAACTTCTTCATTGATAAACCAACTGCAATCTTTCAACTCTTAATTGTTTGATCTGTTGTGCTCTCCAAAGGCTCAAATTTGAATGTAAATGTGTGGATAAAGGAACTTCAGTGACTATAAAAACTACTTTCCACCATTAATTCTTGTCATGTAAACACAGAATGCAATAGAGAATTTCAATCTTCATCTATGCTATCAATCAAGCAGTGCACTCTTGCATACTGCATCAACTAGTCTCCAAATAGTTATATCCAAAGGCACATACTCTGAGGGTGACTATAACAGACACACAGGGGTCTAGAGCTAATCTAGCTACCCCTATGACCATGATGATCATTTAACCATAAATAGGAGGTGCGTCCATTGCCGATGCATCCTCAACTATTTCACCAACGTTATCTATCATTTCTTCCTTCCAAATCAAGCTTGCTTCTTCTGTAGCTTTTACAAACTTGACTTCTCCAGATTTATTCAAAATTGATCCTTGAGACTTATTAGGGCTTTCTTTTCTTTGCGCTTTTGATCTACAAAATTTTGAGATATGTCCAACCTTGTTACAAGAGTGACAAATAACTGGAGGCCTTATATTCCTCGGTGCATTGATGTGAGTTACCATTTTTCACTGTCTAGCTGTGTGACCATTATAATTACATATCTAACATGTAATGTTCTGAGGACTTCTAACATTCTTCTATGGATGACTTCTCTAATTTTGTTTAGTCTGACTTCTTTGATTTGATCTACAATTCATAGCTCTATGACCAAACTTATTGCATGAATAACAGTAACCATTGAAAGGTCTTACCTCTTTACAATCTCTTGCTATGTGACCATGCTTGTTACAGGCATAGCAAGTTTTGTTTACTATCTTTCGCTCATCTTTAGATGGTTATGCTTTAGCTTCAGTATGATCTATAGTCTTCTTGGCTTCTATAGTTTCTTCTAGTGCTTTCATTCTTCCTCGCATATCATTGATTTGATTTTTTGCTTCATTGAATCTAATACCAGAGGTATCTCCTTTAATCTTCTATGCATACAATTGTGACTTTATTAGATCTTTTCTTGTGTACAACTTTTCAATATGATTCTTTGCTTCAGTCAATTCAAATTCCACTTGCTTCTTGATGTTCTCTAACTCCAAGATTTTCATGTTTTCTTGCCTTAGTTCTTCATCCAACTGCTTATTTTCTTTGACTTGTTCTTCATAGGCT
This sequence comes from Chamaecyparis obtusa, assembly GCA_027943335.1. Classification (NCBI taxonomy): domain Eukaryota; kingdom Viridiplantae; phylum Streptophyta; class Pinopsida; order Cupressales; family Cupressaceae; genus Chamaecyparis; species Chamaecyparis obtusa. Next base: position 345,711 of record BSBK01001553.1, on the reverse strand, counting down.
TCTTGATTGTTAAATAGATTTTCATCCAATTCTTCAATCTGATCCTTCAGAGATGTGTTTTCCTCATTTATCTTTTTGACCATTTTCCCTAAATCACTTTTTGAACAATCCTTCAAATCTTTTCTTAGTTTCTTGATGAATACTTGAGAACTACTAACCTTTAGTTTTTATTCTTCAATTTCCTTTTCAGATCTGTCAAGGTATTCAAGAGCTGCTTCAATATTCTTCTTAAGATGTTTCATTTCTTCTGAACCCATGATCTCCTCAAGTGGTTAACCTTGTCTTCAGAGGACCAAAGCTTTGATACCAATTTTTATGAATGGGAACACTAAGAGGGGGGGGTGAATTAGTGTTCTATTTATTATTACTTTTTTTCATATCTTGAAACTTAACTTAATTGCTTAAGTACTGAAATGAACATCAATGCAAGTAAGATAAAAAACCATAACACAAACACCAAGTATGATTATAGGGAAACTAAAATAGGTAAAAACCCCATTGGGAATTGACACCCACAAAGAACTACACTAGTGTATTATGATCCCTATTAGAAGATCTTACAACCCTGTTAGGAGTTTATCTTTACAATGCAATAAGTATAGTGACCTAGTCAAGGGTTGGACCCTGTTAGGAGTCTTTTATAATAACCCTGTTAGGGGTGGTGGCTCACTGCCAGAGCTCACTACTCAATGAGAAGGCTACAACCTCCTAGATATCAGATACACACTATATCTACCAATGGTGAATTATTGCTTTGACACTACTTGTCTAATCGGTTCCTTTTGTGTGTTGATGCTTTAACCTCTTGTAAAGCTCTATAACATTCTAACTTCTCTTTGCATACTTCTCTACTGCTATCAACTCTATATCTCATCCCATGTCTAAATACAAAGGTGCATGTCTTATTTATAAGCGCAAACAAAACTATTCACTAAGTCAACCTTCAACCTATTACATACAATGCTTCCAAATGAATTGGCTCAAACGTGTTTACATAAAATGATATTAACATGTCTATAAAATAAATACAATAGGCATATATCCTTTACAAAACAATATTATCCATGCTAACCAAAATACCAACAGTCACCTCCATGCTCTGTTCTGTTATGCTGCTCATTGTCTGTGTCACTTCATCTAGCTGTAACTTCTTCATTCTAACTCATATGATCATGCGCTCTTAGACTTAGCATGATTACATACTCAAAAGCTTATCTTCAAGGGTGCATGCCATAACTCAGTCATACACACATGCAATGATGCTTTGTTTATCTGGTGCTTTTTTTACTATCCAATCTTCCATAATTAGCCATTTTTCTGATCTTATGAGTAAGTACGTTGACTCCAAAAATCCATATGACTTTGTTCCATAATGAAAACACTTAATTATAGTCATATAAAACAATATAGTCAACTTTTAAACAATACATACTTAGAAAATTTAACTGGTACCTTCTTAAATTTGATCATCATCTGTATGATGGCCTCTTCAATATTTTCTTGGTCTTTGGTACACATATGTACATATCGACTTATCTTGGGGTTGCTAAGAACACTAGTTTCCTTTATTATCTCAGCTAATGCATCAACTGATATATTTTTACTTACAACAACTTTAAACTTATCTTGGTCTTCCTCTTCATCTTCTTCATCAATGTCATCCTTTTCCCTTATCAATTTCCTCCTCTTCTTAGGTAGCTCGGAGGTGGCTTGGGCACCTCTCTTTTTCTTTTGATATGTCTTTGTAGGAGTTGGCCTAGAAATTTTTACTACTCCTTTCTTTAGAGGCAAAGAAGCAGTTGTTGTGGACCTTGTCCTTTCTCTCATGGGTGCTTTTTCTTGCTTCCTCTTTCCTATGGCCTTGACTAGTGTAGATTGAATATCTTTATCAGACTTGGTTGCCTCCTCATCATGCTCACTATTACCTATCAATAACTATTCCTCAGTTGCCTATTCAACTGGAATATCCTCAGATGCCTTATCCTCTTCTGCATCATGTTTGAACTATTTTATCAGTGTATCATCATTTTCTTAGATTTTTTGTTTACCTTGACTCTGACTAGATCCATTTTAATTCTTAGTTTTGCCTCTTCATAGGTTCCAAACCTATTTACCTATCGATCTCTGGGTAGGCCAAAAGTGCCTTTATTGACCTGGATGCTTGGTCACTATCAAGTTCATAGCCCATTGGTGCCAACCATACTGTTCTCAGTTCAACCACCTTTATTAGAGTGGCGTCGGTATCCACTAAGAAACATATATCTTCCTTGTATTCCTCAACTAGCTGACTTGGTATTATGCTTCTTTGATGCATTCGGTCCTTCAATTTCTCAAAGTATACATCCATGATACTAAAAAAATATTGTCCCAAAATATAAATGAAATCATTTATTTGTAAAATGATCGGTCGATCAGTATTCTAGTGAACATTACCGATTGAGGGGAAAAAGTTTTGAACATAGAAAAATATGCATATTAGCAGTGAACAAAACTTACATGCATTAGACTTTTCTGACCTGATGGTTCTCATGTTCTCTTCTAACTATTTCAATAAGAGCTCGACGAGGTCCAATTGAAAGCCTTTCTTTACCATCTTATATGCAATATCCACTACTCCACATGGCACACTGTTCAGCCTGCTAGATTGAAATATTTTGTACCCAATTGCATATGCACTGAACCTAGTCTCAAGATCAACAATGGTGTTTATTGTCATGCCTCTATCATCCCATTCAGCTCCAATTGCTTTCTTAATCTCATCTCTCAGTGAACTCCTTAATGCTTTAACCTTGTCATTTATGGGGTAACCGATGACTATGTGTATTATATCCCTAGTAATTCTAACTAGTTCATCTAGCCATAACTTTCCCTCATGCACATGGCTCAACATGATCTTGATCCATTGATTCTTGAAAACCCTTGGGAAATATAGGGCGTTTACTAAACCTTTCACCTCCAAATGTGTGTGCTCATCCTTGAGCTTTCCATCAACACTTAGCTCTTAGAAGGTGGACTGAAGCTCAAAATCCCCTATCTCATCGATTTTGCAGTGTATGTATGCATAGATATCTTCAACCAGCAAAACCCTAGGTGGACTGCTCAAAAATGTGTCATTTGTGTCAATTTGTGAAGTAACCTAAGGATGTAATTTGTATTTAGGTTCATTACAGGTTGTAGATTTGATCAAATTAACCTTCTTGTCAATTTTGGACTTATATTTCTCAACCTTTGATGAGGATACCATCATTCTTTAAATTAGGGGTTCGAGAGATAACTATGAAATAGCTTAGTTAACATAGAACTTACTTGTGATTATGACTAACTTTCTTGGAAACCTTTCAAATCTATACTCAAGTACTCTAGAAAATCTCTGCTCAATTCTTGCTCGAAATTGCTCTATTCTTCATGTTCACAATGTGAAAAATGATTAATTTCATGGTGTATTTATAGCCAAAAAAAAATTTCCTGCTCAAACTTTTGCATTTAATGCTGACCTATCACAACTCGGTAGATGCAGTTACACTCAATGTATACTTCAAAAGATCATATGCTCGGTTAACACTAAGATATCACTTTGGTTAGTGCCATAACTCGGTTAACCTTTCCAATAGCTACCAACTTGCAAATACATACTCGGTCTCACTTATACCAATTATACACATTTATAGCTCAAATATGTAAAACCATAGTGCATCTTGTTTCATGCAGATTTGTATGCAATCACTAGATATAAGGATCTATTTGTTAGATATAACTGATTTGAAATTTAGTTCCATACATACCTTTATGACTTAGGTGGAGGTGGTGAAGTCACCCAATCCAATGGATGAGGTATCACCGACTGTTGTGCTTGATCCAATATTATCACTTGATGCTTTTCTCCACATTGTGTTTCTTATCCTCATGATTTTCTTAATCGTATTTCCATTTTCATTTGTTTATGTCTCTAGTGCTTGGTCTTTGCAATCCTTACTTAAGTGACCAACTTTATGATAGTGTAAACATGCCATACCAGTGCTTGTCTAATTGTGAGATCTTTCTCTCTAGTTATTTATCATGTAGTTTGCTACTATATGTCCATACCTGTCACATGTTGTGTAATTAACCCATGTGTTGTAATCCCAAGTGTATGCATTACCTTTCCTTCTTGGTTGATATGATTTGTTCTATTCTTTCAGTGTCCAGAATTGCTGCATATTTGGCCTACATTCTTGTGCAATGTGTCCATGCATGTTGCAATTGTGACATTTTTTCTCCATGTAGGTTTCTTAGTAGTCTTATTCAATTTAGATCTGCACTCATGTGCCCGATGTCCATACTTGTTACAATTATAACAATAACAATTAAACTTAGGAGTGGATTTAGGAATACCTTTTTCTTTTCTCCTACAAACATCTGATGTGTGGCCTAGTTTTCCATAATAATAACATGATAGCTTCTTTGGCCTTTGATTAGTGTAGACATTGTTCTTTTCAACCTGTCTTGATGATTCTCCCTGCTCGGTGTAGCATAAACTAGTAGTGTTGCCAAGTCCTCTTTGACTTATCAAAAATTCATCTATTCTCTTAGTACTGTCTTTAGCTTTCTTGATCATTTCATTATGTTTTTGTTACATTTGACCTCATTCTTCAATCTTTCATTTTCTTCTCTTAGTTCATCGATGTCTTCTAGTTTCCTTGTAATCTCACTGTTTACTCAATTGACTTCCTAACTTATGACAACCATCTGATTGGAGATTTCAAAGTGATGATTATTGAGTCTCATTATCTCAAATTCCTTCTCTTATAGCTTCTCATTCATTTGGCTCCTATCTTCAATAGCCAATTTTCTTTCTTGTTCTACTTTCCTAGTACTATTCATGACATCAATCATCCTAACCATTTGTGTCTCTTGACCAATTTGTAGAGCTTTGACTTGTTCAATAAGATGTAGAATCTTTTTAGATAAATCATATATTGCTCCTTCAGATGCATCATATATACTACCAAATCCAGATCCAGATGTCTCAAATGGGTCATCTATCTCTTCTTCATGATACTCAGTTTCACTGTACCGAATTGCCATATCCTTCCTTTGAATCAATAACTTCTTCAATTCATCTTTTTCTTTCTTGAATTGTTCAATGAAGATTTGCATCTATATCCTTTGATTCTCAATAGTCTTGTCCAACCAATATCTTTCTATCCTTAGATCTTTCCTCTTTAGTGGTTAAACTTCCTTAACAAGAGATCTAGCTCTGATACCAATTGTTGGGATTATGGAAAGATAAGTACTGAGAGGGGAGAGGTGAATCAGTACCCACAAAAACTTTTAATGTTTAAACTTTGCAATAGTAGATCTTAATTAACCCAGTGATTCCATTGTTTGAAACATACATTCATACAACTGAAAATGTAAAGTTCATGTAAATAAAATAATAAATTATATATGAAAATTTATACTCATGACTTAGATATTTTATTTACGTAGAAAACCTTGTAAGAAGGTAAAAACTACGGTGGGGATGACACCCTTAAATATTCACTACTACAATAATAAAGTATGTCAGTTAAGGCTTACAATTTGTGACCACTTCTGATGACCTTACCCTATTAGGAGTAACAAAAAGATTGACTAGATCTACCTCGTTAGAGGATTTTAACAATAGAAAGTATGTGTGTACTCGGTTAAGATATTTAAACAAGAACTATTAAGTTCACTTTTTTAAGAGATTTTGATTTGCTACACTGGTTAAATTGATAACAATAAAGTATCTACAAATAACAACTTATTCTTTTTTGATTTAGATCTATGAAGTATCAAATAAATATCACCTCAATATGATGTATATTCTCTTATGTTCTTCTTGGTAGCCTTGTATGTGTTCTGAAAATTGATTGCTTCTATCATAAACCTTCTATTATAAACCCTTGTCTGATCTCCAGATGTCCTTAGTGCAGCTACTGCTTCATGATACATGATCATAATGAAATCTTTACAATTATATATCAAACTGTCTTGACCTAATTAGGGTTTACATCATCTTAGAAACCCTGAGATCAAGGGTATACAAAAATAAGATAGATCTAACATTACATAGGAATCATCACCAAATTCAATGATTACATCCACATTAAATATGTCTCAATCTTGGTAAACCATTTACTGACCGATGTAAACTATTTGAATAGATGTATGTGTCATTCCTGATTACTATGTGGTTTCCTGCTTTACTCGATAATCACTACATTCACCATTTGGTTAATTACTGATGCTCATTTCAATATGAATGCTCAATGATTACTAGCTTGGTACTTAGTAATTTCCTAACACTCGGTAAGTGTGCTCGATCAAACCTGTATTTAGTTAACTTAAAGTTCTTCCTTGACTTTGCTTGGTGTGTAGGCTTTGATGCTTGACCGACTATCTTGTTGTCTCCTTATTCCAACCTTTACTAACTGAATAATTGATTGATACTAATTAAAATTCATTAATGTTTAGATAGAGATAACACTAAGTCTACTATGTTAAGAGATTTCACAACTCTAATCTAAGAATTGTACCTGGTTAAAGGATTTACAATTAAGATATGTTAAGATCTACTCAATTAAGAGACTTATACAATTTTGATTAAATTTTAATCAACAATATAAAATGTCTTTCAAATGTGCATCAACAAATATTATTCAGACTCTATATGCTCATCAATTCATTACCTCATACTATGTAACCATTCATCATATGGTTGTAGGAAACCGGGTAGTAATGGTTGAAAGAAGATAAAGTCTCAAAGGCACACATCACTTAGAAAAACATCAAGTAGTAGTTATGAAAACTATATCAAGGATTATTATAATAGATATGTTCCATTATAAAAAATAAGCATCATATTCCATGAAAAGGTTCTTATAGTTACTACTTAAAATCTCTAAAACCATAAAATATTGCTACGACACGGCTTAAAACATGCCAATATTAGGGCTCATCATTCCCCTCAACCTAAGAATGGTTAGACCCATCAGCCATGGCTTCATGCTCTTTCTTGGCTTTCTTTCTCAAATCATCTAGGAACCACTAGCCACATTCTCCTTCTGCAAAACTCCAATAGAAGGCTTTCATTTCTTCTAGCCTATCACTTACCAATCTCCAATTCACTATCATAGATTTTGTTCATCCCTCACGATGCTAATAGTGGACATGGGAGAATTGGTGGTTTCATTACTAGAGGAAACCAATTTTGTTTCATTTCTCTTTCTTTCTCCATAAATAAAGTGGCTTGTGTAGTAGCTTCATATAAAATGTTAGGATCATGAGGTTTAGACGTCTGCATATGTAGTGTGATCTCTAACCATCTTGTTTAGCAAAGTTGAGTGGCAGTGTAAAGATCTCGATTCACAATCTCATAATATTGAGAAAAAATGGCTTCTTTGAGAGGCTTTATTAAGGGCTTCGACCACCCATGAGCCCGCAATTTCTTTCAATCAAAGTAAATTTGCCTACCTTTTGAGGATTCTCCCTGAATTTTAAGAGGAAGAGTAGCTTCTTCATACTTATAACTATCAAATTTTTCTCCCCTACTGATCTCATTTTTAATCTAGGAAGATAATGCAAAAATATGGACATCCTCAATGTACAGGAGAGGATTTCAATTCAAATCATTAGAGACTATCATGTTGTGAAGATAAAATTCACATAGGAGGTGCCTCAAATACTGAGGAGACTCCTTGTATCCTTCATAAAATTCATGGGGTGTTTTCAAAGAAGGGTTATTCCCTTGCCAAATAATGTGTAATTGAAAATTCAAATACAATTCCTTCAAGTAAAGTGCATAAACTAGAGAAGGACTCCTACACTAGACAATTTTAGGAACTAGTTGCACTATTTCATTGAGAGTTACTTTGAGGTTTTCAATCTCTATATATTTATTACTGATAATTCATTTTAACCTCTCAATCTCTAGCTCATAAGTGCCACTTTGATCCTACATTTCTTTGTAACAAACCATCCCTACAAAAAATTTTGTGAGATGTTCAGGTGGTCGATGCAGAGATGACATAGTTGATGACATTAACTCAAGAACAGAAGGTGCTTCCCTTAAACTCCCACTTCCTCAATTTTATCAGATACATCTCTTACTTCATGTCCCTCCTCAATCCATACAACTTCTTACAACATCTCCATAGCAGTCGCTAACTCTCCCAACCAAATTTCTTCTTACAAATGCACTACAAGAGAAGAGTCTACAACATCTTCAAGTGCACGTGTAGGACTGGAAGGATGTAGTGGTTAAGTGGAGATACTGGATACATGAGCTGACTATGGAGAATGAGAAGGAATAGTTGGAGAGGAGTCAACATTAAAAATAGGAGGAATAGTTGATTGTCCATGTAATCTACTGCTTTTCTGCATAGGAATAAGAATTTATGGTGCATTCTTTTGGGCATTCATTGCAAGAGTAGAACTTTCACCAGGATGACTCCTCTTAAGATGTTTAGGAATAAATTTTGGGGTGTTCAACTGGAAAATTTGAGTTGGAGACTTCTCTTTGTCATGTTTGAAAGAAACACTAGAAGGAGTAATGGGGTTTGGTTGAGAATTTTTGGACTTTCTTTCATACAAGGGAACATTATCCTTAGAATCATCAAAGGCATCATATTAAAGGGTATAAGTATTAGGAGGTGAGTTTTTTGAGGCTTCGGTTGTTTTTGAATGATGCTTATGGGTAAAAGGCTATCCTCTAGGTCTGACATCCAAGAGTTCTACCCTAAATCTTTTGAGACTAACAAATTATTCCTAGGGCATAGGAGAATGGTCTCTTATAGACCTTTCTATGAGAAATTTAATTAGGTAATAATGAGAAATGGAATTGACTTGACCCTTTTGGTATACATAGGCACTATTGAGAAGTAAGTTATAAAGAAAATTAGGGACATTGACTATTTTCCCATGATGCATATGAGACAACTAATTAAAATGATGGGAATGGAGGACCGAGAACCTACCTTCTTATGTCAAATACTTGATAACATAGGTGGCCTTCAAAACCCATTCCTCTAGTAAGATTAGTCACTGAGAACCCCATTTGTTTATGCATAATTTAGTTTCATTAGGTTGAGTGAATTTATCTTGATAATTTCTTGCATCCTTTGTTTATGGAAACAACTCATTGGTCTGAGGTAACCCAGTTCAAAAATCCATTCCTCTATAGCAATGACCTTTTACCTTGGCCTCTCCATTCCAAACAATCCTCATGAATTCCTCTACCACCCGCTCATCAAATATGGTGAGCTTCATGAAATAATTGAGCCAACCACATTGTTGAAATTTAGGAAAATTTTGGGCATCCTACAATGGAATGTGATGGTCTTTCGACTCATGCCTAATAGTTTGTCCTCCCATTGTCAACTTTGGCTTCCCCCACAATTGAAAAAATCAACACACTTTACCAAAAAACTACAAAAAATCAACCTCTTTTCTTGCTTACTAAAATGATTGCAATTTTAACCACTTCCCTTTCCTCCCCTCAACCTAAACTATTAAACTGTTGTTTCAAGAACTACTAGAGATGCAGAATTTGGTTCATCAATTCAAACTTCAAAGTTTCAGACTAGTTTAGGAAGGAATGCATGTAATAGGTATTAAGTGCAAGAGATACAACTAGAAAACAATTAAATTGAATTAAAAATATTAAGGACTGATAGAAAGGATAGGGCGTTCTATTTGAGTATTTGGTGGTGGAAATACATAGACATGGCAATTCAAGCATGCAAAAAAGACTATCAATTTGTAACCATATTCAAAATATAAATGTACTTTCTTTAATTAACTCATAAATACAACTAAATAAAATAATTAACCACTTGAGATTATGTGGAGTACACCTAGCATAATGAATACTTAGCTAATTTATGTGACTACTCCCTCTTTATTAGAAATTATTTCAAGGATAGGTTGGAGAAAAATATAAATGATGAATGGATGAGGTGGAAAAAAGAGAAGATGATACAGAGAGTGGATGGATGCATGGAATAGAATGGGACCTACTAATTGAATCCTTTATAATGAAGACAAGGGCATTATCATGCAGCACTTAGAGAATTGAGCTGAGACTCAATCCCTTCGGCTACAAAATGTACACCCTACTACTCAGACTAGAATTGCTTTAAGAAATATTCCTTCTCAGTGGGTTTAAGATAGGGCTTCAGTCGATGCCCATTGACCAGAAGTCTGAACCTAACATCACCTATGGTACACAACTATACAACACCATTTTCAAATACTTCTATGATCTCATATGGACCCAACCATCTAGCTTGTAACTTTCCCAAATTCATATAATAGAGCCTAGTCTCTTGCAACAAACTTCTTTCCTTTATATACTAGTCACACCATTTAATACATTGATTATAGATCAACTTTGTGTGTTGCAAGGCATCTTTTCTAAGCTCATCCAATGCATTGAGTTGCATGACTCTTTCTTTCTATGTTGTGATTAGATCTAGATCAAGTTCCAATGCTATCCTAAGAATCTTGTGTTAAAACTCTATAGGCATTACATCCTTCTTTCCATAAACCATCTCAAAAGGTGTGTAACTTTTGGTGGTTTCCAAATGGTCCTATAAGCCCAAATAACATCTGGAAGTCTTGCAACCTGTTAGTAAATGAATTTGTCTCTTTTTCAAATTTATTTCTATAGTTTATAACCCTCCAAGAAACATTAACTCTTTACTAACAAATGGATTAAACATAAGATATTTAATCCTCTGAATTATGGTACAACTCCAAGAAATATTTTCAATGAATTTTTATGAAAAAGAGTAATGCATTTATGCAAACATCAAACTTTTGACTAGAAATTTGATAAGGCATACATAGTAACTTTCATCAATATGACATAATTACTATGAATTGGAAACAACTAACAAATCTGAAGCTCATAGACTTCAATAAGTAAACATTATACTAATCTAAGGCACAACTTAAACTAGAATTCAAAGAAAGATAAAGACATTCAACCAAGAAATTCTGCTCAATGTAAGATATCCCAATAGAGATCCACCTAAAAATATAAACCAATAGATATATATTGATAAGTTTCTATTCATTCACTAATTCAGAAAACCTTAATCCAAGTCTTTACAGAAAATTGCTAAAAACTTAAACTATTCTATTACTAAGCATAAATAAAACTAACATCCCTTTCAACAGTTTTTTCCTGGGTTTATATAGCCATCGGTTACAAATTTCAAAAATAATAATGTCTATGAAACTCCTAGAGTTTCTACCTGGAACTGCTTTAGACAACCGAAAATATGCTAAAAATGGAAAATACTAGAAACTAAAAACAACAACCCAAAAAGCATGGAAAATAACCACTAATCATGGTTGAGCTGGATGCCTTAGATTCAATTCTAGGATGACCCAGGTGCACATTCCTACTTCCACTCTTTGTGAGCTAATGATTCGCTGATAACTGTGTCATGATATGGTAGGCTAATGAGAGAAATTCTCTGCCTAAGAAATTTCCTATCTTTGCATATTTGATCCAGCCTTGATCTATGAGACTCAAGGTGAACTACACAGACGACCAACATAGCCTCAGTGTTAGCTATGAAGGTGAGATCTTATGTTGTGATCTCTTTGCTATCTCTAATAGCCGTTATACCTACCTCCAACTCTTGAGTTCCCTCATCCATTAGAATGATATTCGGGCACTTAAGATCCTTTTGCATGGTCTCAATCAAGACCTTAAGATCATTAAGTAAGCAGGTCACCCCATCACATCTATCCTTGATGATTGAATCTCTCCATTCAATACTCTTCACAGAAACATATAGGACCTCCTCATTCAAGCCATGAACTAGCTTTTCCATAAGGAATTTAGGCACTTCATAGTGGTCAATCTATGTTAGCTGACCGGCTATACCAGTCCATTTTTTCTTTTCTTTCCTCCATTCTTCCAGTTTAGCCAATAGTTCTGAGATGATTTTTGTCATGATTCCATGAGTTTCAATTAACTGATTGATGTAATCACTTCCCCGTTGGATCATCCCTGCGACCCACTTGTTAAAAACATCTACAACTAGTTTATTTCTTTGAATTTGGTCTAGAGTTTTGCAGACTTCTGGTGAATGAGGGTCGAACATGTGAGGCACCTGGGCTAATGGAAGTGGACTAGGCTCTTAGACTGCCTGAATGAATTCCACAAATCTTTGTATGGTAGCCTTTAATTCCTTCTTGTCCCTTTCATCTTTGAAAGTCCTGTGTAGTATCTTTCATGTAGAAGACTCCAGGTGTTTTGCATCCACTGCCCTACTTGCCACTCCCAAATCTATCTTTTTGAATAGAGGTATAATGGAATCACCTCTATTTAGAATGAGAGAAGTGTAATGTGTATGGGGGAAATATGAGATCAACTCCTAAATCCAAATTCCCAAAGGAGAGATCCAATTTGATTAACCAAAAGGTTAATACACAATTGAATCAATCTATGGATAATATGAAAGAGAGAGAAAAACCCTATATTTCCCTATGGTAGAATTGAAGTGTTTGGAATTTGAAATAATTCTAATACAAATACTAACCTTAAATTAGGGAAAATCTAGAAAATGCCAATTTCTGATGTCTATGTGTACTTTTAGGAAATTCTGCACCTTATTTTGGACTGGAAACACCAAGACGAACAAAACCCAGAAACCTTTTTCCAAGATGAGATCAGGTTAACTTTGACCATCATAAAAGGTCAAAGGCTAGATTATTTATTTGAAGGTTGATTCTGACTTTGTTCGTAGATCTCAGAAGTTTTTTGAAAAGGGTATCCAAATTTGCCCTCAAATCTGAAATCCCGCACCTGTACCTACAAGAAAATATGGGTTTTTGTTGTATGGGGGGTTTGCCTTGGTCAAACCCCAATTTAGGAATTCACCTTGAAATTGAATTGAAATGTAGTGTGCATAAACAAAGCAATTGAAACAAATCACCTCGCTTATGTTGAAGTCCTTGTAGAGGATTTGAATCCTCAAATCCACAAGTAGGAATGCTTCAATGGATGTAGAATGAATGTAGGATGTCTCAAATAAATGACATTTGATCTTCAACACCAATCTTCAATAGATCTTTTCATATGAGAAGGCTTGAATGAATGTGGAAGGATGGATCTTCAAGGGGGCTCCAAAGAGATTGAATCCTTCAATGGCTAACAATGGATCTCCTTGATGGATGGATGCTTGAACACTTGAATTCTTGAATTCTTGCTTGCACTTGAGAGCTTGAGAGATTTCAATTTCTTGAGATGAGATGTTCTCACAAAACTTGATGGAGAGATATGAATAATGGATGAGAAAATGAGAGAGGAAGGCCTCCTTTTATAGTGAACTAGGGCACAATCCTCTAGAGGGGCCACCTTGGAGAATTAAACCCCAATTAGGTCCTAACCTTTAGAAAATATACCTAGATTAAAGGAAATTTAATAATTTACCATTCCAAAACCCGAAATGGCCAACCCGAAGGCAGGAAAACAAATATCCCCGAAACCCAATAACCGGAAATCAAGGAATTTGGAAATTTGAAACAAGGGGGCAAAATCAAGCTTGCGACTGACCTAGTCAGGATTGAACTTGATTCTAACCTATTCAGGATTGAGCTCGATCCTAACCTTGTTAGGCTCAACCTTGATTCTAACCTTGATGGTCTAGATCTAGCTAGAATCAAGACAGGAGGTCCTGGGGATGCCCGGAGACCTAGAAATTATACCAGAAAGGGACAAAATGTCAGGGATAGGCATAAAATCCTATTATGACTATGATGAAGGCTAGGAGGGCCTATTTCTAAGTCCTACCTAGAAAATAGAGCCATGGAAGAGGGAAATTAAGGAGAATCCTCAAGATCCTAACCCTAATTTCACCTATAACGAAGCAAAAAAGAAGTGGAAAGTGGGGAGAAAGATAAATACATGCAAAGACCTGATCAAGGTGCTTAACATGACCCCAAACCACTTACTCGGAGGGCTAAACACTCTTATCAAGGAAGTGCTTCCATTTTAAGATGATACATTAAGCCCCCACTTTAGCAAGAGTATGGACTTGATGCAAACTCTTGGTAAAGGAGATCAGAATGAAAAGATAATCTTATCATAATCCAAGGGACAAAGAGAAACCTTAAGCCCCCAGGGACTCAAGTCTTTATCAACTCCTAGATCACAATAAGAGAGACATCTCTAGAGAGAGAGCGAAGGTGTGATTACCTTGCCCAATGAGAACTTATGTCTCATTGTGAACCACACAAGAGAATGGCGCAACTAGAAAGATGGAATTGAACCGCATAGTGAATGTGGCTACTCACTAGTCAACCCATCAAAGATTAATCCCTAGGAAAATTTTATTCCATAAGAATAAAAACAAAAAAAACAATAAAGAGATCCAGTCTTAAGGACACCTCCGATCTTAAGGGATCAAAATATATGTATATTTGAAACTGGAGGGATCAAGAGATCCTAAAATATAAATCCATGCTTTGAGGATTAGTTACTAATACAAAAAGGGAAAAAATGTATCTTGAAAAATATGTGTGTATCAAAAAGTGCATGTGTGCAATAGGTGAGCAAAGCGTATGCCCCCATGTTAAAGTCATTGCTGACACTTTAATAGGAGCAATGGCTTTAACAGAAACATAAACAACTCCACTGATTACGTTTCCATGTTGAGATGCCCCTAGATGAAGACAAATCAAGGGAAATATCATAGAAACAAACAAAGAACACAAAAGGGATCTACCTACCATGGGGTCAGTATGATCATAAGATAATATATATATGATATTATTACAAATGAATTGACATCATTCCCCAAAGAAAGTAGAACTACAATCACAAAGGAGGAAAGATCACATAAGATATATGAAGGAGAATCTTTTCAGACCATGACATGGAGACCAAAAATAATTAGTGCTACCATGTCTCAAATCCAAGCAGATTACACAAGGAAACATTTACGAACAATAGCACAATTACAACATAACATTGAACAATGCATAGAAGAATAGAGATACATATAGAAGAATTTGAACAACATTTTTGATTCCTTCATCACCTTGTACCAACTGAGTAACAAGGATTGTATAAAAGAATCTAACAACATTTAGCAAACACATTATAGGAGAAACATAGTAGAGTAGGAAAACACAAAACAAAGCTACCACAAAGGACAAGATGATCAAGCATGCCGCCTACTATCCTCATCTCATTGTATATCATTTAGGGAAGGTGGGTAACTCAAAAGAGGGACTATATCCAACATAGTAGGAATGATAGCTAGTTCCAAACAAGGATCCTCTTGAGAATCACAATGTTTGACACTAGGTGCAAGAGTTAATTGTGATGAAATCATATTAGGTAAATCAATGCCAATGTCAATAGTCTAATATTCATCAGTATCATCAAGAGTATCTTCTTCATCCAAATTAATTAAAATAGGATCTAAGATATGAATAGAATCATCATAATCATGCATGTGAACATCATTATTAGTAACAACCTCTTCTAACACATCATGCATAGGTTTATCCGAGGAAGCTAGGTAGAGATCCTTGAAGAATAGAATTATGAGCTTTAGCATGAGCACAATGCTTTTTATGATGTTCATTAGTAGATCAATTACATTTTGATTTATTTGAAATAGGTTGAGAACTAGGAGCAACAATCATAGGATCCTTGATAGGTTCTTTAGGAAGATCAATAGGATTATTAAAAATAGGAGAAACAATCACAGGATCTTTGATAGGTTCGGTAGAAGGAACTTGATTAAAAGAACTAGAAGTCATAGTTAAAGGAGGTATAGAAGGTGTAGGTAAAATACCACAATTAAGATCCATAGGAGGTATGCTTAATTCAAGAATATTATTATTTTTATAGGCTTGATATGATCAAAAAATATTATCAGATTGAGGAGGACTTGAATTAGGTAATGAAGGCCAAAAGAAATCAAGAGCAGCACAATATCTAGGCCTAGAAGGTTGATATAAACTATGATTAATTGTCTTCACTTCATCATCATGAATGAACTTAAGACACTTATGGATAGGTGAAGCAACAACATGCATGGCAGTCAACCAAGGAAAACCTAGCTTAACTTGAAATTGATCAGAAGTAGGAACAACAACAAAGGAAGTGTTCACAATTTTCCCACAGAGTTCAACCTGTAAATGAATAGAACCAAATGATGGATAAAGAAAACCATTACAAGTTTGAATCCACACATCTGATGTATCATAAGAATCACATTGTAATCTTTCCATAAAAAGATTTTCTTCGGTACTAACTGAATAAGGTGAAAATGGACGCATAATAACATACATAACATTCATCACCTATTCATTTAGAAAGGATGTTTAGAAGCATAAATAGATCTGAAAATGCTTGGAAATTAATTAGATCAAAGTACATACCTCATCATGATATTAGTATAGAAATACCTATTTTCTAAAATCTGTATGAAGTTTTGGGAAGTTCTGTCACCTATTTTGGACTGGAAATGTCGAGGCAGACAAAACCCAAAAATCTTTTCTCCAAATTCACATAGGTCGACTTTGACCTTTTAAAAGGTCAAAGACCACATTTTTATTCCAAAGTCTAATTCTGATTCTATTTGTAGATCCTAAAAGTTCAGTGAAAAGGGTACTCCAATCTATCCTCTGATTCCCAAAACATCACCTACAGATATCTTAAAAAGGGGTTTTTGGGGTGGCTATATAGGGTTTTGCCTTAGTCAAACCCCTATTTTGGTGATTCCCACCTCCATAAATAGCCGATTGAAATAGTATGTGTGTGTGTGTATTGAAAGTGTAAAGCTAAGATCTAATCCTCTAGATTAAAACCCTAGCATGAAATAACAATGCATAGATTTGAATGTGATAGAAAATCATACCAAGCCCCCAAGGCTAAAGTACTTCTACAATTCTCACAACCCGTAGTTGTTACTCCATGTTTGAATTCTTGAAATTTTGATAATGATGGATCAAGGAAGAATGATTCTTTCTTGCTCCAAATAAGAATGCTTGAAGATGCTTCAAGACTTGAAATGCTTGCTTGAACACCTTTAGAACTTGAGAGCTTGATTGCTTGAGATGAGATGTGAAAACTTGATATCAAAATGAGAGAGGAAGGTCTCCTTTTATAGTGATCTAGGGCACACTCCTCTAGAAGGGCCACCTTGAAGAATTAAATCCCAATTAGGTCCTAACCTTTAGAGAATGGATCTAAATTAAATGTAATTAAAGGATATGCAATTTCAGAGCCCGAAACAGCTGACCCGGAGGTGGGAAATTAATAATCTGGAAAGCTAAATTAGCAAGAATTGAAAATTTGAAATCCTAGCAAGATGAGGTCAAGGTCGAGGTTGATCCTAACCTAGTCAAGGTCAAGGTCGACCCTGACCTAGTCAGGGTCGAGATCGACCTTGACCAGAAACCCTAACTTTTGCCAGGATATAGTTTAAAGGCCCCGAGGATGCCCAAAACTTAGAAATGAAGCTAGATAAGAATAGAATGTCTCTGATAGATAAAAGATCATGTGATTGACATGATGAAGGATAGGAGGACCCATCTCTATACCCTACCTAGAAATTAGAGTCATAGAAGAGGGGAATTAAGGAGAATCCTTAGGATCCTAATCCTAATTTCACCCAGGACATACAAATGCATCCTAAATGTAGGTTTATCATGATAAATGCACTGAAAGAGGGTGCTAAACCTATCCAAATGGAAGTGCTTCCATTTTAAGATCATATAATAACATTGACTAAGGATGTAGAATCAACAAGACAACCATGAGTAGGTATCTGAGAAATCCTAGCAGCAATGTAAAGGGGACCATCAGGAGCATTAATAGTCTCAGAGTCATCAAAGGTAATCAAAAGTTCCCGAGGTCTTTTATTCTTAGGTTGTTGTCAAGGTTTAGGTTGAGTTTTAGGTTTAGGTTTTGGTCGAGGTTGAGATTGAACTTGAGGTTGAATCTGAGGTTGAGGTTGAGGTTGAGGTGGAGATGCAGATTAACCAACATGCTCCACTTGATTAACAACGTGATTGAGATCATCCATCTTTGAATCATACACAATTTCCATAGTAGATGGTTGAGCAATGGTATTATTATCATGTGTAGGTAAAGGGTTCGTATAGATTTGAAGTTTTTGATTAGGAGGAGAGATAGATTTGTTCCCACTACCATCAAGATTATCAACAGATAAAGCCTTAGAATCAATTAAGTCTTGAACCTTATATTTTAGAGAATAACATTTCTTAGTATCATGACCATTCTGATGATGATATTGACAAAAAGCATTTTGATCAAAATATTTAGATGCAATCATAGCAGGTAAAAGAGGTCAAATAGGAGGTAAAGTAATCATATTAGCAATTAACAACCTATTCATAATAGCATGTAAAGATTCAGAAAGAGGTGTAAACGTACGATTTAATCGAAAAGCAGTGGATGCAAAAGTGGCATTGTGAGATGCAACAGCAACTTGATTAGCAACTGCATTCACTTGTTTGCTTATCTTGACATAGTTGTTGAATTTTTTAAATTTGTTTGGATTAGGAGAAACATCACTCTTATCAACTAGAACAGGAGGCATTGGAGTGTTGCTCTCAAATTAAATCACTTGTAATTGATAATGATGAAGTGCTGCACAAAGTTGTTGAAAAGAGGTAAATTCAGTAAGCAAAATCTTATCTCTAATATCCTTTTGCAAATTTGAAATAAACATATGTTGAATATCAATATTAGGAATATGATAGGAAATTTGAGCATACAAATGCTTAAATCTACCAATAAATTCAATCAATTTTTCTTTAGCACTTTGTTTACAATGCATCAAGTCATTCAAAGACACTTGCAGACCAATGTTGTTTTGAAATTGTTGAATAAAGGCATTACAAATTGTGGAAAGGAATCAATGGAATAAGGAGGCAAGGAACAATACCATTATAAGGCCTTGTCATGGAAGGTTCTAGCAAACAGTTTGGCTAAAATCCTATGGTCATGAGAATAATCACTACAAAGGATTTGGAATGTTTTAACATGATGAATAGGATCTTCTTTTCCATTATAATTCTCAAGATGAGGCCTCTCACCTTGCTAAGGAACAGGAATACAAATAATGTCTCGAGACAAGGGACTTCCCATGTCACATGTAGGAATACTAAACTTGTTTTGAGTCAAGGAAGAAAGTTGTTGTTGTAAGTATGATACAGTTTGAGCCAAACTGATGATAGTTGAATCATTAGAGGAAATAGGAGTAGCAACATCAGACACACTAGGTAAAGTTTAAGAAGCTACAGGAATAGAAGACATGACTAGAGGAACACTAGGAACTACAATTGGAAGTGGATTGGAATAAGTGAAAGGAACATTATGATATGAAGGTTGTGATGTAGGAAGGGACATAGGAGGAACAGTCATAGGAATAGAGGGAACCATCACAGTCACCAAAGAAGGAGTATAGGTAGGGATACTAGGTAAAGGATTAGAAGGAGGTTCAACACTAGTGATGGGAGGAATCAACCCTAAATCTTGAACTTCTTGAGCTAAAGGTTTAACATTTGAATGTAGAAGGTGAGTAATACCATGCGAGAGGTTAACACCTTGATCTCTATCATGGAGAACTTTCTTAAGAGCCTCTATAACTTGAATAGAATCTTGATTATGGTTCTCTTGAATAAGCCAATTACCCATTTTATCAAGTTCAATTGAAAGTTCTTGGACTTGTTCAGGAGGAACTCTTAAAGCATCATCCTCATCATGCAATGAGTGAGAAGATTTTTTCTCCATAGTAGGATTGGAATCATGAAGAATCAAGTTATCATATAGGATCCTAAGGAAAGGAGAGGAAGATTCATGATCAAAGGCACCCATGAGTCTATGACTTCTTCTAACTAGAATGTTAAAAGTAGGACTAGTGGTAGTAAAGCTCATAAATAGATGTAATGCAAATGAACTAAACTAAGAACACATAAAGCATGAATATTTTTGTATTTTTGAAATCTAGTTAGCATGCAAGATCTAACACAAAGGAGTAATCTAATACTAACAAGATAAAGGAAATCTAACACCAAAAAGAAAGAGAGTAAGCTAGTTGAGTTCACCAAAATGAATAGAGGTACAATGGAATCACCTCTATTTAGAATGAGAGAAGTGTAATGTGTATGGGGGAAATATGAGATCCACTCCTAAATCCAAATTCCCAAAGGAGAGATCCAATTTGATCAACCAAAAGGTTAATACACAATCGAATCAATCTATGGATAATATGAAAGAGAGAGAAAAACCCTATATTTCCCTATGGTAGAATTGAAGTGTTTGGAATTTGAAATAATTGAAATACAAATACTAACCTTAAATTAGGGAAAATCTAGAAAATGCCAATTTCTAATGTCTGTGTGTACTTTCAGGCAATTCTGCAACTTGTTTTGGACTGGAAACACCGAGACGAAGAAAACCCAGAAACCTTTTTCCAAGATGAGATAAGGTCAACTTTGACCCTCATAAAGGTCAAAGGCTAGATTCTTTATTTGAAGGTCGATTTTGACTTTGTTCAGAGATCTCAGAAGTTCTCTGAAAAGGGTATCCAAATCCACCTCAGATCTAAAATCCCACACCTATACCTGCAAGAAAATGGGGGTTTTTTTTGTATGGGGGGTTTGCCTTGGTCAAACCCCAATTTAGGAATTAACCTTGAAATTGAATTGATATGTAGTGTGCATAAACAAAGTAATTGAAACAAATCACCTCGCTTATGTTGAAGTCCTTGTAGAGGATTCGAATCCACAAATCCACAAGTAGGAATGCTTCAATGGATGTAGAATGAATGTAGGATGTCTCAAATCAATGACATTTGATCTTCAACACCAATCTTGACTAGATCTTTCCATATGAGAATGCTTGAATGAATGTGGAAAGATGGATCTTCAAGGGGGCTCCAAAGAGATTGAATCCTTCAATGGCTAACAATGGATCTCCTTGATGGATGGATGCTTGAACACTTGAATGCTTGAATTCTTGCTTGCACTTGAGATCTTGAGAGATTGCAATTGCTTGAGATGAGATGTTCTCACAAAACTTGATGGAGAGATATGAATAATGGATGAGAAAATGAGAGAAGAAGGCCTCTTTTTATAGTGAACTAGAGCACAATCCTTTAAAGGGGCCACCTTGGAGAATTAAATCCCAATTAGGTCCTAACCTTTAAAAAATATACCTAGATTAAATGCAATTTAAGGATTTACCATTTTGAAACCCGAAATGGCTAACCCGAAGGCGGGAAAACAAATATCCCCAAAACCAGATACCCAGAAATCAAGGAATTTGGAAATTTGAAAGAAGGGGGAAAAATTGAGCTTGGGACTGACCTAGTCAAGATCAAGCTTGATTTTGACCTAGTCAGGATCGAGCTCAATCTTGACCTAGTCAAGATCAACCTCGATTCTGACCCTGTGGGTCCAGATCCAGCCAAAATCAGGACAAGAGGTCCCGAGGATGCCCGGAGACTTAGAAATGATACCAAAAAGTGACAAAATGCTAGGGATAGGCATAAAATCCTATGATGACTATGATGAAGGCTAGGAAGACCTATTTCTAAGTCCTACCTAGAAAATAGAGCCATGGAAGAGGGAAATTAAGGAGAATCCTCAAGATCCTAACCCTAATTTCACCTATAACAAAGTAGAAAAGAACTGGAAAGTGGGGAGAAAGAAAAATACATGCAAAGACCCAATCAAGGTGCTTAACATGACCCTAGACCACTTACTCAAAGGGCTAAACACTCTTATCATGGAAGTGCTTCCATTTTAAGATGATACACTTGTCAAGTAAAGTCCTCAATAGAGGCTTCAGAAACATGTTTGTCAAACTTTAGTATTGCTCGTTCTACTGTCCACCTCCCAATTTTCTCATCTACCTCTATCATTGACTCCATCTTAATTCTTTTGGGTTTCACTATGGCTCCCAAGCACTTACTTACCATGTCCTCTACTGGAAGAGTTATCGGTAGGACATTATGTTTCCTACTGATAGAGCTTCCTAGCCAACTAAGAGTGGGAGATCAAATTTGCAAGGTGTCACTCACCATGGTTGCTGAGGGTTTTCTAGAATCTGGCTAACTGATCTTTGGAGTCAATGTGTCTTCTCCCAGGCTAGCTAAACTCACTTTCTCTGACATATGAGTATCCATAAGATCGAGATCAATGACCTCTTTATCGTTAATCATCTTATCACTTTCCTTACTAACTCTTCTCCTTAAGGTCCTTCTTACTAGTGAAGAGCAAGGAGAGGCTTGTTTCATAGGATCAGCTGAAGACTTCTTATTTCTAGCTTTGGAGGTACCTAGTTTCTTATGCGATGAACTAAGCTCTATGAGTAGGAAAAGATACCTTCTTCCGCACTGACTACATGAGATGTCTTGAACACTATGAATAGAATAGGCTAAGCTTTCCAATTTATCATAAAACAATTCACAAAATCCTAGGAGATTTGCAATAATGGAAAAATTATGTCGCATGAGGTTCAATTAATGATCACCAGGTAACTCGCACCACTTTTAAGCATTGATTACTATACTTTCCCAGGTTGAAGTAACATTTAAATGTCATTTCAATTAATTACAACATCCTCGCCATGCATGGAAATCATAATCAATTTCTAGTTGTCCTTTATGTCAAATCACAACTTTCCACTTTTGCAAATTATGAACTTACGTTGAACCTTGACCCTTGAACTACAAGAGTTCATAGTTCAAGTTAAACGCAAAGATAGAAGGACTACCCTTTGGCACGATTGATAAAATAAAGCAAAAGAAAAGTGACAAAGAAAGAAAAGATAAATTAAAAGGAAGCATTTGCAAAAAGATAACATTTTCTGAACTTTGAATCTTCAACTACGAGAGTTCAAGGTTCATGGTTCATTGGATGAGTGTGCATTGCAAAGACAACATGTTGCTAAGCTTGTGAATTAAGAGAGACAATCATATGAAAGGGTGTTATTGAACATTAAACATTGAACTACAAAATTTCAAGGTTTAAGTTCAACCGACAAGGTGTATATGTAAGGAAAAGAAACTTTGAGTGAAACACACCTTTAAAGATTATGGGGTGATTTTGGGAAAATTAGAGCCTAAGAAAATTAAACAAAATATATTGATAACAATGGCTCTAGCTAGGGATGAGACCTCTTGAGGGTGAAGGATGAACCTATAGCTTTGGTTTTGCAGACCAGGAAAAACTTAGAAAAGAAAGGGAAGGACAAAAGCAAAAAGGACAAAATAGAAAATAGCACAGCAAAAAGATATGTATAGAAAATAGGGCAAACCTGTTCAAAGCTTATACAACTTGAGGTCCTGACCATTAAAGGTCAAGGGTAAAATAGTACCATCCAAATTCTCCAGTTTGAAGGAATTACCTCCCAATGCTTTGTTGATGATGAATGGGCCCTTCCAAACTAATTCAAATTTTCCATGGGCACCTTTAGGTTCCCGCCTTTTGTCCCATAATAGTACTTGATCACCATCCATCAAATTCATGGGCCTAGCCTTCTAATCAAAAAATTTCTTGACTCGAGCCTGGTGTGTGGCTATTTGACTTACCATTTCTTCTCTTTCCTCCTGTATTTTGTTGAGATACAAAACCTATTTATCAAGGGAATCTTGGTAAACCTGATCTTCAATTATTTTTTGTAGTTTCATGATAGCTAGTTCTAGTGGTAGTGAAAGTTGGGGTTCCACACCATAAAACAATTCAAAGGGTGACATGCCAATTACTCTTTTTGGAGAATTTTGATCAGCCCAAAGAGCTTCAAATAGTTTCTTATGTCAATCCTTAGTGTTCTCACATACTAGCTTCCTCATTATCCTGATCAAGTTCTTATTACTTGATTCCCCCTATCCATTTCCCTATGGATAATAGTCAGATGCATGGGATAGGTAGATTTCGTGGTCATAACAAAATAATTTCAACTCATGAGAAGAGAAATTTGTAGCATTATAAGTAACACACTACTTCAGATGTGGTCTTCTTAACAGGGACCGCCTCTACCCATTTCATGAAATAGTCTATTGTGGTGAGAATGTGAGTGTGTCCAGCACTTGAAGGAGGGTTCATTGGTCTAATGAAGTCTAACCCCCACTACTCAAAAGGTTCTTCTATGACCATTGGCTGCAATGGGATAGCTACCAACTGTGATTTTCCACTGAATAATTTACATTTTTCACAATTTGCAACCCACTTATAAGCATTGCCAAACATTCCTAGCCAATAATAACAATTCCTGAGAATTTTAAAAGTGGTTACTATGGAAGAAAAATGACCACAACATGCCTCACAATGAAATTTCCTAAGGAATCTTTCTTTGTATGTTGTTCTTTGTAAACACACCTCAAGAAGGCTCCATCTAAACCCTTTTTATATAGTATGTCATCCACAATAACATACTTCACGGCCTTTAACCTGATATTTCTTCTTTCTTTTGGGTTTAAATGAGGGGGACAGTATCCATAAGTAAGGTAACATGCTACATTGGAAAACTAGGAATCACGAAGACTAACAAAAAGAACTGAGGGTATACTGCTATCAGGGTCCTACTCAGACATAAGTTTACATAATCCTTGACCTCAAAATAGCTTGGTAGGATAAATTTCTAGGTCAAATTATTGAATCCTATAAATCCACATGGCTTGGTTGTTCATCCCTATCTCTTGTTGAGTTAGGACGTATTTGATAGCAGAGGTAGGAACAAAAACAATTGAGTGAGAATGTAGAATGTAGGACCTAAAAGCCTTCACCACTTTTACCACTGCATATGCTTGCTTCAAGACCAATGGATAATTTAACTCATGCTTTGTGAGAGGTATGCTCATGAAAGTAATGAACACCTCTTCATCTTTATCATTCCTTTGCAGCAATATTCTAGACACTGTATGTTATGAGGCATAACAGTGTATTATGAAGTCTTTCTT
Organism: Chamaecyparis obtusa; assembly: GCA_027943335.1. NCBI lineage: Eukaryota > Viridiplantae > Streptophyta > Pinopsida > Cupressales > Cupressaceae > Chamaecyparis > Chamaecyparis obtusa. The sequence goes on along the minus strand of BSBK01001553.1, from coordinate 320,737 downwards.
GTCATCTAGATTTATTAAATTGGGAGCATCTACTATAGCTTTCTTGATATCATAAAATGCTTTCATAGCCTCCATGCTCCATTTAAAGGGGTTCTTCTCACTCAAGAGGCTCACCATATTCTTAGTTGTTTTCACAAAATCTAGAACAAACCTTCTGAGGAAATTGGTTTGCCCAAAGAAAGACTTAACACTAGTCATATTCAAAGGTAAACCAAGCTACTGGATTGCTTTAACTCTTTCTGGATCAATCTTGATCCCTTCTTTTGACATGATGTGGCCCAATAATTTACCCTCTGTGACTGCGAAGATGGACTTCTTTAGATTTAATGAAATTCCATGTTCCCCGCATCTCTGTAGAACTAATATTAAATCCTTGAGATGGTTTCTATGCCTCTTGGAAAACATAGTCAGATCATCAAGATAAACAACTATTACCTTATTAACCAGATGCCTAAAAGAAGAATTCATTGCACATTGGAAAGTGGCACCTACATTTATCAAGGCAAAAGGCATTATGTTATAAGCATATGTACTCCACGGGGTGGTAAAAGCTATTTTGTGTTGATCCTGGTCAGCCACCTTGATCTGGTTGTAACCAAAGAAACCATCTAGCATTGACATCATCTCTGAACCTGCCACAGTCTGCAGAATATGGTCTGTAACAAGGAGTCCATAGTTATCATTTAAGCTACATTGGTTCAAGTTCCTGAAATCTACGCAGATTCTTATCTCACCATTTTTCTTCCTGATAGGAATAATATTCTCAATCTAGGTAGAATGATGAATAGGATAAATGATACGAGCTTGTAGCATTTTTTCTACTTCTTTCTAAATTGCCACAGAAACTTTTAGGTTATAGTTTCTTAACTTCTGCCTAAAAGGTGAAGTGCCTGTCTTGAGAGGAATCTGGTGCTGGAATTTTCCTCCTTTGAAATTTTTTAAATCATGATAGGACTAAGCAAAGGTATCTTGATATTCCTTCATCAAATTGACAAATCTCTGCTTCTCATCTAAAGTGCAACATTTTCCCAGGTTTATACACCTAGGTTCTTCTTCCTCCCCTATATTTACCTTCTCATAGTCACCTTGATTTGTGTCTTCTTGAGGCGGTGGAGGAGATTTCAGAGCATCATATCTGTCAAATTGGCTCTCAAGAGAGATGAGCCCTTTAGGAATATGATTCCCTTTTAATTGATAGATCCCTTCATCTATTACACCATCTGGGAAAAACTCATCACAGGTCGATGAAGATCCTTCAAAGAAGGTGGTACTAAAAACTTCTGCCAACTATAAGAATTTATCAATTTTTTTATCATCTTGAAAGACCTACCAATGCTCAACATTATCTAGAACTTTTGGTGTGTACACCATTTAAATTTTATAGGAACTTTTCTTAAAATCTAAATGTGGCAACAGTAGGGAGGAAGAAACTACTAGGGAATCAGCTCTGCTATTTAGTTCTCTGGGAACAACTTCTATGGAGAAAGCTTCAAATTCTTCTATCTCATCCCAAACATGATTTCTATAGTGTTTGAGTCTTTCATTTTTTTTTTAATAAACTACTCTTACTTGTCTCACCACAAGCTCTACATCCCCTCTAGCTCAGAGTACCTTGATGCACATCTTCTTCACCTCTTCAATACCGATCAAAAGAGACTCATATTTGGAAGTGTTGTTCATATTATCAAAATCCAGCTTAAAAGCCCATGGGAAAAGGTCTCCTTCTGGTGATATAAATACAACCCCTACTCCAGAACTGACAGAGGCACAGCTACCATCAAACTCCAAAATCCAAAGGCAACCAAACTTATCAGTTGTTACTTCTTCATTCATGTTTGGTGTGGATGAGATCATATAATTTCCAAACTCAAATTCATGGTAGAGTATTTGAGACTTAGGATCTTTAGATGGGAATATCATGTATTTTGATTTTCCTCTAGTTGAAGGACAACCCTTTTATCTCCAACTAGAATAATAGCTTGAGACCAATCAAGCTTGATCTCTCCTCCAAGATCTCGACAAAAATTCTTGCTTAGAAGCATACCATAGCTAGCTTGAATATCAACTACAAGTATCATTAGTTTAATCTTTTTACTGGGGTATGCTACAAGGGCTACTTGGGCATCTTTGATTTGTCCAACTAAGGGGACTTGTTTTTCATCTAGGGCATAGCATTGACCAAAGGTTGCAATAAGGGGAAGATCCAGGGCTTTGGCTACTAAATCAGGCATGATATTATCAGATGCCCCTGAGTCTATGACACAATTATTCAACTTAAAGCCATGAATAAACAAAGACAAATAAAAAGGTTCTAATTTTAATCCCACATGAGAACTTTTATCTTATGGAGGATTCTTTTCTTTGGTAGCTTGAGTTTCTACAGTACCTTGTTTTGAGAAAGCAGCATTAGTAGTTTCATTAGTAGTTTTATCTGCAGGAGGTTGACCTAATTTCTAAAGAAACATTGTTGGTTTTTAGGAGTCCTATGAATGACTTTGTTATACCGGGCAGCATAATCTCTCATAAGCTCATGGATCACCTTTTTCATCTGTGTAAGTTGCGCTAATAGAGAATGCTCATCATTTGTGCTTTTGAAACAGCCTTCAAATGTAGTTTTCATGGAATTCCAATCAGTTATGGATACCACAGGAAGATGTCCAAACCACTTTGCTGCTCCTTCTGTGAGGGTTTGAACAAAGAGCCTAACTACTACATCTTCAGTTTGCACCCCTACAATGCCAGTGGCTACATTGAAAGAATTGAAATGTTCTTCTATAGCTACTTTACCATCACCAGAGAACCTTTGAAGAACATCTTTGGCTCCTTTGGGAAGATCATGGTGAGCGGCTAGAGCTAAAGGGCCTACTGCATTACCCCATGGTTGAGCCATGATAACTGTTGGAAAAATAGTTAGGTGAGGAGGAGCTTGAATCCCTAATAAAGTTAAGGCTTGCCAATCACATGTTTTAGTAGATGAACAAAAAGATTCTTTAGGAGGAGAAGAAGGTCTTCTTTGAGCCTATTTCTTAGAGGGGCGGACTCTTGTGGTTTCAAGATTTTTCAATTCTGTCAAAAATACCCGCCTCTCGTTGAGACCTAGTGTAAGGTCTGGACTCCATCTTGATAGTTCTATGGTCTTTGAATTGCTCTATCAACTACTATAGCTTCCCAAGCTATGGGGAGACCCCTCAACCATTCACCGATCTCTTCCTCTTCTTCTAACACTAATTGAACTTGTTGATATTATTTGTTGCTTGTTTTTACTTTCCAAGCTAGATTATTTAAGTCTACAATAATATCCTCTTGAGTGTCATCAAAGTGTAGACTAGGTTGTAGGACTGGGGGAACTTCAGCTTGACCAGGTATTATATCAGCTAGTAATACAATGATTACACATTAAACCAACTAAAGACACCATTTTACTAGTTTAGTTCCCTAGTAGAGTCACCAAAAACTATTAGTAAATGAATTTGTCTCTTTTTCAAATTTATTTCTACACTCTATAACCCTCCAAGAAACATTAACTCTTTACTAACAAATGGATTAAACATAAGATATTTAATCCTGTGAACTATGGTATAGTAGTCAGAAATATTTTCAATGAATTTTTATGAAAAAGAGTAATGCATTTATGAAAACATCAAACTTTTGACTAGAAAGTTGATAAGGCATAAATAGTAACTTTCATCAACATGAGATAATTACTGTAAATTGGAAACAACTAACAGATCTGAAGCTCATAGACTTCAATAAGTAAACATTATACTAATCTAAGGCACAACTTAAACTAAAATTCAAAGAAAGATAAAGACATTCAACCAAGAAATTCTGCTCAACATAAGATATCCCAATAGAGATCCACCCAAAAATATAAACCAATAGATCTATATTGATAAGTTTCTTTTCATTCACTGATTCAGAAAACCTTAATCCAAGTCTTTACAGAAAATTGCTAAAAACTTAAACTATTCTATTACTAAGAAGAAATAAAACTAACTAACCTCCCTTTCAACAGTTTTTTCCTGGCTTTATAAAGCCATCAATTACAAATTTCAAAAATAATAATGTCTATGAAACTCCTAGAGTTTCTGCCTAGAACTACTTCAGACAACTGAAAATATGCTAAAAATGGAAAATACTAGAAACTAAAAACAACGACCCAAAAAGCATGGAAAATAACCACTAATTGTGGCTGAGCTGGACACCTTAGATTCAATTCTAGGATGACCCAGGTGCATGTGCCTACTTCCAATCTTCGTGAGCCAATGATGCACTGATAACTGTGGCATGATATGGTAGGCTAATGAGAGCAAGTCTCTACCCGAGAACTTTCCTATCTTTGCATATTTGATCTAGCCTTGATCTATGAGACTCAAGGTGATCTACACAAATGACCAACATAGCTTCAGTGTTAGCTACAGAGGTGAGATCTTCTGTTGTGAGCTCTTTGCTATCTCTAATAGCTATTATACCTACCTCCAACTCCTGAGTTATTTTCTCTCCTTTCTTTATATCCTGAGTTCCCTCATCCATTAGAATGATATTATGGCACTTAAGATCCTTTTGCATGGTATCAATCAAGCCCTTAAGATCATTAAGTAAGAGGGTTTCCCCATCACATCCATCCTTGATGGTTGAATTTCTCCATTCAATACTCTTCATAAAAACATACAAGACCTCCTCATTCAAGCCATGAACTGGCTTTTCCATAAGGAATTTAGGCACTCCGTAGTGGTCAATCTTTTTCATCTGACTGACTATACCAGTCCATTTATTCTTTTCTTTCCTCCATTTTGTTAGTTTAGCCAATAGTTATAAGATGATTTTTGCAACGATTCCATGAGTTTCAATTAAATGAGTGATGTAATCACTTCCCTGTTGGATCATCCCTATGACCCACTTGTTAAAAACATTTACTACTAATTTATTTCTTTGAATTTGGTCTAGAGTTTTATGGACTTCTAGTGAATGAGGGTCAAACGTGTGAAGCACATGGAATAATGGAAGTGGACTAGGCTCTTGGACCGCCTGAATGAATTTCACCAATCTTTGTATGGTAGCCTTTAATTCCTTCTTGTCCCTTTCATCTTTGAAAGTCCTATGCAGTATCTTTCATGTAGAAGACTCCAAGTGTTTTGCATCTCCTGCCCTACTTGCCACTCCCAAATCTATCTTTTCAATAGTAAAGTCCTCAATAGAGGCTTTAGAAACATATTTGTTAGACTTTGGTATTGCTCATTCTGATGCCCACCTCCCAGTTTTCTCATCTACCTCTATCATTGACTCCATCTTAATTCTTTTGGGTTTCACTGTGGCTCCCAAGCACTTACTTACCATGTCCTCTATCAGGAGAGTTATCAATGGGACATTTCATTTCCTACTAATAGAGCTTCCCAACCAACTAAGAGTGGGAGATGTTGTTTGCAAGGTGTCACTCACCATGGTTGCTGAGGGTTTTCCTGAATCTGATTGACTTCTCTTTGGATTCAATGTGTCTTCTCCCAGGCTATCTGAACCTGCTTACTCTTACATATGAGTATCCATAAGATCAAGATCAATGACCTCTTTATCATCAACCAGCTTATCACTTTCCTTACTAACTCTTCTCCTTAAGGTCCTTCTTACTAGTGAAGAGCAAGGAGAGGCTTGTTTCACAGGATCAGCTCAAGATTTCTTCTTATTTCTAGCTTTGGAGGTACCTAGTTTCTTATGCGATGAACTAAGATCTATGAGGAGAAAAATATACCATCTTCTGCACTGATTGCATGAGATGTCTTGAACACTATGAATAGAACAGGCTAAGCTTTCCAATTTATCACAAAACAATTCACAAAATCCCAAGAGATTCACAATAATAGCAAAATTATGTCACATGAGGTTCAATTAATAATCACCAGGTAACTCACACCACTTTTAAGCATTGATTACTGTACTTTCCCAGGTTGAAGTAACATTTAAATGTCATTTCAATTAATTAAAACATCCTCGCAATGTGTGGAAATCATAATCAATTGCCAGCTGTCCTTTATGTCAAATCACAACTTTCCACTTTCACAAATTATGAACTTACGTTGAACCTTGACCCTTGAACTACAAGAGTTCATAGTTCAAGTTCAATGCAAAGATGGAAGGACTACCCTTTGGCACAATTGATAAAATAAAGAAAAACACAAGCAACAAAGAAAGAAAAGATAAATTAAAAGGAAGCATTTGCAAAAAGATAACGTCTGTTGAACCTTGAATCTTGAACTATGAGAGTTCAAGGTTCATGGTTCATTGGATGAGTGTGCACTACAAAGACAACATGCCACTAAGCTTGTGAATGAAGAGAGACAATCATACCAAAGGGTGTTATTGAACATTGAACTATGAGAGTTCAAGGTTCAAGCTCAACCGACAAGGTGTATATGTAAGGAAAAGAAACTTTGAGTGAAACACACCTTTAAAGATTATGGGGTGATTTTGGGAAAATTAGAGCCTAAGAAAATTAAACAAAATCTATTAATAAAAATGCTTCTGGCTAGGGATGAGACCTCTTGAGGGAAAAGGATGAACCTATAGCTTTGGTTTCACAGATAGGAAAAACTTAGAAAACAAAGGGAAAGACAAAAGCAAAAAGGACAAAATAGAAAACAGCACAGCAAAAAGATATGTACAGAAAATAGGGCAAACCTATTCAAAGCTTATTCAACTTGAGGTCCTGACCATTAAAGGTCAAGGGTAAAACAATACCATCCAAATGCTCCAATTTGAAGGAATTACCTCCCAATGCTTTTTTGATGATGAACAGGCCCTTCCAAAATGAATCAAATTTTCCATGGGCACCTTTAGGTTCCTGCCTTTTGTCCCATAATAGTACTTGATCACCCTCCATAAAATTCCTAGGCGTAGCCTTTTGATCAAAAAATTTCTTGACTGGAGCCTGGTGTGTGGCTATTTGACTTACCATTTCTTCTCTTTCCTCCTCTATTTTGTTGAGCTACAAAACCCATTTCTGAAGGGCATCTTGGTAAACCTGATCTTCAATTATTTTTTGCAATTTCATGGTAGCTAGTTCTAGTGGTATTGAAAGCTAGGCTTCAACACCATAGACCAATTCAAAGGGTGACATGCCAATTGCTCTTTTTGGAGAAGTTCAATGGGTCTAGAGAGCTTTAAATAGTTTCTTATGCCAATCCTTAGTGTTGTCACATACTAGCTTCCTCATTATCCTAATCAAGTTCTTATTACTTGATTTTGCCTATCCATTTCCCTATGGATAATAGTCAGATGTGTGGGATAGTTAGATCTCATCATCATAAAAAAATAATTTCATCTCATGAGAAGAGAAATTTGTAGCATTATCTGTAACTAACTTGGTTGGAATGTCAAACCTTACCAAGATGTAATTCTTTACAAACTCACGCACTACTTCATATGTGGTCTTCTTCACAAGGGATGCCTCTAACCATTTCATGAAATAGTCTGTTGCGGTGAGAATGTTAGTGTGTCTAGCACTCGAAGGAGGGTTGATTGGTCCGATGAAGTCTAACCCCCACTGCTCAAAAGGTTCATCTATGACCACTAGTTGCAATGGGAGAGCTACCAAATGTGGTTCTCCATCGAATAATTTACATTTTTCATAATTTGCAACCCACTTATAAGCATTGCCAAACAATTTTGGCTAGTAATAACAATTCCTAAGAATTTTTAAAGTGGTTACTGTGGAAGAGAAATGACCACCACATGCCTCACTATGAAATTTCCTGAGTAATCTTTCTTGTTGTTCTTTGTCAACACACCTCAAGAAGGCTCCATCTAAACCCTTTTTATATAGTATGTAATCCACAATAACATACTTTGCAGCCTTTAACCTAAGATTTCTTCTTTCTTTTGTGTTTAGATAAGGGGGATAGTCTCCATAAGTAAGGCAAAATGCTACATCCAAAAACCAAGAATAATGAAGACTGACAAAAAGAACTGAGGGTATACTGCTATCAGGGTCCTACTCAGCCATAAGTTTACATAATCCTTGACCTTGAACTAGCTTGGTAGGATGAATTTCTAGGTCAAATTCCTGAATCCTGGGAATCCACGTAGCTTGGTTGTTCATCCCTATCTCTTGTTGAGTTAGGATGTGTTTGATAGCAGAGGTAGGAACAAAAACAATTGAGTGAGAATGTAGAATGTAGAACTTGATAGCCTTCACCACTTTTACCATGGCATATGCTTGCCTCTTGACCAATGGATAATTTAACTCATGCTTTTTGAGAGGTATGCTCATGAAAGAAATGAGCACCTCTTCATCTTTATCATTCCTTTGTAGCAATATTCCAGACATTGTATGTTCTGAGGCATAATAGTGTATTATGAAGTCTTTCTTGTAATCTAGATTTATTAAAGTGGGAGCATCTACTATAGCTTTCTTGATATCATCAAATGCTTTCATAGCCTCCATGCTCCATTTAAATGGGTTCTTCTCACTCAAGAGGCTCATCATATGCTTAGTTGTTTCTGCAAAATCTAGAACAAACCTTTTGAGGAAATTGGTTTGCCCAAAGAAAGACTTAACACCAGTCCTATTCAAAGGTAAACCAATCTACTGGATTGCTTTAACTCTTTCTAGATCAATCTTGATCCCTTCTTTTGACACAATGTGGCCCAACAATTTACCCTTCATGACTACGAAGATGGACTTCTTTAGATTTAATGAAATTCCATGTTCCTTGCATCTCTATAGAACTGATCTTAAATCCTTTAGATGGTTTCTACACCTCTTGGAAAACACAGTCAAATCATCAAGATAAACAACTATTACCTTATTAAGTAGATGGCTAAAAGAAGAATTCATTTCACATTGGAAGTGGCACCTACATTTATCAAGCCAAAAGGCATTTTTTTATAAGCATATGTACCCCACAGGGTGGTAAAAGCTATTTTGTGTTGATCCTAGTCAGCCACCTTGATTCTATTGTAACTAGAGAAACCATCTAGCATTGACATCATCTTTGAACCTGCCACAGTCTGCATAATATGGTCCATAACAGGGAGTCCATAGTTATCCTTTAGGCTACATTGGTTCAAGTTCCTGAAATCTGCACAAATTCGTATCTCACCATTTTTGTTCCTGACAAGAACAATATTCACAATCCAAGTAGAATGATGAATAGGATAAATGATATGTGCCTATAGCATTTTGTCTACTTCTTTCTGAATTTCCTTAGAAACTTTTGTGTTATAGTTTTTTAATTTCTACCTAAAAGGTGAAGTGCCTGGCTTGAGAGGAATCTAGTGCTGGAATTTTCCTCCTTTGAAATTTTTTAAATCATGATAGGACCAAGCAAAGGTATCCTGATATTCCTTCAAAAAATTGACAAATCTTCACTTCTCATCTAAAGTGCAACATTTGCCCAAGTTTATACACCTAGGTTCTTCTTTCTCTCCTATATTTACCTTCTCATAGTCACCTTGATTTGTGTCTTCTTGAGGTGATGGAGGAGGTTTCAGAGCATCATATTTGTCAAATTGGCTCTCAAGAGAGATGAGCTCTTTAGGAATATGATTCCCTTTTAATTAGAAGATCCCTTCATCTGTTACACCATCTGGGAAAAACTCATCATAGGTCAATGAAGATCCTTCAAAGAAGGTGGTACTAAAAACTTATGCCAATTGCAAGAATTTATCAATTTGTTTATCATCTTGAAAGACCTGCCAATGCTCAGCATTATCCGAAAGTTTTGGTCTGTACACCATCTCAATTTTATAGGAACTTTGCTTAAAATCTAAATGTGGCAACGGCAGGGAGGAAGAAATTGCTAGGGAATTAGCTCTGATATTCAGTTCTCTAGGAACAGCTTCTATGCAAAAAGCTTCAAATTCTTCTATCTCATCCCAAACATGATTTCTATAGTGTTTGAGTCTTTCATTTTTTGCTGATTACATTCATCTTACTTGTCTCACCACAAGTTCTGCATCCCCTCTGGCTTGGAGTACCTTGGTACCCATCTTCTTTACCTGTTCAATACCGAGCAAAAGAGACTCATATTTGGTAGTGTTCATATTATCAAAATCCAGCTTAAAAGCCCATGGGAAAAGGTCTCCTTCTAGTGATATCAATACAACCCCTACTCTAGAACTGACAGAGGCACAGCTGCCATCAAACTCCAAAATCCAACGGCCATCAGACTTATCAGTTGTTACTTCTTCATTCATGTCTAGTGTGGATGAGATCATATAATTTCCAAACTCAGATTCTTGGTAGAGTATCTAAGACCTGGGATCTTCAGATGGGAATATCATGTATTTTGATTTTCCCTCTCATTGAAGGACAACCCTTTTATCTCCAACTAGAATAATAGCTTGAGACCAATCAAGCTTGATCTCTCCTCCAAGATCCTGACAAAAAGTCCTGCTTAGAAGCATACCATAGCTAACTTGAATATCAGCTACAAGTATGGTTAGTGTAATCTTTTTACTGGGGTATGCTGCAAGGGCTACTTGGGCATCTTTGATTTGTCCAACTAAGGGGACTTTTTTTGCATCTAGGGCATAGCATTGACCAAAGGTTGCAGTAAGGGGAAGATCCAAGGCTTTGGCTACTGAAGCAGGCATGAAGTTATCAGATGCCCCTAAGTCTATCATACAATTATTCAACTTAAAGCCATGAATAAACAAGGACAAAGAAAAATATTTTGGTTTTAATCCCACAAGAGGAATTTTATCTTGTGGAGGATTCTTTTCTTTGGTAGCTTGAGTTTCTACAGTACCTTGTTTTGAGAAAGCAATATTACTAGTTTTATTAGTAGTTTTATTTGTAGGAGGTTGACCTGATTTAACATGTTTGACAATTATTTCAAACTCTTTTGGATTCATTCTAAGATATTCAGTAGGAGAAACTTGAATCTTAGAACTTTCATAGAAATCAACGATATCAAAAGAAGTATGAGAATTTTTTTTCTTCAATGATTCATATTCTTTAGAGAAAGAGCTTTTAAAGGTTGATCATTTTTGCAAAAATTCTTTACCTTTGTCCCACCTTTGTGATGTTGATGGTGTGTCATTGGCTTGAGAATTGTGGTAACTTCTGGTTAGTATGGTACATGCAGGGTCCTATAAAGTTGCCAGAATACTTCCTCCTCACTCAGAGTCAAACTCGTATTCTATGTAATAATTTCTAGAGCCGCTAGGCAACTGAGGACTCATTGCATCATCGGGTGATTCTTCTATCAATTCTTGGTTCACATGCATCTGCATTGATCAGATCATTTCTAGATAGGAGGTACCATCATGATCATCTCTAAGGTGGAAGGTACACATATTAGCTCTTCTAGGAGGAGCTTCTGATAAATTCTTATCAGATGGGGAATAATTTTGAGATCTATGACTAGGTCTAGCTTGTTCGGATATTCCTTTGGGAATATCTCATCACAAAGGAGGAGGATTGGTATTACTTTTAGGAAGCTACCTCTTGAGGGTAATCACAACATTAACTAATCTTTGCAGCATAGGATCAGAAGAAGATGCATTTTATGCATTGGGTACTTGGACATCTTTTCTCCACTTCCTTGTAGTGATCAAATTATCTTCTATCTCATTAGCTTGGATTTGAGTAGTTGCCAAGTCTACTAGCCTATTCCTTCTAAGATGAAAACTGATGTCTGGGGGCATAGAATTTACAAAGAAACATTGCTGGTTTTAAGGGGTGGGCCTTTTTGCAGTAGGAATCCTATGAATGACTTTTTTATACCGGGAAACATAATCTCTCATAGGCTCATTGATCTCCTTTTTCATCTATGTAAGTTGCACTAATTAGTGAATGAATAGAGCCACAGAGATCCATCTAAAAATATAAACCAACAGATCTATATGGATAAGTTTCTTTTCATTCACTAATTCAGAAAACCTTAATCCAAGTCTCTACAGAAAATTGCTAAAAACTTAAACTATTCTATTACTAAGCATAAATAAAAATAACTAACTTCCCCTTCAATAGTTTCTTCCTAGCTTTATATAGCCATCAGTTACAAATTTCATAAATAATAATGTCTATGAAACCCCTAGAGTTTCTGCCTAGAACTACTTCAAACAATCAAAAATATGCTAAAAATGGAAAATACTAGAAACTGAAAATAACGACCCAAAAAGAATGGAAAATAACCACTAATCATGGCTGAGTTGGACACCTTAGATTCAATTCTGGAATGACCCAGGTGCATGTTCCTACTTCCACTCTTCATGAGCCAATGATGTGCTGATAACCGTGGCATGATATGGTAGGCTAATGAGAGTAATTCTCTACCAAAGAACTTTCCTATCTTTGCATATTTGATCCAGTCATGATCTATGAGACTCAAGGTGATCTACATAGATGACCAACATAGCCTCAGTGTTAGCTATGGAGGTGACATGTTCTATTGTGAGCTCTTTGATATCTCTGATAGCTGTTATACCTACCTCCAACTCCTGAGTTATTTTCTCTTCTTTCTTTATATCCTAAGTTCCCTCATCCATTAGAACGATATTCAGGCACTTAAGATCCTTTTGCATGGTATCAATCAATCCCTTAAGATCATTAAGTAAGTGAGTCACCCCATCACATCCATCCTGGATGATTGAATTTCTCCATTCAATACTCTTCACAGAAACATATAGGACCTCCTCATTCAAGCCATGAACTAGATTTTCCATAAGGAATTTAGGCACTCCATAGTGGTCAATCTCTCTCAGCTGACCGGCTATACTAGTCCATTTCTTCTTTTCTTTCCTCCATTCTACCAGTTCATCCAATAGTTCTAAGATTATTTTTGTCATGATTCCATGAGTTTCAATTAACTGAGTGATATAATCACTTCCCCATTGGATCATCCATGCGACCCACTTGTTAAAAACATCTACTACTAGTTTATTTCTTTGAATTTGGTCTAGGGTTTTGTAGACTTCTAGTGAATGAGGGTCGAAAGTGTGAGGCACCTGGGCTAATGGAAGTGGACTAGGCTCTTGGACCACCTGAATGAATTCTGCCAATCTCTATATGGTAGCTTTTAATTCCTTCTTGTCCCTTTCATCTTTGAAAGTCTTGTGCAGTATCTTTCATGTACAAGACTCTGGGTGTTTTGCATCCACTGCCCTACTTGCCACTCCCAAATTGATCTTTTCAATAGTAAAGTCCTCAACAGAGGCTTTAGAAACATGTTTTTCAAACTTTGGTATTGCTCGTTATGTTGTCCACCTCCCATTTTTCTCATCTACCTCTATCATTGACTCCATATTAATTCTTTTGGGTTTCACTGTGGCTCCCAAGTACTTACTTACCATGTCCTCTACCAGAAGATTTATCGGTAGGACTTTATGTTTCCTACTTATAGAGCTTCCCAGCTAACTGAGAGTGGGAGATGGATTTTTCAAGGTGTCACTCACCATGGTTGCTGAGGGTTTTCCAAAATCTGGCTGACTACTCTTTGGAGTCAATGTGTCTTCTCTCATGATATTTGAACCCACTTGCTCTGACATATGAGTATCCATAAGATCGAGATCAATGACCTCTTTATCGTCAACTAGCTTATCACTTTCCTTACTAACTCTACCCCTTAAGGTCCTTCTTACTGGTGAAGAGCAAGGAGAGGTTTGTTTCACAAGATCAGCAGAAGATTTCTTCTTATTTCTATCTTTGGAGGTACCTAGTTTCTTATGCGATGAACTAAGCTCTGTGAGGAGGAAAAGTTACCTTCTTCCACACTGACTACATGAGATGTCTCAAACACTATGACTAGAATAGGCTAAGCTTTCCAATTTATCATAAAATAGTTCACAAAATCTCAGGAGATTCGCAATAATGGAAAAATTATGTTGCATGAGGTTCAATTAATGATCACCAGGTGATTCGCACCACTTTTAAGCATTGATTACTGTACTTTTCAAGGTTGAAGTAACATTTAAATGTCATTTCAATTAATTACAACATCCTTGCCATGCACAAAAATCATAATCAATTGCTAGCTGTCCTTTATGTCAAATCACAACTTTCCACTTTCACAAATTATGAACTTACGTTGAACCTTGACCCTTGAACTACAAGAGTTCATAGTTCAAGTTCAACGCAAAGATAGGACTACCCTTTGGCACGATTGATAAAATAAAGCAAAACACAAGCGACAAAGAAAGAAAAGATAAATTAGAAGGAAGCATTTGCAAAAAGATAACGTCTGTTGAACTTTGAATCTTGAACTATGAGAGTTCAAGGTTCATGGTTCATTGGACAAGTGTACGTTGCAAAGACAACATGTCACTAAGCTTGCGAACAAAAAGAGACAATCATACCAAAGGGTGTTATTGAACATTGAACATTGAACTATGAGATTTCAAGGTTCAAGTTCAACCGACAAGGTGTATATGTAAGGAAAAGAAACTTTGAGTGAAACACACCTTTAAAGATTATGGGGTGATTTTGGGAAAATTAGAGCCTGAGAAAATTAAACAAAATCTATTGATAACACAACCCAATCATTCATATGTAGGTTCACTATTTTTATTAAAATTGCCTCAATATCTCTATTGGTGACCTCTACTATGCCATTGGCTTGAGGTTGATATTGGGTTGACTTCCTATGCCTGAGATTATACTCATTAACCAAAGCTACTATTAGGGTGGAAGTGAACTGAGCCCCTTGGATTGTTACAATCTCTCTAGGAACCCCAAATTAGTTGAAAATTTCCTCATAGAAGAATGATGCAACGTTATTATCCCTAGCATGCTTCATAGGATTTTCTTCAGCCCACTTGGTTGCATAATTAGTACAAACAAGGATGCAAGACTTACCATTTGATGGAGGATCAATTGGGCCTACAAAGTCTAGGCCCCATTTGTCAAAAGGGGTAACTACAACTTGAGGATACAAGGGAACTTCATCTGATCTAGTTATTCTTCCTATCCTCTAGCACTTATCACATTTCCTTGTATACTTGGTTGCATGCTTGTGGAGTGTGGGCCAATAATAACCAACATTCAATATTTTCATGGTTGTCCTTTTTGGAGAAAAATGTCCTCCACAAGGATCATCATGGAAGGCATGCAATATGTCATAAGTCTCCTCCTCCCTCACACATCTCCTCATTACTTGATATGGACCTATATAAAACTCGCAATCTATAGTCAAAGAAAATTTAAAACTCTTTTCAACCAATAGTCTTTTCTCCTTTGGTGAGAAATGAGGAGGAGTCCTTCTTGCAGCTAAGTAATTAGCTATATCTACATACCATGGATGGATAGCTTGTATTGTACATAAATTTTCATTAGGAAATGAGTCTTCTTTATGTGTAGAATTATCTTGTCTTTGCAATCTAGATAAGAAATCAGCAACCACGTTGGCTTTACCTGGTTTATCCACAATGGTAATGTCAAATTCCTACATTAGCAACAACCACCTGGCTAACCTTCCAGTGATAGAACTCTTATTCATGAGGTACTTGATTGCTACATGATCTGTATGAACAAATATCTTATAACCTAAAATGTAATGCCTAAATTTGTTAAGTGCATAAATGATTGCCAACATTTCCTTCTCTATGATAGTATAGTTGAATTCAGCTCACTGTAATTTTTTTCTACTATAGTAGATGGAAAGCTCACTTAACCCATCTTTCTATCCTAGAATAGCACTGAGAGCATAATTTGATGCATCTAGGTTATCTAGCACTTGATCAATAAAAGGCAGAGGAAAATAATTTTTCTTTGTTGTAGCATTAAGCTCCCTATAATCCATGCATACTCTCCACTTACCCTCTTTCTTAGGCACATTAACCAATGGGGAAACCCATTGGATATCTAAAATTGGGTAGATAAACCTTGAATTCAAAAACTTTTACAGCTCCTCTTTCACTATCTCTTTGAGAGTTGGGTTAACTATAATTTGGGGCTATCTGATAGGCTTGAATTCATTATCAATGAAGATTCAATGTGTACATAATCTAGGATCCAACCCTTTCATGTCACTATAGTCCCAAGAAAAAGCTTCCTTACGGTTAGACAAGATCTAAATTATGGACTCCTGCTACTCAATAGTAAGGTTATTGTTGACATTCAAAAAATTTCCAACAATAATATCTACTTGTGAGGTTAACTCTAACATGGAGACATCAAACAAAATGGACATCCTTATCTCATGAGGTAATAAGGTATGCAATCAATCTTTTGTTGTAGGAAAATATGCAAAAGTAGAAGATGGAAGAATAGTTTGCAATGAACATGGACTTTCTCCACATAGAGGATATTCAATACCATAATTATTTTGGATGAGATTGTCCAAAATTTTATCCTCTTCTTGCTTCTTAATAAAATTTCCCATTCTAATCATCATTAGGTTCACCACATAATTAAATTCCTCTTCAAAATCTTCCCCCAAATCAAGCCAAACTACTTTCTCAGCCTCAATTTAAGGTTGGGTTGGAGCATAGAGAGTGATTTTTTTGGTGCTATAACTATCAGAGATGGTCATGTTTCCATATGTACAACCTGTATAGGCATCTACAGTTACCAACCAAGGTCTTCCAAATATGACCAGATACCCCCCTAATGTTGTTTTTTGGGACAACACCATGACATATGTAGGGTATTCCCATGAATCTAAGGTGACTACAAGGTCTTCTGTTACTCCATCAAGTTTGACAGTGGAACTATCAATAAGAACCAGGACAATAGGTGTAGCTCTTAAGTATGAGATACTTAATTGATTATTATTATAACTAATGGTGATGATCATGATGACTAATTATGATCAGAGGTATACAATATTGTAGAATTATTAGATCATTTATTATCTTGTCATTAATGTCATGCAATTGATATTTGATTTATATTGTGTTTCCATATCATTTAAAGTATGATATAAGTTGAATGAGTTAAGAAGAAGAAGTGAAATTTTGTGAAGTTGAAGAACTTAATTAAGGGACTGATATAGATCATACTATGATAGGTTTATGTTGATATAATTATTTTCTACCAAACATTTGATTATATCAAGTCGATAAAGAATATTAGTCAATTTGGTAAGCAAAATAGTTTTGTTACCGAGCAGGAAAAGTCACTCGGTGAAAGGAAAGAAAGTTTTGGTAAAGGAAAAGAAACTCAAGACACTGAATAGAAGGTTTTAGTCACCAAGAAAAGATAATCAAAATTTAGAGTGACCCACCAAGAAAGGAACATAAATTGAATACAAGGATCAAAACAACATTTAATGTTGAGCTATGATGAAGATCCTAACATATCTGAGGCAAATCCCTTAATCAAGTCACATTTAACAATGTGTATTGTAATCTTTAACCAAATTGGCTTTTAACCAAGCTTAATTTAGAAGAGTGAATTATTTAGTGGGTGACAATTTCCACAGTGGTTTTTCCCAAATTGGGTTTCCATGTTAAATACTAGTGTTATATGTGTTAAATGATTATTGTGATTGTTATTGCTGATTGTTAAAGTTAATTTACTATTGTTGCTAAATGTTGAATTATGTCTGACTGAGTTGAAACTGATTTAATCAGAGAAATTTTTTTAAGGTACAAATAATCATACATTACTAATTCACCCCCCCCCTCTCTATAATCCAACAAATTGTACCATAAGGTCTTTGGTCATCACATTTATAGCAGTACCAAGATCAACTAGAGAATTCTTAACTTGAATTGCATTAACAATGATCTCCACAATAGGACTATAAGGGTCTGAGTATTTTGGGATGGTGAGCTTTCCTAGCATTAAATCATAAACTTGGCCTAAAACATGAACAGTTTGAGGGTCTCTCTTCTTCCTACCTGGCTTCTTTAAACATGCCTCCTTGATAGCCTTTCTATAGATGGGAACTTCCTTTATGGCTTGGAACAAGTGTATCTTTACACATATATGCTTTGACTGCTCAATAATGTCAAATACAAGTTCATCATGTGGCTGAAAAAAATCATTTTCTAACCTCTTAGGAAATGGAGGTTTTCTATTGGAGGTTGTAAGTAAGGGCTGATTAGGCAATGACTCCTTAGCTGGGGTTTGGTCATTCAGGATTTCCTTCTAACTTTCCTCAAATGGAAATTTTGTAATTATAGGAGGAGTTGGCGTCAGCAAGACTATCCCTAATGTCAGATTAATATTTCTAAGGGCATAGGAAGGTTGTTGATTAGGATTAGTAGAGTAAACTTATTGTTGTTGAGGCTTGCTATTGGGATTAGGTGTTGGCTGAGTTGGTAACTAAGTTGGTTTAGGATTTCAATTCTGCATGGCTGGAGAAGGTGGCATAATGGCCTATTGTTGGGGTTGTTGAAGGTAACTACTAGGTTGATTAGACCATTGTTGTCCTCCCTTCCACTGATTAGGTTTCTTCCAATTCCATTGAGGCGATTGCCATTGGTTCTGGGGTTGCAACCATTGATTTTGAGATGGAGGTTGTTTCCATTGATTTTTTTGTAGATTTATCCACTGGTTTTGTTGGGGACCAAGTCAAGGGTTATTCTTGTAAGGTTGGAAGTATGGAGGATACTAGTTTTTCCATTGAGTATTATATGAACCAAAAGATTGCAAGGGATCCTAAGGCATACCTGTTATACACTAAGTTTTCACCCTTGTTTCAAAATCTCTTGGTCTTGATAACCTAGTATAACATGGGAATCATCTCCAGGTTGTGGGACCTATGCTAACTGAGATGAGACCTCCAAGTTCTAGGCTGGTTCCTCTTGGATAATCAGCTTAATTTTCTTTTTTATTGACATGAAATTAAATCTTAAGGGGAAAAGGGATAGAAGGAGTGCATGAAAGGGAAATAATTGAAAGCAAATTATCCTACTAGGTGATACACCAAAAATATGGTATGAATTATAGTATAAAGGATGAACTCAGCAAACAATCTTAAGTCTAGGAGATCGCAACTCACTGAATAGGCTTGCATCAATATTTCATAGAAGGGTCTGCAATAGAGAGATGCTATGCAAGGGAAAGAGAGCATTTCACAAGACAAAAGCACTCCCAAGAACTTAGACACAAACTATAACCTACAAACAAACATTCACCTCTACAATTGGGTATAAGAATGAGACAGATTGCCAGGGGTGGAAGTATATCCACAAGAGCATTCAAATCAAATCATTCAAAAGCATACACATAGACTGCAAAAAGAAAGAGGGATTAAGAACCCTAAGATATCACTGAAAAACATTCAAATACTTCAATTAAATAAGAGAGAATTTAGACAAGGAAGCATAAGGATAGAGAAGATGTCACAACAATACCTCTGTAATATCTAAACAATTAATGGGAGATTACAAAATGTAGAAAACCAGAGGGCAGGAAAAAATTCCATGGATAACTTTCTAAGAAAGAGAACTTTCTTCTTTACAAAATGTGAACTCTGAGCTCTAAAAACTCCAAAAATATTATATACACCTCCCCTGCACGCAGGCAAGAGCAAAACCTAACTAGGGTTTACATAGATCTGACATAAAATAATCAAAAACCCTAAACCTATCATGTCTAATCATAAATGTGTCTTTGAAAGCATCATGGCTGATCAAATATTATGCATGTCCACCCCATCTCTCTACAAGTCGGGCTCATCATGAATGCTCAAAATCTGATCCTTGCCTTGGTATTTGTATTTTCAAAGTACAGAAGACCATAGATGGTGCCACCCTTTAATGTTTCTTTGGTGCAAAAACATCAACTTGGTACCCTAAGAAAACATACGTGATGGCCATCAAATCTTCTAAACATTTCCCCAACTACAACTGTCCTGGAACTATCAATTCTGAGCTACCCGCAGCCGCGTAATCGACCAACAGCAAGAAACCCTGTGAAAGATATTTAAATTTGAAAATAATGGCTAGCAAGTTTAATTTTAGAATGTGGTCATCGATATTATCTTTTCCTGGTAGATGAATGGCCCAAATCATCCTTTTGACAATCGCAAACCCTCTAAAAATTTAAATGCCACCTTATTGGTCAGAAGCCAATAAAAAATGAACACCTCAGCAACATGTAGCACATCAAACCCATGACCCACTGAGATTCTCATCAGACAGTGGTCACATGATCGGATGGGCTTAAAAGATTCCATGAGATCATGCACCCACCGTAGATCTTACTTCCCTGCCACCTCACTCAAGATACTCAGACCCACTAACAAGTGCCACTTGTAATACCCGCTTGACCAATAAGAACTAACCATGTCAGATGGACCCACAAGATAGAGCCTGAACACTTGGAAGATTGAACAATCATCACATGATCTCATAGGGTCAGAAGATTCTATGAGATCATAAGACAACTGTAGATCTTACTTTTTACTAATGCCCCTGCAAATCCTTTGACACGGTCCCACTGATAGATCCCATTCATCGCTTGGCCAACCAATAAAATGTGAGCACGTCAGAAAGAAAGGACCCACCTGACAAAGCCTAGAGATAAAGCAAGATTAACAACGGGTGCATGATTGCATGGGCCAAGAATATTTCATGTGATCATACACCAACTGTCATATCTTCTTAGAAAGATAGTGCACTGGGCCCGCTCTGACATAGCTCCACATCACAAGCTTTTGACCAATAAGAAACATACACCTCAGACTACGTGGTAGTGGACCCACTGACAACCTATAGTGCTATATGAAAGGAAGATCGACGGCCATCACTATGCTGCGATCTTAAAACACTTGCATCTTTGCTATACGGAATAGCGGTGACCGTCAGATCTGATTGATACTTAGCCTCTTCAAAGACTGAAACCACAATGCCAAACATTAACCGCCCGCCAAATTGCTAAGTGTTAGGGTTTTGACCGCTAGGAATAAGAGGTTTGGTGACTAAGGATTTAATTGCGCACATGCAAAATGAAATTCTTAAGTGGCCGAAAAGGTAATGAAGAAATATAACAGGCCAAAGGGGTTTTTTTAGAGTTTTTAGCTACAACGGCTACATTTATGAATTTTGACCTGGGTCATTAATGCCAGAGACAAAAAAAAATGCTATAGATACCAGGGGAAAGATGCTAAACCCATGAAATTGTTTGGAGGTATTCAACAGGGCTTAAAGCATGAGGATCTTTGACTAAATTTAGCCTATGACCAAAATGAATAGATATGAAATTTTGGGCAACAATACCTTGTCTAGAGGCCCATGTCCTGCACTGAGCAACAAAGAACACTTTCTCATAATCTTCTTCAATCAGCTTAAATTCAGTGGGAAGATGGTGTGCCTCTAGATTGGCTAGGAGATTTTATCTACAGTCCTTCTTTTGTCTACAATGAAGGAAAAATTCAGCCAGCATTGCCTCTTCTTCATCTTTCTTCCTCCAAGCTTGCATGGTGTCCAGTTGGGTAGTGACATTATTAATAATGTCCTACTTGAAGTCTAAGAAGAGACTAGAAATCTCTACCTTGGACACTCCAGAACCATTAGCTTGAGGAATGGAAGACTAGAACCCTCTTCCTTTCTTCACAACTACCCTTGATTAATTGAGACTTTTTTTTATATATCACTCCACTCTCTCTGGGTAATTTATCCTCCTTCCATGAGGTCCAATGCTTCCATGCACTTGTCATTAACTCCTCTTAGAAAGAGAATTTTTTGGGACTCTTCAATTAGATGATGCCAAGTATTCTTCTGCAGGCTCAACATGAACCTTGAGATATAGTCTTCTAAAGTTTCATCCTCCTTTTGATAT
The DNA here is from genome assembly GCA_027943335.1 of Chamaecyparis obtusa. Lineage (NCBI taxonomy): Eukaryota > Viridiplantae > Streptophyta > Pinopsida > Cupressales > Cupressaceae > Chamaecyparis > Chamaecyparis obtusa. The sequence goes on along the minus strand of BSBK01001553.1, from coordinate 299,067 downwards.
ATTTTAAAGATATCATCCCCTCTCATATCATTACCCCTGCAATATTCTTTATATTTGTCCAAGAAGAGGGTATTGAGAGCATCCAAAGTAGTTGCTGCATCTACACCCAATCCCATGAAGCACCTCAAAGCTAACTCTTTAAGGGTAGAAGGGAACAATTTTAGCTTATGAGCATCTGTGAAATAATAAAAACTTCTACAAAGGATATCAAATTCAAATAGAAAGGTATCAGGATCCTTTGAGATCAGCCCATATAACTTGGGAAGTGTTGAATCATGTATGTTCTTGAGATTATTATTGTCATGCAAGTTAGGCATTGGAAAGGGAAAAGTAGATGGAACTGCCATTATTTCTTGAGTTCTTAGGTTGCCCCTTGGCTGAAAAACTACAAGGGCCAGTTGGACATTATCTTGGTTTTGGTTAAGGTCAAATAGCTCGTCAAAAAAGTGCAAGTCTAGGTCTAAGGAAGAAGAAGAAGGAGCTATATTTTGTTCAGCATCGACATAAGGTTCTTCTTCTTGGAGGTTTCTTGTCTGATTTCTCTAGGAAGGAATCTTCCAAGCTCATCTCTTCTTCTATACATAAAGAAAATGTAAAACTAGACTATGGGAAAAAGTTGAACTTTTAAGATAAATACTAACTACAAATTTAGACTTACAACTATCATGCATGCTATATATTCTTAGTTTGACACCATCCCCAGCAACGACACCAAAAATTTAGTGCTCTTAATTGGATTTGTTAACTAGGAAAGAACATTCCCCCACTCTATGATTGGACATCATATTTTACAGCCAAATTTCCCTCTAAAAGCATCATTTAGTTGTCAACTTGGGCTCATATAACTTGAAATGGGTCAGCACAATATATGCACTAATCTTCTGTGACAAACATGTATCCTATTTCTAAGAACATGATGTTGGGAATTAACATACAAGAAAACAACTTTAACTCAAAATGAAGCAACACTTAAGCTATAGGAAATATGAACTACTCAGTGGTTGCAGGAACAGTCACTAAACTTCTATAGAAAAACAAAGTACAACTATCTTATTTACTAAAAAGGAAAGAATAGACACTTTTTTGAGTGGGCCCCTCAAGTAGCATCCTTAGAGAAAACATAGGTTAAACTTAAAAATTTAGAATCATATTATTGAATTAGCATTGGAAAGTATATTTCTAGTAAATGATCAACTCTGATAACTAGTAATACTTCTTACTTCTTCTCTCTTCTATTCTATCTTCTACTCCTCTCTCTATCTATATCACTTCAGCTAAAGGCCAAAGCTATTTATTTACAACTGAACTGAACTAACTTCTAACTGACTTATCCACTTAAGGTGGAAATATTTTATTACAAACATAACTCTCACAACTGATAGGGAGTGGGTAGAGGAAAGCTAAGTAAAATCGACTGAGAAACATTAATGACCATCACATTGGATTTGTGGATCATAAAGATACTTTCCACTAGATTCCTAGAGCACCTTCCCTTCATGGTGGATAGATCTTTTAACTAATCCTTCCATTGCTCCATTCTTTTGTGACTGAATTGGTCTTTACTAAAACCATTGGGCAATTACCTAGTGGAGTGCAAATTCTGTTATGGATCTTTGGGTCCTGCAGAAACAACTTCTATTCCTACAGAAAGGGGTTAGCTTGATACATGAAATCTATCAAGTGCTCATTATCCATATTTAATGCATCCATAGTTCATTAAATATGAGAAAACAACATTCCTCATTATATGGCTGCAAGAAAATAGGCAGTAATGGCTGCAGGAAGATAAAGTCTCAAAGGCACACATCACTTATAAAAATAGTAAGTAGTAGTTATGAAAACTATAGAAAGGATTATTATAATAGATATATTCCATTATAAACAACTAAGCATCATAATCCATGGAAAGGTTCTTATAGTTACTACTTAAAGTCTATAAAACCATATGAAAATATTGCTAAGACACAGTTTAAAACATTCCAAAATCAGGGCTCATCACCTACCACTAAACCAAATGGAACCTCAACCCTAAACATAATATATAAATATATTAAAAAATAAAGTTATAATATATTTAATATAAATAAAAATAATAAAAAATATAAATGTCAATTTACTATTTGATAACACTTATTATTTATCTAATATATTAGATATTACAATTCATGTTTGATTAACATATATATATATATATATATATATATATATATATATAGAGAGAGAGAGAGAGGGAGATAATGGTGAGATGAGGGAGGGGAGAGAGTGATAAAGAGGGTGATTAGGGGGTGTGTGTGTGTGTGTGTGTGTGTGTGTGTATATATATATATATATATATATATATATATATATATATATATATATATATATATATATATATATATATATATATATATATATATATATATATATATATATATATATATATATATATATATATATATATATATATATATATATATATATATATATATATATATATATATATATATATATATATATATATATATATATATATATATATATATATATATATATATATATATATATATATATATATATATATATATATATATATTATGGTGACATAAGGGAGGGGAGATACTAAGAGAGAGGGTGATTAGGGGGGATATCTAGAGAGAGAGAGAGAGAGAGATGTTTTCAATAGAGAGAGATCTTAGAGATAGCGGTAGAGAAAGAGGGGGATAATGATGGTGAGATGAGGGAGGGGAGAGAGTGAGAGAGAAGATGATTAGGAGGCATATCTAGAGTGAGTGGGATAGGATAGGGGAGGGGAGGAGAGAGATGGAACCTCAACCCTAAACCTAATATATAAATATATTAATAATATATTTAATAAAAATATAAATAATAAAAAATATAAATGTAAATTTACTAACACTTATTATTTATCTAATATATTAGATATTATAATTCATGTTTGATTAAATTTGAGAGAAAGAGGGGGAGAGAGAGAGAGACTTCTAAAATTGAACATAATTCTAACCATAACCTAAGTCTTAAATCTAACTGTAACCTAACCGCAACCTTAAAATCTAACTGTAAACTTTATCATAACCTTCCCTCAAACCTTAATCATATCCATGTACCCTAATATGAACCCAAATAAATTATAATCTAATCTCTAACCCTCATCCTAACCCCTAGCCATAATTATTTATAACCCTAACCTTAATCATAACTTTAATTGTAATTATTTTTTATTACGATAACTGCTAGTTTTGAAGGGGCCCCAAAACCCTTTAACATAGCAAAGAAAATATAAGCAATGAAGAACTAAAAGACAACAATCTATCACGAAAGATGATAGAAATAGTAAGGGTCATAACCCCGATTTAACAATTAAGCACTAGAACAAAAAGAGATGAACACTAAAACAAAAGAACTACCAGCAAAATAGGAAAACAAAAACTCCCAGCAACAGAGTCAGTTCATCATTTTGAGGAACTCCTCAAATTCCACCATCTAGTTCTACATTTTCTGGATCGATTCCCTCATATTGGTGATATCTTTAGCATGGGCATCAATCTTCTTTCTGGTACTAGATCTGGTCCTAGAGCCTGGGCCTGATAGCTGAATATCTTGTTTCCATTTATCATCCTCATTTATTCTATCAGTTTTGTTCCCTTCCAGTAGGGTATTCAGGGCTTTTAGATTGTCAACTATAGTGTTCCTGCCCGTATTGGTCCGGGTGATTATCTTCCTCAGCATAGTGTCATTATTGTTGATCTTATCATTTATCAGGTTTATCATATTTTTAATAGTATTATTGATTTTATCCTCCAACATGGTGGTGTTAACAGTTACCTTTTTAAAAACATCCTTTCCATTCTTATGCATCTTAATATCATTCTACATTTTTTCAATGATCTCCTCCAGCGTAGCATTCCTGGCTTCCAAATTTTTACATTTGGTACGCAGGTCCTAGATGTCATCTTGGATCTATTTATCAATATTGTAACCATATATTGCTTTATTTATGGTAGCCTGCAACATAGTGATATTTATAGTTCTCTTGACCTTGAAGTCCTTATCCCATAGATCTTCCTCAATGCTTCTCTGATTCTGAGTATCCCTTTCCATATCAACAGGGTTATCCTTAGGGATTTCAAGAGGAGTAGTGCTAACCTCATAATCCACATCTTCATTGACGACTTCCTTATCTAAGCCTACAAATTATTTATTGACTTGGGTTTCCTCTTCCATTATCCCCAAATCTTCAGTATTGATATCCTTCTCAGTAGTGTTATCACTTATTTCATTGTAATCTTCTTTTTCCTCATAGTCATCAGCTTCATCCTTGGACATATTCTCCTAATTATCCACCTTATCATCTTCATTATTAAAATCTTCTATTTCCTCATTATCATCAGCTTTGTCCTTGGACACATTCTCCAAATTTTCCACCTTATCATCTTCATTGTCATTATTCCTATCCTCTGGGATATCACCTGGGTTCTATTGCACATTTTCAATGTAAACCTCCATTATCTTGTTGATTTTATTAGATAAATCCTTGGAGATTTCCTTAACTAGGTCATTGGTAGCTTTGGTCATAGGTTTATTCACATCTTCCTTGTCTGTATCTGGTTCATAAATGGTAGCCTTATCCTTCCCAGAGATGTCTCTATTATTCTCTTCCCCTTAAGCAATTTCTTCATTCTCAACTGACTCAGACTCAACCTCCTATTCATCCTTAGATTTCATTCCTTCAACCTCATCAAAAATAGAAAGGGAATCATTTTTTATAGGGGCTTTGAGGGATTTTTTGTTAGAGGTAGTATTAGCCTTCTTTCTAGAAGAAGAGGAGTCAAGTTTCTTCCTTTTTTATTGTCAACCTATTTAGGAATCGACTTAGGGATATGGTCTTTGGAATACTTTGCAATGAGAAGAATGAGGCCCTCATGCAGACCATGGGAATCCCTAATTCTATGATCCACAATGCTCTGGTTAAGAGAACTAAGAAAATAAAAAGGGACATAATAATACTAATTGTCACTTTAATATTAATCTCACCCTACCCCTAACCCTAAATATAATTGTAACCATTAATATAATATTACTCCTAACTTTAAACCGTTCACCCTAACCGTAACCATAACCCTACCATTGACCCTAGGTAATATGCTAAGGTTAATTGTGATACTAAACCTAATTATAACTCTAACCCTAATCATCTTGGAAAAATGGTCAGTGCTCCCCTTGGGATTCATGACATAGCTTAACCACCTCCTATGTTTTCTATAAGTCTAGTGGTTGTATCAGGTATTAACATGTTGATCTTTTCGTGCAATGACAACCACTACTTGTAACAAGTGGTATCAAAGCTTGATCACGGGTTTGAATCCCCTTAGGTAACATTGAGGGGGAGATTGTTGGAAAAATGGTTAGTTCTCCCCTTGGGATTCGCAACATGGATTAGTTGCCTCTTGTGTCTTCTATAAGTCTAGTGGTTGTATCAGGCATTACAAGTTGATCTTTTGGTGCAACAAAAACCACTACTTGTAACAAACAATAACCTTAAGACTAACCCTAATTACACCATTGACCTTAAATATTACCCTAACATTAACCTTAATTGTAATCCTAACACTGACCTTAACCATAATAGTAGCACTAACTGTAATACTAAAACTAACCGTAACACTAACCCTTACATAATTATAAAATAAAATTCATATAATATCCTAACCTTCCCTCTAACCTTAACATTAATCTTAACTATAACCCTACCAATAACATTAGCCATAATAGTAACACTAATCATAATAGTAACTCTTACCACCATATATTCAAATATTAAAAATCATAAAATGTCTTCCATTTTGCATTGTGAGTGCTACTAGCATATATATACTTATATATAATACGCCAAGAGTAATCCTTCTCGAGGTGTGCCCTATTTTCTTCAAATTACAAGGTGCAATAGGCACCTCGAGAAGGATTACTCTCAATGTATTATATATATACATAGACATATACATATACATACATACATATATATATATATATATATATATATATATATATATATATATATATATATATATATATATATATATATATATATATATATATATATATATATATATATATATATATATATATATATATATATATATATATATATATATTATAGTTTACTAGCATTATTATGAACTCACTAATATGCACTACTATCAGTTTTTCGGTTGACCACTAAATATTATTGATGCCAAGAAAATGATTTTGCAGGTAGAAAAATATACATACCAATACAAAACCCTACTTTAAACATGGTATTTTATCTATCTTTATTTTTTCCATTTAGACAAATAATTGACTCCTTGGGACCTCACATAGGTCATACTGTGCATTATCCTTCACCATCTAGTATGCGACATAAATTCCTCTACCAGGCACACTATTCAATTGGATCGATTGATATAACTTGTAATTGATTACCATAGATGGAAAATTGACCTCTATGTATTCAATATCATTGATTGTCATGGCCCTGTAATCTTATGTTGACTTAGTCAAATGAATAACCTCATATGTCAGTATCATTCTTAGAATAGGTAAACCATCGGTCGCATATAGACCAGTTATTGCATGAATTAACTTGTTGGTAATCTTATTTGGCCTATCCAACCAGATAAACTAATCATTAACTTGGCTCAATACATATCTAATCAACTCAGTCTCAAAAACATCAAGTAGGTCAACAATATAGGTAAAACCTTTGTTGGTCAAATATTTGTGTTCATCCTTAAATCCATATTTATGACATAGTTTGGTGTAAGCCTTGAATATAACATTTGAAGCAAGATCTTCAACCTTGCAATGGATAAATGATCTTATGTATTCAGTCAATAATACATCATGGGGAATTGAAGATAAAATGTCAATCAGATCATTATCTACCATGTTCATAGGATGCAATTTGAAAACATGCCTTGGCTCCTCAGTGATTTCAACCAACACTAGAGTCTCCATCATGCCAACACTGATTTTCTTCACAAAACATAGAATATAATCTTTTCAACATAGAGAAATACCTCTTTGCTCATCGGTTGGGGTTCTTCAAATACCACTTCAATCTCAACACAAGATCACTATTACTATAACTTATGATGATGATGATGAAAACTAATTAAGATCGGAGGTATACAAGATTGTAGAATGATTATATCAGTTATTATCTTGTCATTAATGTTAATCAATTGATTTCTAATTTATATTAAGTTGTCATATCATTCAGAGTATGATATAAGTTGAGTAAGTTAAAGATGAAGAAGAAATGAAATCTTGTGAAGATGAAGAACTTAATTGGGCAACTGATATAGATTAGACTATGATAAGGTTATGTTGATATAGTTTTTTTCTACCAAACATTTGATTATATCAAATCGGTAAATAAGATTAGTCAAGTCGGTAAGAAAAATAGTTTTGTTACAAAGTAGAAAAAATTCATTCAGTAAAAGGAAAGTAAGTTCTAGTAAAGAGAAAGGAACTCAAGACACCGAGTAGAAGGTTTTAGTCACCGAGTGAAGTTAACCAAAATTCAGTTGAAATAAAACAATTAGCCACCAAGCAAGGAATAGAAATTAAATTCAAGCTTCACAATGACATTTAATGTTGAGCTATGATGAGCTAGAAGATTATGATGACAAGGAAGAGTTAGTTAAAGAGATCTACGATTAGGAAAATTCAAGGTGATGATATATGGTATAGATCTAAGTGGTAAAAAGAGAAAGTACAAGTTCCAAGAAAGTTCAAGTTCCGAGGTGATGATAAAATGTTTTATCAAGATCTAAATTCATTAAATAAGTTTGTGAGGTTGATCGGATGGCTGAGATTAACCAAAGGAAAATGTAATAAAGGAGATTAAGAGGCAAAACAAAGTCTATATAAAGTATGGATTTTTATGAACAAAAGGTTGGCAAGTTGAACGGTTGATGAGTCACTAACTAATGCAGTGAAGAATGAAAAGGTTGAATTCTTAGTTAGAAAGCTAAATTTGATGAAGTGTTGAAGCCAGCGAAAAGTGAAGGAGTGAAGTGAATACAAAGAGCACACAAGGGATCCGATTAGGAAAAAGATAATTGTTGATTTACAAGTTAATTTATTTACTTTTTCTTATTAACATTTGTAACAGAAAAATATCTTAACCGAGTGGACCTAACAGTCTTATTTGAAAATCCTTGCAAAGCGTAACATTCTAAATGAGTGTTTGAAGACCCTTAACCAAGCCACTCCTAATAGGGTGAAGATCCTAATATATCTAAGGAAAATCCCCTAGTAGGGTCACATTTAAAAATGTGTATTGTAATCTTTAATTAGATTGGATTTTAACTGAGCATACTTCAGAAGAGTATTTCTTTAGTAGGTGACAATTCCCACAGTAGTTTTTCCCAAATTGGGTTTCCACATTAAATACTAGTGTTATATGTGTTGAATGTTTACTATGAATATTATTGTTGATTGAGAAAATTAATTTACTATTATTGGTTAATATTGAAGTGTGTCTGACTGAGTTGACATCGAGTTGAATCAAAGAAAGTTTTTAAGGTACATAGAATCAAGGATTACTAATTCACCCCCTCTCTATAATCCAACAATTGGTATTAGAGATAAGTACTCTAAAGGGATAAGTTTTTAAAACTTGAGTAAAAGATCTGAAGATGTATAGGAGAGAAGTACCTAAGATGAATAAGAAAAGTTTCTCTACATGGAAAAGCGGGATGAGGTTGTACCTATCTAGAATTGGAGATTCTACACTCAATCTTTTGGATAATGACTACACTCCACCGCCTCCTAGACCTATGACAGTTGAATAGATGAGAGAAAAGAAGGAGCACAACTTGGTAATGATTGAAATTTCTTCTTCCCTAACTGATGTTGAATTCAATGACATTAAGGATTGTATTACTACAAAAGAGATATGAGATAAGCTTGCACTTGTTTATGGAGGTGATCTGCATGTACAAAAAGATAAGGTTGAGATTCTCAGTGGAAAATTTGATGAGATGAAAATGAAAGATGAAGAGAACATTGCACAATATATTTTTTAAATTAAGGAATTTGTTAGTGCCATCCGAGGTGCTGGTGAAACATTAACTAGTGAAGAAGTGGTAAGAAAAATTTTGAAAAATCTTTCATCCAAGTATGTTATTTGAGTCTCTTCTATTCAAGAACTGAGATCCATACTTAATAACATTTTTTCTCTTGATGCTTTGATCTGTAATCTAACTGCATTTAAACTAAGTAATTATGATAACAACCTACTGACTATTGAAACAACTTTCAAATCATCTTTAAGCATTGGAAATTCAAGAAGAGAAAGAGAGATTCACAATAGTTCATGTGGAAGTGACTATGATAGTATCATGACCGAAAAGAAAGAACAAGAAGAATTAGAAGCATTGATAGAAAGGAGGTTACCAAGAGGAAAAGAAAATTATAAAGGTAAACTACCTCTGAAATGTTTTAATTACAACAAAATTGGTCACATTGCATCTAGGTGTCCTGATAATGACAAGAATGATAAGAGTGACAAAAAGGAAAACCAATACCAAAGGTTTAGAGATTACAGGGATAAAGGAAAGAAGTCTTTCTACCTAGCTGAGGAAGGAGTAATTGATGATGAATCTAATGACCAAGAAGAAAGTGTGGAAGTTGTTTATGTTGCTATGAAGGATGATTTAGGAGAAGAGAAGCATGAAGTTGAAAAATCCCTTATTTCTCATGTAATTAAAACTTACCCATGGATAATTGATAGTGGTTGTTCATATCATATGACTGGTGACATTGATAAGTTTGAGAACTTAGAAGAATATGATGGAGGATTTGTTAGATCTGGGAATGATGATCCATGTTTTGTAAAAGGAAGATGATCCATTATACTAAATGAAAAGATCAAATGTGATGAGGCTTATTGGGTTCAAGGACTAAACTATAATTTTTTGAGTGTTTCACAACTGATGAACATTGGTCATCAACTAGAGTTTCAAAATAGTAAAGTGAAGATCTATGGTGTAGATGGAGATTTGATTGGAACTAGTGAACAATCCAAAGATAACCTATTCTACCTTGATACTCATAAAAAATTTCTTGTTTGTTAAAGTTGACGATGTATTGATATGGCACAAAAGACCATGTCATGTAAATTTTGATAACATGATTAAGGTGAGCAAAAAGAATAGAGTCAGAGGTCTACCAGAATCAAGAAAACTTGATAAAGTGGTGTGTAAGGAATGTTAGATTGGTAAGATGACAAAATAAATTTTCTCAATAAAGTATTACTCATTTAATGGTATTTTGGAATTAGTTCATACTGATCTTTGTGGTCCTATGAGAGTACAAAGTTATTATGGTGATCGGCATTTCATTTTTTTGTTGATGACTACTCAAGAATGATGTCAGTAATGTTTTTAAAAGAGAAGTATGGTGCATTCTAAATGTTTAAAAGGTATAAGGATAGAATTGAGAAGGAAATAGGTAAGCAACTGAAATGTTTAAGATCAAATAGAGGAGGTGAATTTATCTCTGATGAATTTACTATCTTCTGCAATGAGAATGGAATCAAAAGACAAGTATCTACACTGAGGACTCCACAAAAAAATGGCATAGTTGAAAGAAGGAACAAATAAATTGTTGATTATGCTAGAACTTTGTTGATTGAAAAAGAGGTTGCATGTAAACATTCTGGAGAGAAGCCATTATTAATTTTGTCTACACTCTCAACCAAGTACAATTGAAGAAAGATACTAATAAAACACCCTATGAACTCTGGTATGGGCATACACCAAATGTTAACTACTTTACAATTTTGGAAGTAGGTGTTATATTATGAAAGATGCTAGGAATGGAAATTTTGATTCTAAAGGAGATGAAGGTATATTCCTAGGATACTCCACAAAGAGAAAAGCATATAAATGTCTAATTAGGGATACTAAAAAAATTGTGGAAAGTGAAAATGTGAGAATTGATGAATTTGCATAAAGAAATGTAGAAGATAGCAAAAAGGAACCAAAAAACTACCAAAGATTTGTATATGTACAAGAAGGAATTTTAGGTAGTGCACCCGAGCTGCAAGAAGAAACTGAGGAACAAGTTGAGCCTTCACTGAGAGATTAAAATACTGAAAATGAAGGACTGATAGAGTCTACCAAGCCAGTTTTAGTAAAATATGTGAGAAGACACCACTCGCAAAGAAAAATAATTGGAGACAAGAATGCAGGAGTCATGAAAAGAAGTAATTTAAAAGACAATACATGTTTGATTTTTGAATTTGAGCCAAGATTAGTCAAGGATGCACTTGGAAATGAAGATTGGGTTAATGCAATGAAAGAAGAGATTGATCAGATTGAAAAGAGAAATACTTGGACATTGGTACCAAGACCCAAGGAAAAGAATGTAATTGGTACAAAGTGGATTTTTAGGAATAAACTAAATAAAAATGGAGATGCGATCAAAAATAAAAAAAGATTGGTTTGCAAAGGGTATCCACAAGAAGAAGGTATTGACTATGGTGAGACATTTGCCCATGTTGCTAGATTAGAAGGTGCAAGAATTTTACTTTCTTATGCTACCTATAAAGGATTCAAATGGATATTAAGTTTGCATTTTTTAATGGAATTCTTGAAGAAGAAGTTTTCATTGAACAACCTGAAGGATTTTTTGAAAATTATAACAAGGATATGGTATAAAAACTACACAAGGCACTATATGGCTTGAAACAAGCACCTCGAGCATTGTATGGAATATTACACTCATATTTAATCAAGATTGGATTTCAAAGGATAAGTGACAACAAAAATTTGTATCTGAAATGTGATAGTACTGATAAGATTTTGATTTCTAAAATTTTTGTTGATGATATTATATTTGGAGGAAATGAGTCAATGTCTAAATCATTTGCTGAAAAGATGAGAAAGGAATTTGAAATGTCCATGATAGGAGAGATAAATTTCTTTATTGGACTAAAAATTCAATAATTTAAAGATGGGATCTACATCACACAGTCAAATTATATCAAGGAGATCCTAAATATATTCAGTATGGAAGAGTCAAAACCGGTTGGTAAACAGATGGCTACTAGTTGTAAATTGTCAAAGGAAGATGAGACAAAGGAAGTAAATGAAACACTCTACCAATCAATGATTGGTAAGCTACAATATGTTGTACATAATAGGCCTAGTATTTCTCATGTTGTTGGTATTGTTGCAACATTTTCTACCAATCCAAAAGAAACACACATATCTACAGTCAAAAGAATATTTAGATATGTGAAAGGGACTAAAGATTTTGGTCTAGTATACAAGAAAGGAGGATATTTTTTGTTGGAAAGTTGTCTATACTAAAGTATATGACTTGATATAGTGTTTTCATTAAGGAAACAAAGTCATATAGCAGTTTGGAGTCAGCGCACTTTGTGTAAAGATCTGAATTCAATTAAGTGTTGAAGACTAGATAGTATATAGAGTTCTAGCAGCTCAGAGCATCAGCACACGTGTGTACGGATGAATTATGGTATGTGCCCTAGAAGTTAAGTTTTTTAGATTATACTTATGCTTATTCTATGAGCGCATAAGTAGATATGCAAAGATGTGAAAGTTACAGTCAGTTGAAGTTGCACAACCAGTGTGTGCCAGCAGAGAACAGGGCATGGAGCCGACAGTTAGCATTTTGATTTGCGATTGTAATAGAATATTTTAAAGGTTATACACCTATTTTATTTAGGTTGTTGACATGTTTATATGTGTAATTGTAATCATGCTTAAGCCAATTCATTTGGAAGCATTGTTTGTAATTAGTTATAGGGCTGAGCTATTTATGTATTTTGTATGAGCGCATAAATAAGATGCGCCCATTGTATTCGGTATGGAAGTTGTAATAGAGTTGTGATAAGTAGAGAAGAGGTATTTGAAGTTAGCATAAGATGTATTAGAGCTTTTCTAGAGGTCAAAGCATTAGCACACCAAAGGAACTGATCTGACAAGCAATGTCACAATGAACAGTTCACCTGCAAATATAGTGTGTATCTGAATTAGAAGGTTGTAGCCTTCACCATTTGAGCAGTGAGCTCTAGGATAGTGAGTCCACTCCCCTAATAGGGATCATTGTAAAAGACTCCTAATAGGTGCTGACCCTTAACAAGGTCTACTATACTTAAAGCATTGTAAAGCTACTCCTAACAAGGTAAAGGATCTTCTAACAAGGATCACAAAACACTAGTGCAGAATATTAGTGGGTATCAAGTCCCACCGAGGTTTTTACCTATTTGGGTTTCTTCGTGACCATATTGGTGTCATGTGTTGATTTCATGTTTCATGTTTATGTGAATGTTTAAATTCAGTACTTAAGCATTTAAGTTCAGCATAAAGATTAAAGTAAAAATTCAAATTACAGTGAACATTGATTCACCCCCCCCCCCTTCTCAGTGTTCCCATTCCTAAAAATTGGTATCAAAGCTCTGGTCCTTAGCAAAGAATTTTAACCACTTGAGGAGATCATGGACAAAGCATATATGAAACATCTGAAGAAAAATCTTGAAGGCGCTCTTGAAGACCTAGACAATTCAAAAAGAGAAATTGAAGAACTAAAAGAAAAAGTCAGTGATGCTCAATTAGTTATCAAAAGACTAAGAAAGGATTTGAAAGGATGCTCTAATAGTGAACTTGAAGAAAAAGTCAAGAAGTTGAGTGAAGAAAATGCATCCTTATTAAGTCAGCTTGAAGAATTTGATGACAAACTGAGGAACAATCAAGATGTCTACAATGAACAAGTCAAGGAGAACCTTCAACTCAATGAAGAACTAAGGGAAGTTAACTTCGAAATCTTTGAGGTACAGAATATCAAAGAAATCTTGGAATCTAAATTGAAAAAGACAAAGGATCATATTGACAAATTACACACCAGTGCTGATTTGGTAGAATCTCACTTGTATGCAAGAAGAATAAAAGGAGACATTAGCTGCATTGGATACAATGAAGCACAAAATTAGATTGACAATATGCGAGCAAGAAAGGATTCACAAAAGAACTCTACTGATGATGAGAAGATTGAAGATCAAACCAAAGACAATGGTGGTCCCCCTAAGAATGAGCGCAAGCAAGTAGAATGCACTTGTTTTGCATGTAACAAGCATGGACACATTGCAAGAAACTGTACAGAGGTAAGACCTTTTAATGGCTACTATTATTCATGCAATAGATTTGGTCATAGAGCTATGAATTGCAAGACTAGTAAGAAGAACAGGACTCAGCAAGATCAAAGAAATCAGAATCAAACAATTGTTAGAAGTTCTCAGAATGTTACATGTCAGATATGTAACTATAATGGTCACTCAGCCAGAACATGCAAAATGGTGACTCATGTCAATGCACCAAGGAATAATAGACCTCCAGTCATTTGTCACTCTTGTAACAAGGCTGGACATATCTCAAGGTTCTGTAGATCAAGGATGCAAGGTCAGGAAAGCCCTAAAAAGACCGAAGAACCAGTTTTGGATCCTGAAGTAGAAGTCAAGTTTGTGAAAGCCTCAAAGGATGAGAGCTTGATTTGGTCAGAAGGAAAGAAGGACAAGGCTAGTGAAAATGTATTGGATGCATCCCTAGTGGATGCACCCTCAACATCTGCATGAATGGCCCTCAGGGTCATAGGGGGAGCTAATTTAGCTCTAGACCCCTGCATGGCTGGTATACTCATCCTCAAAGTATGTGCCTTTGGACTTAAGCTTTTGGAGTGTATAGGAACCTTCATGCAAGAGCGCACATGCTGATTGTTAGTGGAGCTCAAGTTTGAAATGTTGAAGTGACAGCCCGGTTTACGTGATGTGCATTAATGGCAGATTTTTCACTTTTAAAGTACACAAAAGTTATTTGATTGCTCATTGCATTCAAATTTAGGGCAATAGAGAGAAAAAGGAGCCTTGGAAGTTGTTGTGAAGTCTTGGTGATTGATCTATTAGAGATTTTCTTCAATTATCAGTGCATTTGATCAGTTGTAGAAACCCTAGCTCGTTGCGCTGATTCGGAAGCCATCAAATTATCTCTAAGTTCAGTTGGAAAGTGATTAACAAGTAATTCATGGCCACTCCCATAGTTTTTGATGTTGCTAAAAAGAAGAGATACATATTCAAGAGGCACCCATTTAAATCCACCCTAGATGATCTAGAAGGAGCTTTCTCCCTCGCGCTGGGCGTCATGCATGTGGAAGATATAAGGGCTTACATCTACTGTAAGAAAGAACCTGTTGGACTAGATAGGTTAAGGGAACACATGGATACCATGTTGAAATAGGATAAAACATTCATTGATGAATATGCCAAATGGAATGATCACCCTATTATTGAGTATGCTATGGCATATGAATTCTATGAGACAGAATGGATAAAAATCTTATTGAGCAAAATCCATGATGATTTGTTTTGGATTGGAGATGTTCCAGTTAGAATCACAAATGACTTAATTCATGAGATGATAGGCCTCTCTAGAACAGGCATCATCCTTCCTCTGGGCAAGGATGTCAGGAAAATGGTAGAACAAGTATGTAAGTCAAGGAGCGATAGGTACAGCATGACCATCGAGCCTATTGAGCAAGCAGACATAAAATTGATGTCAATGATATTGGGTTATAGGTTTCATCACACCAGTAGGGTGAATAGTGTGTCTACGGGTACTATTCTAGCAGCTATTAGGCTTGTAAAGGAAGATGGGGAATTCAACTTGTGTGAGATCTTGCATGCATAGTTGATAGATAACATCAAGGCCATCAAGTATGACAAAACAAAGATATTCAAGTTTGGGTCCCTAATCATCTACATGTACCTTCATATTGTTGGGAAGATATCAGATTTGTACTTGGACAAGTCCATACCTACCATGCCTTAGATATCCAACAAATCATCCATAGAAAGCACACTAAGAGATTACATCACTTTGGAATTGAAGACTTTTAGAGCTAAGATGAAGATGAGGTATAGGATTCTAGAAAGCATTGTAGAGAAATATAAGGATACAATATGCTTTATGGTGGAGACTAATACTACATGTATGGAAGATGTTGAGCCTAGAACTAAGTGGATTCATCCACTTGGGTATGAAGTAGAGGAACAAGTTCTTGAAGCTTATGCACAGGTAATTCTATCAGTCCCCAAAGACCCTAATGAACCTAGGTGGGGAACCTAAGAGGAAAAGACCAGAGAAGTTGATGCAAAACTTAACAGTGCTGCAACTAAAAGAAAGGTTGCAAAGGTCACTTCTGAGATCTTGAGAATTCATGGTGTGTCTCAAGTAGACCTTGATAAAGCAAGGGATGAAAATATTTCCCTAGAATTGAAAGGCGTAGCAGCAGAGGAAGAACAAGAAGATCCTAAGCTGAAGAAGATAAAAATTGAATCAGATGATAGTCAGAAGGGTAAAGAAGATAATACTCCTTCTACGCCCATAGACACTATTGATCTTGCCACTCCTCTAGAGTATAAGCCTATATTCAAGAGGAAGAAAGAAGCTAGCACCAGTCATCCATCCTCGCAAGCACTAAGGAGCAAGAAAAAAATTCAAGCACCTCCTAAGGTAGGATTCAGACCAAGCCTTAAAGTCTTGATTACAAGAATTATTGATGAAGGTAGAATTGATCAAGTAGAGAAGTATTATGACACATACAGTGAGATTGACAAATCAGAAATACATAGTATGATTGTCAAACACATGATCAAGTTCAAGAAGACAATCCTTCAGTTGAAAACCTCCATTCCAAATATAAAGTATGGGATATTTTAGAAAACCTAAAGAGATAAGCAAATGAAGAAGATCTAAGGATCAGAGAAAAAGTATTAGAAGATACTCTACCAGTATGTTCTAAAGAAGAAGTGGCACTGATATTAAATTTGGTGAAGCCACACTTAAGGACAAAGATGAGAACTCTTCATATTATGAACAAAGACTATGAGCTGATAATGAAGGAAATAGAGAAGGCCTTTGAAAAGGTGTTATTGGAACAACAGATAAAACCACCTACTATGCCCATCACTCATGCACCTAGTATACAAGACAAAGAAGTAGAGACCTTCAATATACCAGTGACAGGTCCTCAGGACTCAATGCCCATAGTAGAAACTCAAATAGAGGCAGACAAGTCTGTACCCATCTCAGAATCACACAAAGGCAGCACTATTATCATAGATAATGTGGAGATAGCCATGGTGGCTACTGATAAGGATTTGGACAAGTTTGAGGAAGAATTTGTTAGTACTGAAGAAGTAGAAATCTTATGCAACAATACACCTCCCACTCAGCAAGAAAAAGTACTCACAAAAGATGTATCTGATAAGAAAGAAGAAGAAGAGGTAGAAAAGAAAGAAGAAGATACTTCTATTGATCTTGCAAAGGTAAAACTAGAAGTGATGGACAACACTCCCATCACTCCCTCCTTATCATTGTTGTCAAGTTTGACACTTGACACAAGCAGTTTGGACTCTTGGAAGGAAGAAGACCTGATTAAGTTTAGCGTCTTGGCTATGGAGAAGGCAAAAGAAAAACAAGTTATGATAAATCCTCTCCTGATAGAATCAGTAAATATTTTAAACAGTTTGCTACCAGAGGATAAGAAAGTGCTAAAAGTACATTCAGTTGATGATGTGAGTTCAGTCCTCTCACAGTTTAAAAGAAAATTTTCCAGCCTAGAAGAATCTATGTCCATAGTAGCAGAAGAGAAGTACTTAAAGAAGAGACTGAATGAGTTGATGAGAAACTTTGCACTAGACTTGAATTCTCTTAAGTCTAGTCAAGCTTCCTTGAAAGAGTTTGTTGATGAAGGAAGAAGGATCATTGTAGCATGCATGGATCAAGACTAGCTCACCAATGATCATTTCAAAAAGATAAAAGAGGCAAAAGATTTGATTGAGTAGGTGAAGAATTCAGTGATAGACACATCCACTAATATGAACATGTGCAACAATATCTACCAAGGATAGTTAGACAAGATTGAGAAGGAAGAAATAGAGATAACAAGGATAAGGTCCAGATAGACTCAGTTGAGGAATGGTCTTGCACCCTCTTTAGACATCCTCAATCATAATTTAAAGGAGATTGATGCCACCATGGTAACTTATGATCATGGTCCCATCAGTAACTTGGAGAAGATGGAGAAGCTTCAATATACATTATGCGCCCATCTCCAGATAGTTAACTCTCTGATAACCTTTTGGAAGAAGGAGATCTAGAACCTCAAGATTGCATATCTGGATGTTTTCCCTCAATGAGTATGTGTATATACAATTTTTTGATGCACCTTTGTCATTAATGTCAAAGGGGGAGTTGTGTATAGAATATGGAGTATATATATGTATAGGGAGATATAAGATTATGGATAAAAGACAAAAGTAGACAAAAAAAATTTGTGTTAAGGGATAGTTATCAACTTGGCCATATTCCTTTGTTGCTATCAATGAAAAAGGGGGAGATTTTTAGCAAGTTGTCTATACTGAAGTATATGACTTGATATAGTTTTGTCATTATGGCAACAAAGTCATATAGTAGTTTAGAGTCAATGCACTTTGTGTAAAGATCAAAATTCAATTAAGTGTTGAAGACTAGATAGTATACAGAGTTCCAGTAGCTCAGAGCATCAGTGCACATGTGTACGGATGAATTATGGTATGTGCCATAGAATTTAAGTTTTTTAGAGTATACTTATGCTTATTCTATGAGCACATAAGTAGATATACAAAGATGTGAAAGTTACAGTCAGTTGAAGTTGCACAACCAGTGTGTGCCAATAGAGAATAGGGGATGGAGCCAACAGTTAGCATTTTGATTTGTGATTGTAATAGAATATTATAAAGGTCATGTGCCTATTGTATTGCACCTATTGTATTTAGGTTGCCGACATGTTTATATGTGTAACTGTAAGCACGCTTAAGCCAATTCATTTGGAAGTGTTGTTTGTAATTAGTTATAGGGCTGACCTATTTATGTATTTTGTATGAGCGCATAAATATAAGGTGCACCCATTGTATTTAGTATGGAAGTTGTGATAGAGTTGTGATAAGAAGAGAAGAGGTATGCGAAGTCAGCATAAGATGTATTAGAGATTTGTTAGAGGTCAAAGCATCAACTCACCAAAGGAACTGATCTAACAAGAAGTGTCACAGTGAACAGTTCACCTGCAAATATAGTGTGTATCTGAATCAGAAGGTTGTAGCCTTCACCATTTGAGCAGTGAGCTCTAGGACAGTGAGTCCACTCCCCTAATAGGGATCATTGTAAAAGACTCCTAACAGGGTCTGACCCTTAACAAGGTCTACTGTACTTAAATCATTGTAAAGCTACTCCTAATAGGGTAAAGGATCTTCTAACAAGGATCACAAAACACTAGTGCAGAATATTAGTGGGTATCAAGTCCCACCGGGGTTTTTACCTATTTGGGTTTCCCCATGACCATATTGGTGTCATGTGTTGATTTCATGTTTCATGTTTATGTGAATGTTTAAATTCAGTACTTAAGCATTTAAGTTCAACATAAATATTAAAGTAAAAATTCAAATTACAGTGAACATTGATTCACCCCCCCCCAACCCCTCTCAGTGTTCCCATTCCTAACATTTTTATCTTAAAGTGTACACTAATGCTGATTGGGCTGGAAACATTGATGATAGAAAAAGTACAAGTGGTAGAGCTTTCTTTTTAGGAGAAAGATTAGTAACATGGTTAAGAAAGAAATAAAGTTGTATTTCACAATCTATTGATGAAGTTGATATGTTGTTGTAGTTATGAATTGTTCAAACATTGTGTGGATCAAATAATTACTTGAAGGTATGCAAGAAGAGATTACTGATCTAGTTACTATTTTTTGTGATAATACTAGTTTTATTAACATATCAAAGAATATGGTGATGCATTCAAAGACAAAGTACATTTCTATCAAGTATCATTACTTGAGAGAACAAGTTCAAGACAAGCATGTGATGTTGGATTATATGAATTCAAAGGAGCAAATAGCTGATATATTTACCAAACCACTATCAAAATATGCTTTTGAGTATCTTAGAGGTAAATTAGGGGTTCTTCCCCTATCTAATATTCACTAAAGCAAGATTCATGCTACGTTAATTCAGAGTTTCATTAGAATATCTATTTTGTGAATTGATGCTAGTGTTCACTCTTTGGTTGATTCCTGAAGTTGTGAAAAATGTTTATGTATGCAATGATAAATTAGTACATTTGAGGTATGATTCACTGTCTAAACAAATTTTTCATGAGTATGTGTCTTTGGCATTGTTGTCAAAGAGGGAGAGATAAATTGTAGACATAGAAGATTTCTAAAAGGGAGAGAAGATCTATTGAAGGATAAGATTGTTATTGATGACTACAACTAATAGAGGGAGAATATGTACAGATAGATCAAGAAAATAAGAAAGGAGAAGATAAATCTCAGAAGGAGTAAAGGACTACGATAAGTCAGTAAGTGTTGTCATCATCAATTGACAATGAAGTGTTTCCATCAATGCCAAAGACGGAGATTGTTACTATAAATGATGGTGATGATGATGAAGACCAATTAATATTAGAGGTATACAATATTTTAGAATGATTAGATTAGTTATTATCTTTTCATTAATTTCAAGAAATTGATTTCTGATTTATATAAAGTTGTCATATCATTTAGAGTATGATATAAGTTGAGTAAGTTAAAGATGAAGAAGAAATGAAATGTTATGAAGATAAAGAACTTAATTGGAAAATTGATATAGATCAAACTATGATAAGGTTATGTTGATATAGTTTTTTTTACCCAACATTTGATTATATCAAATCGGAAAAGAAGATTAGCCAAGTCGGTAAGCAAAATAGTTTTGTTACCGAGAAGGAAAAATTCATTTGATAAAAGGAAAGTAAGTTTTGGTAAAGAGAAAGGAAATCAAGACATTGAGTAGAAGATTTTAGTCACTGAGTGAAGCTAACCAAAATTCAATTGAAACAAAAGAGTTATCCACCGATCAAGGAACATAAATTAAATACAAGGATTGCAATGACATTTAATGTTGAGCTATGATGAGCTAGAAGATTATGATGATGAGGAAGAGTTAGTTAAAGAGATCTACAATCATGAAAATTCAAGGTGATGATCTATGGTATAGATCTAAGCAGAAAAAAGATAAAGTACAATTTCCAAGAAAGTTCAAGTTCTAAGGTGATGATAAAATGTTTTACCGAGAGCTAAATTCATTAAATAAGTTTGTGAGGTTGATCGAATGACTGAGATTAACCAAAGGAAAATGTAATAAAGGAGATTAAGAGGAAAAACAAAATCCATATAAAGTATGAATTTTTATGAACAAAAGGCTAGCAAGTTGAAGGGTTGATGAGTCACCGACTGATGTAGTGAAGAAGGAAAAAGTTGAATTATGAGTCAAAAAGATAAATTTGATGAAGTGTTGAAGCTAGTGGAAAGTGAAGGATTGAATTAAAAACAAAGAGCACACAAGAGATATGATTATGCAAAAGATAGTTGTTGATTTACAAGTTAATTTATTCACTATTTCTTATTAACATTTGTAACAGAAAAATCTCTTAACTAAGTGTACCTAACAGTCTTATTTGCAAATCCTTGCAAAAGGTAACATTCTAAAAGAGTGTTTGAAGACCTTTAACCAGGCCACTCCTAACAGGGTGAAGATCCTAATAGATCTAAGGAAAATCCCCTAATAGGGTCACATTTAATAATGTGTATTGTAATCTTTAACTAGATATGCTTTTAATCGAGCATACTTTAGAAGAGTATTTCTTTAGTGGGTGACAATTCTCATAGTGGTTTTTCCCAAACTAGGTTTCCACATTAAATAATGGTGTTATATGTGTTGAACATTTACTATGAATTTTATTGTTGATTGATAAAGTTAATTTACTATTATTGGTTAATATTGAAGTGTGTTTGACCAAGTTGACACTGAGTTGAATCAAATAAAGTTTTTAAGGTACAGAGAATCAAGGATTATTGATTCACCCCCCCCCCCCCCCACTCTATAATCCAACAGATCACAACTGTCAATCAAAATCTCTAAAATCACCTTATAATCTCTCAAAAGAGAACAACTCATCTTGCGGAAAGCAAAGTAACAAATGACTTTCACTTTTTAACTTTTATAATGTTACATTCACAAGCAACAATAAAATAGTACTTTTTACTGTTTGCAATTGGTTAGAACATCAAATGGTCACTTTTCCCTAAGAATTATTATGCGGTTGCATAGAATCATATGAAATACAAGTTTCTTCAAAAACTTTATCCAAAAACATCAATAGGCATCTAGGGCAGGAAGAAGTAGAACGAAGTTGTAGAGATGTTTATACCATCAAAGTTTAAAGAGGAATTTTATTAAAGTCAACGTGTACAAACATTTGGCCATTTTCAAGTGTCTACATATCCATGATATTTTTATGATCTAAAATTTCATTTTGATTTTTAGAGAATAGGAATTCAAAGTGTTGTAAGATCTTTGGTGCATGACCTTAGAATAGGTTTTCTTATGTTTAATTTATCATTCATTTTCCAAACCTCCCAAAACAAAGAGATAATTTTTAAAATATTGGAGATTATTTTATAAAGCACAATCTATCCCTCATTCATAGAACTTCTTATAAGGTGAATTCCCCCACCAGGGAACCCATGAGAAATGAACCTAACTTTACACTAAGTTGATGATTTTTTTTTAAATGTTTAAACATGCGTTAACAATACAAACAAACATTCAACAACCAAAATACAAAATGAAGCACAAACATAAATTTAAATATTAATGTTAACACATGATTAAGGTATGATACTAATATATATAAACTCAGTTAACTATCCCAAGGGTTCCAAGATGTAGTTAGTTGTAACTGTGTTAAATAAACTTCCAAGATAAATCATAGCATAACCACATGTCATATCATAAATTCATTTCAAAATCCAAATAAAATATTCCTAATTCTTTAATTCGCCATAATGAAATAAACACATTGATAATGAAACTAACATATACATTGAATAGAAGTAATCAAGATACATTCACCATATTAACATAAACAAAGGTAAAATCAATGGGATACAATTAATACAACATGTTATATACAATATCACATCTTCCACTACACATGTCGCATGGATAACAATAATAATGAATCAAGTCATCTTACAATACAAGTACAAATATACATCTTGTAAATGAATGTTAAATAAATACATAGTAGAATATATGGTGACATCATCTCATGATGACAATAAACAATCTCCAAAAAAATGAACATAGTAACATCATCTAGGATCATCCAAGCACAATAGCACGAACATCAGATCTCAATGGTAAAAATAATCACTACCACCCAACCACATGGAACCCAAAAAGGCCCACTCCCATCATGCTAAGGAGATAACACCAAGTCTCACTCAAAGAAACAACCAAATGAGAAAGACTAATTCAAATGGTACATTGGATAAAATGGTAACGAATGGTTATAAGGTAATCAAGTATAAATGATTGAGACATAAATTAGGTGTACCAAATGCTCATGTAGGAACCTAGAACACATATAGGGAAGTGTCATCACATATGTCTACCCCTTGAGTCTCTTCCTAGAAGCCTCTCTAGATCTTGACACTCAAGTGATCATATGTGGCATTAGTAAACCTCTCATATAGACAAGGTTACCAAATATGCCAAAGAAAGACATCTCACTAGATGAGTTGGCATCATCTCAAACTTTATCCTAGCTTGTACTAGTGCTCAGGTATGGGTGAGGCACACAAGTCTTATTAATTCATTTTAAACCCTATTTAATGTATTATGTTATCACTTATTAAGTAACTTGCAATAACTTGTCCTGGAAACCACTTGTGGGCCTCAGTTGATTATTGCAACCCACTTCCCCTTTATGATCCTAGATAACCTACCCTAATACTCCAACCAAAAAAAATCAAAGAGAAGGAAAATCCAAAACCATAAAGGACTTCTCATAAATAATCGAGTCATCAAAGTCATCAAAGACAAGTGTTGGAGCATAAAATAAAGAATATCTCATCCTATACAAGGATCTAAACTATCCATCATATAATGGACATTTCAGTAAACAATCACCAAATCCTCATAATATCATATCACAAAATCAATGATCATCAATAACATCAAAAGAATCTCTCTCCAACATGGAGTGTACATCATTATAAAGAATACCATCATTCAGAATACCAAACAATCATAGTAGAATAAACAAGTTGACAAAGTGAACAAATAAAAACTCAACATAATATTGGTTATCACCTCTTAGGGTCAAACAACATAAAGGTCAAGGACTCAGGGAGCACATGAAATCAGTCATAGATGTACACAAGACAACATATGAACCAATCATTACACAAATAGGTTATGAACTTTCTATAATATGAAACCCAAAGAGAAAAAAGTATAAAATCATAAGATAATACAAGTTTGAAGATAAAATCCACCTAGGGTATCATCCTACCTACACTGACACTTAAAAAAACCAAGATCAAATGAGAGAAGGCATGCATACATTCAACTCTAGTTATATAACATCATTATATTTATTAAATTAAAATATTCTTAAGTCATAAATGACTTAACTAATAACATAAAGTATGCACATAAAACATACATGACGTTTTCATGAATCTCTATGATCTTAATTAGTTATAATTTAACATTAAATTATAAATTGATTAGATCAGTTATATTAATTATTTAATAATTGTCAAATTTAGTAAATTTTAATTAATAAGATTTAATAACAATTTTAACTTTATAATAGTCAGTTTTTTGTGTATTTCCTCTATGTAAATTAGTTAGTAGTTTGAATAGTATAATCTCATACAGAATGATACAGATCTAAAACTTATAGCAATGGAAATATTATTTAATTTCACATATTTTTCTTATTACCAGTCCTAAAGATAAGGTCATTTAAATGGTGTAAAAAGTTCAAATCTCCCTAACAGCCCTCTTTGTTAATGAATGTTACGAGTTTGGAAAAAGACCATAACTTTTTTTTTGAACTATTCTATCTTCATAAAAATCAGGTAAAACATTGATAATAGGCGTATTCACAATCTCATCAAAGAAATTTTCATAATTATTTATTTTTGAAAAGTTATGGATGATTGTTTACCTATCTCAGATTAAAAAATCAAGCTCGAATATGCTTAGTCTCACTATAAAAGTCAATGATTGACTCTGTCTGAACAAAGGAACCCTTTTTGATTTTGACATATGTTAAATAAAATCCAAATGGGTATTTGAAAGTTCCTTTATATTTTGAAGATGACATCTAAAATGAAAGTTATACCCTACAATTTCATCACAACCCTAATAAAAAAACATATGTTTTCAAACCCATATCCTAACATAGAGGTATCTACAATACACATAGTTCATAATCAAGGATTCTGCCATACAGTTAAAAATTATGCAACTAAATTTGAACAATTTGGTAAAACCTTAATGGATATACAACACAATTGTTTCCTTTAAAATAATTCTCTCCTAGGGTTTCCAAACAAATTCTCACAGAATGCCAAACATGCCCTAAACACAACTTACAAGAATGCCCTAATTATCTGTATGAATTTTTAGAAATCAAAAGAACCTCATTCCAACTCAAAACCAAATCACAATCAAGCAAGCATAGAGAAAACAAACTTTCCAACAAAAAGACTCAGAAACTCCTACCTCAAAAACATTGGGTAGACTTGCTAATAATAATAATAAGAAGAACCAAATGCAGACTTCAATCTCAAGCTTGAAAATTACTCTTTAA
Source organism: Chamaecyparis obtusa (assembly GCA_027943335.1). Classification (NCBI taxonomy): domain Eukaryota; kingdom Viridiplantae; phylum Streptophyta; class Pinopsida; order Cupressales; family Cupressaceae; genus Chamaecyparis; species Chamaecyparis obtusa. Next base: position 273,247 of record BSBK01001553.1, on the reverse strand, counting down.
CTTCAAAGTCCCAATGCAAAACCTATAAACCTATCTCCTAAAACTTGTGCTCTAAAAAATCTATGTCCCCCTTCCAATGGAAAAAATCCTCTAATAAAGAAAAACTACACAACTAAGGTTTCTAGAACAACTTTCCTAAAAAAAATCCTTAACCCTGAAAAAAGATAAAATAATTATTTTCTTTATTTTTCTATTTTTTTTAAACAAATAAAATCAATTTACTTATTTATTTATTTTTAAAAGAAAGAAATACACAATTTCCTTTCTCTTTCTTCTTTTAATAATAAATAAATAAATATTGTTTATTTATTTATTTTCTTTTCTCATAATAAATATTATATTTTTTATAATAAAATAAATAAATTTCCTTTCTTTCTTTTCTTCTCTTTTTTTATTTTTAATTAAATAATTAATTTTCTACAAAACTCAATTTTTAATTAGAATTAAAACACATTTTTTTAAAATGCAATTACATTACATATTATTGTTTTTAATTAGGAATAATATTTGTAGCATATTAATAATTTATTTATATTAAATATGCCCTTTAATCTCCATTTAGACTTAATATTTAATTAAATCCTCAAACATTATCTTTATGTTTTTAATTAAATCCCTTTTAATAAATACAAATATTTAATTAATCCCTATTAGTTAAATATCTATATATATAATATTCTAATATTCTTAAAAGGCTTAATTATTTAATCTTTATAATTAACCTTTAATCATTCTTTTACTGACATCACAACAAAATATTACATTGGCCTTCATGCATGCAACTGAAATCTGACCAAATCAAAATGCAAAATAGATGCAACAACATAAACATGTTCAAACAAGGGTTCATGAATTCATATCACATCGACGAATTCAGAGAAGGTAGTCAACCATATACTTGTCCACTATTTCAGGACAAATGAGGGCTTAGGTTAGGATTTAGGCCTAAATTCTATCTCCGCTCCCTTGTCATTGAGATAATGCGATAGGGCACTCTCATCTTGACAATTTAGGGAAGTCGATACCTAGTACCTACAAACCTACATCACAAATCTAATCATATATATATATATATATATATATTACAGACAATGGTAGCGATAGGTACATCATGTAGATCTCACAAGCAAGTGAGTACGACTTCGTTCCTCAACCATATCAGGCACATCAAACATAAATATAAAATATACATGTCATCCATACACATGTCAGTATGGGGTTAGTAAAAATTATAAACATAAATAGCATCATCATATGCAAATAATAATCATTATCTAACTAACATGATATAAAACAAATTATCTCAGTATCAATATTCTGCATCATCAATAGGTATTGTAATAACATCAAAACTTCATCAAATATAACATAAGGTTTAACATGCACATGAAAATTTGTCTAAAAGGGTTTGACATCATAAACATAAATGGTAGTAGACAAGTGGGTATTACATCCTCCCCCCTAGATTTAGGCTTACTCTTGGAAGCCTACAACTATAACCAAGATAAACTGAAAGACAAAATCTACTATCTACAGAGTCCTACAAATAATCATACAAAACTTCACAACTATCATCACAATCCCTTTGCGACCCAACAAATCTTAGGAAGAAGGAATTCCACTAGCAAAATCCACTCTAACAAAATCCATCCTATAGAAAGGAATCGCATAAAGTGACTAATACAACTAGGTTTAGAAAATGTGTGTGTGTGTGTGTATACATACACACACACACACACACACACATATAGATCAGGTGCTAAATGACTATTAAATAAGGTTAAGCAAGAAAGGTACATACAATTTCATAATCACTGTGAGGAGGGTATACAAGAATCAATATACAAGCATAACAATCACATAATCACACATCCCACAAGAGTTAATACAAGCATCCTAATTTTCCATATTCATAAGGACATGCATATCCAATCACTGAGAGCAATATAATCCTAGTTTAAGCATAAATAGAGAATCACATTGATCAATCATTCATCATTTAACAATTTCTTAAATAGATCTAGATATTTCATTCATTAAATCATTATAGAACACATTTAAAAATTAGGTTTATGAACTACACATTTAAATTTGCATCAAGTAGTAAATTAAGAAGTTTATGCAATTGTAGTTAGTGCAACACTCATGCAAATATATATGAAACACAAATCATTTTATTTTCCACATACATAGTACACTCTTTGTGATGTTATCCCTTGCACATTCTACCAGAGGTCCATAATGAACATGATAGAAACAACACTTATCACAAAACATGGTGAACAATATCAAACATTTAGAATTGTCACCACAAAATTCAAAAAGGAAAACCCAAGTGGGGGAATCCCAAGTTTAACATTAAATCATAAGAGTGCTCAATTTCAACAGTAAATCAAGTGTGACCTATGTCACAAAATAGGTAGTGAAAAGAGAGTTAGGTGACTAGTCCAAGCATAAGAAAGTTCAAAAATTCAATGATAGCCCGCACACAACATGAACAACTCATTGAATTTGCAATATTCTTAACAATCCAAATTTGTATTAGATTTTTGAATGGGCAGACTTGTTGGAAACAATTGTCTGAAGAAAATTGCTACTCAAATTATGTATTGTCTCTGATGTCACACAATGTCATAGTCCGCAACAATCAGTACCTACCGAGCTCAGTCGGTCTGCCTGGTAGTAAAATTAGTGCTTACCGAGTTCCCTCGATTATCAAAGAAAATTCAATGTTTACCGAGTTCACTCGGTTATCAAAGAAAAATCAGCAGTGTTTACCGAGTTTAGTCGGTTGTCAAAGAAAAGTTAGCATCTACCGAGTTCAGTCAGTTATCGAAGAAAAAGGATTGTCAGTGTTTACCGAGTTCCCTCGGTCTCCGAAAGATTGTAGAAAGTTTTGGTCACCGAGCACTATAGGCCCTTGAAGGATTTTTGCAAATAAAGTTTGCTTAATTCAGCCGACTGTTATACTAAGTAATGATGATTTGACAAATCTAAAATCATATAAATAAAAGGTCAAATGTGAAAAATAAATAAGAAATACAGCAGAAGATATATAGAAGAAAGACAGGAAAAGGTGTGTGCAAAATTGTGAAGGATGATCAGATATCCTTGAGGAGCAGCAGAGATATATTCGATCAGGAAGGATCACACTTATGCAGAACAGAGATCTGTAATCAGCAAGGCAGTTGCATTATTATACAGGTCATTTTCATTGTTACCTTTTTATCATTGTAACAATGAATTCTAAATCTCTTAACCGAGTTGGTTTAACAACCATATTGTAAATCCTCTAACAAGGTGACAATTCTATTGAATTGTTCTCAAGACCTCTTACCAGGCCACTCCTATCAGAGTGATTAAATCCTCTAACAAGGTCACACCTAACAGTGTGTTTTGTAACCTTTTACCGGGTTGGCTTCTAACCGGGCATCACTTCAGAAAAGTGAAAATCAGTATCTAGATACATTGGTGGTTTTTCCCATATTGGGTTTCCATGTTAAAATTTTGTGTCTCTTGTGTTCTTAATAGTTATCTTAATCATATACAAGTGTTGATGAATATCTAAAAGATAATTTTACTAATACTTTCTGCATCTACAAAGTTACTACAATCTATTTACCGAGTGTTAAACAGATAATATTCATTAAGATATCCTAAGGGATCTGGAAAGAAATAATTATGAAGTGTTTTATGGTTGACTGATTCACCCCCCCCCCCCTCTCAGTCACTTCATCTATATTCCATCAATTGGTATCAAAGCTTTTGGTGCTTGCAGGAAGGGTTTCAAGGACCTAAGCTAAAGATCAGGATGTCTTACAAGAGAGAAATTCCAAAGCTCAACAGAGATAACTTTTCAGCATGGCAAGGTCTCATGAGACTTCATTTGGCTTCCATTGGTGATTCAGGATGCAAATATATTGATGAAGAATACACAGTTCCTACTGGCGCATTAACTGTTGAAGACATTGCAGAGAAAAAGACTCATAACACCATGATGATAGACATTGCATCAGCTCTCAGCTATGAAGAATTTGATGATATTAAAGAATGCACTACTGCATATGAAATGTGGACCACACTAAAGAAAATATATGGTGGTGATGCAAATGTGAAAAGAGCCAAAGCAGAAAGCCTAAGAGGACAGTTTCACAAGATGAATATGAAAGAAGATGAAAACATTGCAAAATATGTTGAAAGAATCAAAGCAAGTGTTAGTGCAATTAGAGCTTCTGGAGGAACAATCTCTGATGAAACTGTTATAAGCAAGGTACTCATAACACTACTCCCTATCTATGCAATAAGAGTATCAGCTATTCAAGAAAGAAGATGTGAAACAAACCACAATATAACTTTGGATGCTTTAGTTGGAAGATTGATAGCCTTTGAATTAGACAACTATGACAACTATGTTCCAAATTCCAAAAATATTGAGTCAGCATTTGAGGCCAAGGTTTCACTAAGGAAGAACAAGAAAATAAAAGAAGTTCAGTCAGAAAGTGAAGAAGCATTAGAAGAAAGTTTTGATAGTGATCTTGAAATTGTAGAAGCATTACTTGCAAAGAAGTACTCTAAAGGGAAAGGTAAATATAAAGGTAAAAATCCTTTAATCTATTTTTCATGTGAAGAAATTGGACATATTGTAGCTAGGTGCCCAAACAAGCAAGCCAAGGAAGAGAAGAGAGGTCACAAGTACTATGGCAAAAAGAATTTCAAATCATTCAAGGATAAAGGTAAGAAAACATGTTTTATAGCTAAAGATTCTGATGATAGTGAAGAAAAAATTGTCTTTATTGCTATAAAAGATGAATCTGGTGATGATGAAGATAAGATGGAACTTATTTCTCATATAAGAAAAGATGATATATGGATAATAGACAGTGGATGTTCACACCACATGACTGGTGACAAGACAAAATTTGAATACCTAGAAGACTGTGATAGTGGCAATGTAAGATTTGGAAACAATGAACCTTGTTGTATAAAAGGAAAAGGAAGAATCTCATTAACCAAAGAACTCATATGTGATAATGCTTATTGGGTTGAAGGACTAAAACATAATCTTCTAAGTGTAGCACAGCTAATCAACACTAGTTTCAAGGTTGAATTCATGAATGATCAAGCAAGACTGCTGGATGAAAAAGGAAAACTCATTGGATCAGGCAAACAAACAAAAGGTAATTTATTTTATCTTGATCTCAGTGAATATTCATGTTTTATTGCTCAAATTGAAGAAAGTTGGCTATGGCACAAAAGGTTATGTCATGTGAATTTTGATAACATGATAAAAATAAGCAAATTCAAGAAGGTAAGAGGCATTCCTACTTTGAAGAAACCTGATACTGGTCTATGTAAGAATTGTCAGATTGGCAAAATGAGTAAAACTAGTTTTAAAAGTAAGAACTATCAGTCTAAAGAAATTTTGGAAATTGTGCATACTGATTTATGTGGACCTATTGGAATACAAAGCTATACTGGAGATAAATTCTTTATTCTTTTCGTTGATGATTATTCTAGAATGATGACTGTTATGTATTTAAGAGAAAAGTTAGAAGCATTTGAAAAGTTCAAATGGTACTTGGCAAGAGTGGAAAAGGAAACAGAGAAAAGATTGAAATGCTTAAGATCAGATAGAGGTGGTGAATTCATCTCCCATGAATTTAACAACTTTTGCATTGAAAGAGGAATCAAAAGACAGGTATCAGCTCCTAGAACTCCTGAGCAGAATGGAATAGCAGAAAGAAGAAACAGATCTATTATGGATTGTGCAAGGACTTTAATGATAGAAAAGAACATCGCCATAAAGTACTGGAAGGAAGCTATCAGCACTGTAGTTCATACCTTGAACCAAGTACAATTGAAGAAAGACACATTCAAAACTCCTTATGAGTTATGGTATGGCTATAAACCCAATGTAAGTTACATGAAAGTATTTGGTAGCAAGTGTTATATCCTAAAATAATCCAGAAGAAATAAATTTGATGTGAAAAGTGATGAAGGAATATTCCTAGGATATTCTAGCAAAAGCAAGGCATAGAAATGTCTGAATTTGTCTACTCACAAAGTCATAGAAAGTATACATGTAAAATTTGATGAGTTTGCAGAAAAGACTGAAGAAGAAAGCAAAAGGGAACCTGAAAACTACAAGAGATTCATTTACATTGAACCTAAAACATTACCAGACACAACTATCAATGAGGAAACTATATCTACCGAGCCTAGCACAGTAACTGAGTCACAGGAAGAAGTTCAAACCGAGTCACAGGAAGAAATTCAGACCGAGTCTCAGCCTGAAGTTACCGAGCAAATATCTACCGAGCCAGAGCAACCTGAAGAAGAGATCCTAGAAGACAACAACATGACTCATTCAAAAAGCAAGGAACCTATACTAGCCAAATATGTCAGAAGACATCATACACCAGATCAAATCATTGGAAACAAATCAGATGGTACTATGACAAGAAGCAAGCTAAAAGGTACATGTCTGCTTACTGATTTTGAACCAAGAAATATCAAAGATGCATTGAAAAATGAAAGTTGGATTGAAGCAATGAATGAAGAATTAGAACAAATACAAAAGAACAAAACATGGACTCTTGTACCTAGACCTAAAGATAAGAATGTAATTGGAACAAAATGGGTATTCAGGAATAAGCTGAATGAAGATGGTCAAGTATCTAGAAACAAAGCTAGATTGGTATGTAAAGGTTATTCTCAAGAAGAAGGTATAGATTATGGTGAAACTTTTGCTCCTATTGCAAGATTAGAAGGTGTAAGAACTCTACTTGCTTATGTAGCACATAAAAGATTTAAGGTATATCAGATGGATATAAAATCTGCATTTCTTAATGGAATTCTTGATGAAGAAGTCTACATTGAACAACCTGAAGGTTTTGTTGATCCAGATAAAAAGGACATGGTCTGCAAGTTACACAAAGTATTGTATGGATTGAAATAAGCTCCTAGAGCATGGTATCAAAGACTCCATAACTATCTGATTCAGATTAATTTCAAAAGAGCAAATGATAACACCAATCTGTATATTAAAGAAGGATCAGATGACAAAATTGTATTGGCAGAAATATTTGTAGATGATACTATATTTACAGGGAATGATGATCAGTGCAAAGAATTTTCAGAGCAGATGAAAAAAGAATTTGAAATGTCTATGTTTGGTTTAATAAAATTCTTTGTTGGTCTTCAAATTCAGCAAAGCAAGAATGGTATATACATTACTCAATCTAAATACATTAAGGAAATACTTAAGAAGTTTGGTATGGAAGATTCAAAACCAGTTGGTACACCCATGTGTACTGGACTGAAACTTACCAAAAATGATGATTCAAAAGAAGTAGATCAAACCTTATACTGATCTATGATTGGAAAATTGCAGTATGTAGTACATACAAGACCTGATATTGCCTTAGCAGTCGGTATAGTAGCTAGATTCTCAGCAAAACCTAAGGAAAATCATATGATGGCAATCAAAAGAATCTTAAGATACTTAAGAGGAACTGAAGAATATGGTTTGTGGTATAAATTTGGAGGCAATCTAGACTTAAAAGTGTTTACTGATGCTGATTGGGCAGGGAACATTGATGACAAAAAAAGCACAAGTGGTGGAGCATTTTTTCTTGGAAAAAGACTGGTATCCTGGACCAGTAAAAAGCAAAATTGCACATCTCAATCCACAGCTGAAGCAGAATATGTTGCTGCTACAGTAAATTGTTCAAATATTGTTTGGTTTAAATAGTTATTACAAGGTATGAAGGTTGAAATCAAAGAACCAGTTGTTATATTTTGTGACAATACTAGTGCAATAAACATTTCGAAGAATCCAGTAATGCATTCCAAAACCAAGCACATTGCTATTAAATATCACTTTGTCAGAGAATTGGTGCAGGACAAGGAAATCAAATTAGAATATATTCATACAAAAGAGTAGATTGCAGACATTTTCACCAAACCATTACCTAAGGATGCATTTGTGTATCTAAGAGGTAAGTTAGGGGTCATTCCCCTATCCGAGGCTCACTAAATATAGTTTTAGTGATGCATCAACTAGAACATGATTGAAAATCAACCTATTGATGCAGCATATTCAAGGAATCATTGCATATGAATCAGTACTTGAGGTACATTAGTTTACACTGGTAATATGTGAATTGTCTTTGGCATGTGTTGTCAAAGAGGGAGTGTTTGCTATGTCTTTGCTATTACTTCAAGAAATTTTCAATAGTCAGAAGGAAGAGTTTCTAAGAAAAAGGAAGTTTGCTGACAGAGGGAGATTTGAATCTGAACCGAGCTAATCCTTTCAAATTTCTTATGCTATGACATATTGTGTTGCCATCAATGCCAAAGAGGGAGATTGTTGGAAATAATTGTTTGAAGAAAATTGCTACTCAAATTATGTATTATCTCTGATGTCACACAATGTCATAGTCCGCAACAATCAGTACCTACCGAGCTCAGTCGGTCTACCTGGCAGTAAAATTAGTGCTTACCGAGTTCCCTCGGTTATCAAAGAAAATTCAGTGTTTACCGAGTTCACTCGGTTATCAAAGAAAAATTAGCAGTGTTTACCGAGTTTAGTCAGTTGTCGAAGAAAAGTTAGCATCTACCGAGTTCAGTCGGTTATCGAAGAAAAAGGATTGTCAGTGTTTACCGAGTTCCCTCGGTCTCCGAAAGATTGTAGAAAGTTTTGGTCACCGAGCATTGTCAGCCCTTGAAGGATTTTTGCAAATAAAGTTTGCTTAATTCAGCCAACTGTTATACTAAGTAATGACGATTTGACAAATCTAAAATCATATAAATAAAAGGTCAAATGTGAAAAATAAATAAGAAATACAGCAGAAGATATATAGAAGAAAGACAGGAAAAGGTTTGTGCGAAATTGTGAAGGATGATCAGATATCCTTGAGGAGCAGCAGAGATATATTCGATCAGGAAGGATCACACTTATGCAGAATAGAGATCTATAATCAGCAAGGTAGTTGCATTATTATACAGGTCATTTTCATTGTTACCTTTTTATCATTGTAACAGTGAATTCTAAATCTCTTAACCGAGTTGGTTTAACAACCATATTGTAAATCCTCTAACAAGGTGACAATTCCATTGAATTGTTCTCAAGACCTCTTACCAGGCCACTCCTATCAGGGTGATTAAATCCTCTAACAAGGTCACACCTAATAGTGTGTTTTGTAACCTTTTACCGGGTTGGCTTCTAACCGGGCATCACTTCAGAAAAGTGAAAATCAGTATCTAGATACATTGGTGGTTTTTCCCATATTGGGTTTCCACGTTAAAATTCTGTGTCTCTTGTGTTCTTAATAGTTATCTTAATCATATACAAGTGCTGATGAATATCTAAAAGATAATTTTACTAATACTTTCTGCATCTACAAAGTTACTGCAATCTATTTACCGAGTGTTAAATAGATAATATTCATTAAGATATCCTAAGGGATCTGGAAAGAAATAATTGTGAAGTGTTTTATGGTTGACTGATTCACCCCCCCTCTCAGTCACTTCATCCATATTCCATCAAGACTGAGCGAACTGGGCGGGAAGCAACTTCTAGACAATGGTCATGGGGATTCACTCCATGACTAGAGGAATGGTCAGATGAAAGAAAGTTTGGTGGAGAAGGCCTCGAGTACGATCATTCAACTACTGGAAGGGGTGGAAAATAATATTTCGCACCTTGAGTTTTTGGGAAACGATAAAGTTCCTATGAACTCTCTACGCTTGGAATTGAGAAGCTCCTCAAGGGTCTTGCGGGCCCATCTTCCACATGGGGGACACTACCTTTGTCCTCCAATGGACCTTCCGATATAGAACCTATCAGTATTGAGAATCAAGTACTAGAACAAAGGAAATATTGAGCCTCACTCTTTGGTAAGATTTCATTGGGTAAGTCTTCTTTTCCCCCTATTATGAACTCTGCTTGCTAGGAAAAAGGGGATTTCAAAATATTTTTCCTTGACCCCCTTGTTGACCATTCCATTTCCCTATTGAAACTAACCCTAGTGGAGAAGTTCATGGGCCCAAGACCAACTATTGACAATATTAGGTTGCTGGTGAGAAAAAATGGCAATTTCGTGGTCATGTGGATATTGCGATCATGCAAAGAGGTTTCATGTCCTTTATCTTCACATGCCATGAGGATAGAGACTTGGTCCTATGTGGGGGTCCCTATCAACTTGGAAATAACACTCTTACTGTGAAGAAATGGGAACCCAATATGGATCTTTCTGATAACTTTTTCCTTTCTACCCTAAGATGGGTCAGACTCCCTGGTCTCCCTTTGGAATTCTGGAATGAGGATATCTTTAGGGGCTTAGCAGAGTCCTTTGGGAGTCTCCTAGCAATTGATAATCTAACAGCCTCCAAAGCTAGGTTAGTTTATGCCCGCATTTATGTCAAAGTTAATAAGATGAAAGATCTCTTGAAAAAGATAGACATTGTTTCTAAACTTGGCAATTGGTCACAGAATCTGGAATTTGAAGATATGCCTGGTGCTTTCTTTTACTATAAAAAAGTGGGTCATTGGGAAAAGGCTTGTCCTAAAACTAAATCTAAGAGTAATCATCCCAAGCTAGCTCAAAAGATTACTCTTAGTAAGAATTAAGGGCATCAAAAGAAGCAAAAAAAGAATAAATAGAAAAATTTGGTATGGAGGCCAAAAAAAGGTACAGTTAAGGTCTCAGAACTGGAGATCACCTCTACAGCCACACCCTCTATGGAGGATCAACACTTGAATATAGGCTTAGAATCCAACTGCCCTGAGTCAAAACCTGTGGAAGGAGAAGAATCCCATAATATGGTGAATCAGGAGGTCTCTATGACCCTTAAGCTAAACTCTCAGAAAGCGATTGAGTTTAATGTTGTTGGGATTGCCCAAAGCTCCCCTGTGGTGGATTCATTACTAAAAATGTTTGAAATGGAAGCTAATCAGGAGACTTCAGTTGAGCCCTCTAGAGATAAGGATATCCCCCTTTCCTCCAATAGCCAAAGCATTTTGATGGATGTAAATCCTGTAGCAAGGATTGACCAGTTTGAGTTGGGTGTTGGGCAAGAGCTCTTAGTTGTGCCTACTGGCGACTCTACTCCTTGTGATTTTTGGAAAATGGAGGATCTTCCCTCTTCCATGAAGAATCAAAGCCTCATGTTGGGCCCTATACTTGTGGATATCTCTGCCTAGACTATTCTAGTTCTTTCATCCCCAGTTTCTGTGGATAAAAACCATAAGATGCCAACCAAGCCTACCAAGGTAGAAAGGAAGGCTAATCCTAAGTTTTCTAGTGTGGCACTCAACTTCGACTGGAGCAACTAGAAGTAAAACTACAGATGTTGGTTTTTCATCATTCAAAGTTTCTACCAGCTCTCCCAAGAAAAGAGGTAGGAAAAGAACTAAGGTTGATAGAGCTTAGGAGAGCCTGCAGGATATTGTGGATGGTAAACAGTCTAGCATCCTTCAGTTTACCCCAGGTAAAAAATGAAATTCATTACTTGGAATGTAAGAGGACTAAATGGTCTCCATAAAATTGAAGTTGTTAGAAATATAGCTAGAGATCACAAACCTGATATCCTTGTTATTCAGGAAACCAAAATGTCCAAAGAAAAGGCTGAAAATTTTAAAGTTTTCAAGAATTGTGGTCAAGCTGCTGGAAGTACTGAAGGAGCCTCTAGAGGCACTCTTATTCTTTGGAATGAAGTGATTATTTCTGGTACTACCCTATGGAGAATAAAATTTTTACAATGGTTAAATTTCATCATTTTAACCTTAACTATGACTGGATTCTAGTCAATATTTATGCTCCTAATTTAGCTAGAGCTAGGAAAACTCTATGGTCCAATCTTAAGGATTTGAAAAATAATTTTGATGAACCTAATTGGCTCTTCATGTGTGACTTCAATGTCTCTTTATATGACCATGAGAAAATGGGAGGTAATATTACTCATTTGGATGGCAGAATGGACCTTATGGACTTTATAAACCATGAAGGTCTTATTGACATTGATTTGAAAGGGGTTGATTTTACCTGGTCCAATAAAAGGACTAGTTAGAATTGCATTCAAGCTATGCTTGATAGAGTGTTGGCTTCTCATAACTGGATTCAAGATTGGAATTGGTATCTCTCGTCCATAGCCAAAATTACCTCGGACCATTACCCTCTGGTCTTTGTGGCTGATCCTATTGGTAAGAAGAGACATTTTCCCTTTAGATTTGAGAAAATGTGGATGCAACACAAGGATTTCAAAGATTTTTGCAACCTTTGGTGGAAAACTAAAGTGGAAGGAACAACTATGTTTAGAATTGCTAAAAATCTTAGAATCGTCAAAGATAGAGTTAAAGAGTGGAACAAATCTTCCTTTGGTGACATCTTTAAAAATAAAGAAGACTTTTAAAAGGAACTTCAGGCAACTCAGAATAAAATACAAGCAGTTGGTTATTTAGAGGAGCTTGTGATAGAAGAAAATGAGATTCTGTCTAAACTCCATAATGTTATCTCCTTTGAAGAGTCTTACTGGAGACAAAGGTCTAGGGAAATCTGGCTCAAGGAAGGGGACCGTAATTCTAGATACTTCCACATTACTACCTTGAAACACAGAGCCGCTAATAGAATCTCTAATTTCAAGATTGGTCATGAAGATTTCACTAATGTGGAAGACATTACTATCAAAATGAGGGATTTTTTCTCCTGCTTGCTTACTTTTGACCTGAATCTCTGTGATACCAGCCAAAGAAAAATTATGGATGTTATTCCTTCCATCATTTCCAACCAATAGAATTCTTCTTTAGTGGCTATCCCTTCTACCAGTGAAATCCATAAAGTTGTTCTCTCTTTTGAAGGTGACAAACTGTCAGGCCTAGATGGTTTCCCAATGGCATTTTTTCAAAAGCAGTGACATATTGTTAGTAAAGATGTTTGTGAAGTTGTCAAGGAATTATTTGGTGCTAGATGCCTTTTGAAAGATCTTAATGCCACTTTTTTGGCTCTTATTCCCAAAAAAGTGGGGGCTAATACTCCAGATGCTTTCCATCCTATCAGTCTTTGTAATTCCATTTATAAGATTATCTCCAAGGTCCTCACCTTGAGAATCCTTGCTATTCTTCTGGAAATCATCTCCCCTGAATAGAATGGCTTTGTCCCTACTCGTCAAATTCTAGATTCGGTTATTATTGCTCATGAAAATATCCATTCGATGATGGCTTCTCAAAATCAAGGTTTCCTTATGAAGTTGGATCTATCCAAGGCCTATGACAGAGTGGATTGGAGCTTCTTACTTAAGATCTTGGAGTCCTTTGGTTTTGGGAAAAGATGCATCCAACTCATTTCTCAGCTTGTGTCAATGGCTTCTATGGCTATCTTGGTTAATGGATCTTCTTCTTATTTATTTTCTCCTTCTAGAGAGCTTAGACAGGGGGATCCCATATCTCCTATTTTATTTATTATTAGGGCAAAATGTCCAGGAAGATACATTAATCATCTCAATGTTCAAGGCTATATCCATGGCCTTATTCCCTCTTCTATTTCCAATGCTTTCTCCCATGAACAGTTTGTGGATGATATGGTTCTGATGGGGATTGCCATTGTGAATGAAGCTAGAAGTTATAAGAAATTCCTTAAATCTCTATATTAAAGCCTTTGGTCAACTCATCAATTGGGAGAAGAGTTATATATTCTTTGTGAATAATCCCCTAGAGAGACAGAATAAAATATCAATGATTTTGGGCTGTGTTATTGCTTCTCTCCTAGGATTATACCTATGCCTCCCCCTTGGTCCCAAGCCACCTGACTCCTTTTGGGAAATTCTCATTGATAAACACAACAAAAAACTGGTGGGCTGGAAGGGCACTTTGCTTAGTCAAGCTAGTAATATTACTCTTCTCAAGTCTTGCCTTCAAAGTCTCCCCATCTATGCTTTAAGCTTGCTCAAAATGCCTACTAAGTATGTTGAAGCTATGGAGAGGATTCAAAGAAATTTTTTGTGGTCTGGTATTGAGAATAAAAAAAGACTTTCTCTCATTTCTTGGGACTCTATTTGCAAGCCCAAAAATCTAGGGAGGCTGGGCATTAGGCCTATCAGAGAGATGAATAAAGCCCTCCTGGCTAAACAAGGTTGGAGAGTCTTTAAAGAAGATAGGGATTGGAGTAAAATATGGAAGAGTAAATATCTTCAGCAAAATCCTTCCCTAAATGGTTTTCTTTTTGCTGACAACTTAGATAAAGTGTCCTTCATTTGGAAAATTGTTCAAGACATGAAATCTACTTTGACCAAAGGTTGTAAATGGAAGCTGGGTGATGGTAAAACTATTTGTTTCTGGGAGGATAGCTAGTTATGGGATTCTCCCCTGAACTCGTTCTACAATAATGACCATATCATTGAGTATTGCAAAGCCACCTTTGGTGTTAAAGTCAATGACTACTGGGTTAACAACAGGTGGGTGGACCTTACTTCTTTGGATATCAATCTTTGCCCTATTCAACTCTCTCATTTTTCTTCTTGTATCAATTTCAACTCTCAGGACAAGGTCATCTAGGCTCTTCACCCGAGTGGTAACTTCAAAGTTTCTTCCCTTTTTTAAGAAAAGAGAATTGATCTCCCTTGGGTTAAAGCTTGGACCAAAGCTCTTACCCCTAAGATTGAGATTTTCTTTTGGATTGCTTTACAAAACAAAATTCTCACTATTGATAATCTTAGAAAAAGAGGGATGATCTTAACCAACTGTTGTTGTCTCTGTAGAAATGAAATGGAATCTATAAATCATATTTTTCTACATTGCAATTATGCTAGAGATGTTTGGAAGGAAAATTTCAATTTCTAGGAAATTTAATGGACTTTTCCAGAGAATCTTTCTGACAGTTATTTAAGCTGGAGTAGCCCCTTCAAAGGAGAACATGTTTGCCTCCTCTAGTTTCCCTACATTTGTTGGGGCTTGTGGAAAGAAAGGAATGATAGAATCTTCAGAAATACCAGCACCCCCTCCTGGGTCATTGGAAAAAGAATTATCAAAAAAATAAAGGAGAATTTTATATTGAATTTGGGCCCCTCTTCCAATCTCAACTTGGAGCATCCCGGTCATAATAGTAAAGTCAAAAAGGATAATTTGAGGGAGAATGCTATCTGGTTATCTCCTCTCAATTGCTAGATAAAGGCTGATTTTGATGGTGCTTCCAAAGGGAAGCTAGGAAAGGATGGCTATGGGGGTGTCATTAGGGATTGTAATTGCAATATCATTAGGGCTTAGGCTATTCCTCTTGGTATCACTTCTAGTCATAAATTTGAGATGGCTAGAGCTCATTATATGATCAAGCTAGCTAAGGATACTGGTTGCAGGAACCTCTGGCTAGAAGGGGATTCCAAAAACATTGTCAATATCCTTAATGAAAAAAATGACCCTGCCTGGAATATATTTAACCTTCTTTTGGAAAGCAAAGAAGACCTCAATTTTTTTTAAAAGTGTTCATTTCTCATAACTATCATGAGACAAACATGTTGGCCAATTGGATGGCCAACCTGGTAGTACAAAGTAATGAAATTGTCACGTGGACTGACCGGCTTAGCATGGATGATGATTTAAAAGCAAAGTGTAATTATGAAAGAAACATATCTCAAGAAGGGAAAATCTTCATTTGATATGCTCGCAACCTCCACTTATCAAATCATCACTACTTCCATTTATTGCTTTAAATGGAACGGTTTCTATGCTTGCATGTTTGTCAGGGCTTCATATGGATTGTGGGTGTATTATGGGTTCTCAAGAGGTAATATGTTGAACCTTACTTGGGGTATTTCTCTCAGCTTTCTTTCTCACTTTTTGTAGAGCTCTGTTCTTTTTGTGAAAATGGGAGGGGAAGAGAAGAAGTTGGAACCTAAGAAGTGTAACATCTAGAAAAAGAAGAAGGAATTTTGGCACCGGCTCAAGAAAGGGAAGGTTATCAACTACATTGAAAAACTACATGGTTACAAACCTCATGTGACGGATAGATTCTAAAAAGAATGGGATGGTAACAAGGTAACACTCTATGGAAGACGGTTTATCCTTAATGCTAACTTCATTGCTGAGGTTACAAGGTTTCCGAATGAAGGCATGTAATTTTTCAAAGAGAAAAAAGCTTCAGAAGAGGCGATTAAGTGCTTTCCTAAAACTGACCAGGAGGATACGAGTCTGGTGAAGGTTGGTAACTTCTATGACCTAGATCAAATTAAGGACATCTAGCAGGAGGTTCTGACATTGTGTGGATGTATTTCATTTTGGATGGTAGGGTTTCTAGGGTTCATCAATACCACTTTGGTTTTTTGAACCACTTCCACTACAAGAAAATAATTTCCTTCCCTTTCTATTTGGTGAATTCTCTCCTTTAAGGGCTTAAATCCCATAAGCAAAAGGTCTCTAGAACTATCCTCCATGAGGTTCTCATCCTGCTTATCATTGAGTTCTATCAGGATAGTACCCCTGGTCACTCTATTTCAAGTAGTAAATGGAAAAGGGATGTGGAAGGCATGCTCAATATTAAGGAAAATGAGGCTGGTTCCTCAAAGAAAAACAAAAATAGCAGTAAGCGGGCTCTGGGTATGGAAATGGATTCAGAACAAAGCTCAAGTAATTTGGAGGAAGATGATGCTTCTTAGGGTGATGAAATGGCCCAAACTATGAGTGATGGGTGCTCTTCTAAAACCAATGATACTTCTCTCAGCCTGGATGATATCTTGTCCCATGATTATCCACAAACCTCCCCTAGTATGGTGAGTAAGAGAGGTAAGCCTTCTGCTAATAAGGCTAAAGTCAATGACAATATTCCTTCCTCTTCCTCTAAGCGTAAAAGAAAAAATAGGTGTAATGCTAGTCCCATGAAGGAGGATATTATCATTAAAGATGAAAGTGAAAAGATGGCGAATATTGATGTCTTGCATGATACCAATGTCATTATGGAGAATAGTAAGAATGACAAAGATGGGTTAATCAACTTGATTACCCATCCCCTGATTTTGGATTGTGCTGAGAATACCCTTGGTAAAGATGCCCTTCCCCTTGATCTCGTGTCAGCTATTGTTCCTCTGGCTAAATGCAGTCATGATGAAAAAAACCCGGGTACTGATAATGCGCCCAATACCCAAAATAAAGACTTCAAGGATAACCTGGAAAAATAAAATAATCAAGTGAATGTTGATTCTATTTGTGCTCAAGACTTGAAGGGAGATGATAATACTCTAGAATTTCTTAATAAAGCTAAAGATAGAGCTAAATCTTGGGATGACTATGGACAATTGGATATATAATGAGATTAAAAAATTACACTCTTATGTTTCTTCCTTGTAGTCCATAAGACCCTTATTTTACAGGTTAAGCTGGATGAGGAATTTAAGAAGTGGAGGGAGCTGGAAACTCTAGTTGGGAACATTCCAACTAAACTTTAGAATTATGAAGCTTCCCTTAGAAAATTGATTAAGGACTGGGAGGAGGGCATGCAGGCTGTTACTTCTTGATGAAGGGTGCTCCCCTTAATACAACAAACACATAACAGAAATAGAGAAACAACAACAATATGCAAGAACATAAAATTGGCTTCTTATTATCTCCACAAATGTGGAATTACAAACTTTCAATATGCAAAGCCACATGGGCATTCCCTTACAATATTCTATAGGACAAAGCCTCAAATCAATACCCAGATCTACTACCCAGAACTGCCTAGACAACACTACAGGCCTTCTTTATATAGGCAATTTCCATCGCTCGAGAAGGTTCCAGAAATTTAGCCCTTAAGGCCGACTATACATAGAATTATTTTATTTTCAAAATTTTTACAATAGGGTCGGCTCAAAAGAAATACAAAATATGATTTTAGCTAACCCAACTTTCGAAGGCCATAACTTTCTAACTGTAGCTTCATTTTTCTATTGTAACCACTTTTCAGAAATGCCATGACGAGATCTACAGTGCCTGATAGGCGCTAGCACGAGTCAGCCAGGGGTCGATCGTGATCTAGAGCCTCTAAGGCCTTCAAAATTGACCTGAAAGATTTCATACCCAAAAACCTCAATAACTTCACCAATACTAATGATTTGGCAATGAAACTCAACTGGTAGGCTGAAATGACTAGGATGAACCTCCAACTGTGAAATCAAAACATTCTGAGATCATATGACCAACTTACTAAAAATAGTAAGTTTCCATAAATAGCAGCTCTACACAAGATAGCCCTTATTGAAAAGCAAATAGAAATATTTTTGGGTGATGCAAGATTGCTCTTACACCCAGGATGCTCCTGCATCACTTCTTCCATCCTAGCTGTTGTTGCTTCTATTGGAAAAGCATCTCCTGATGAAGCTACTTTGATTGGACATGCTCCGCTATTGGCTGGTGGTCCAAGTAGAAGAACTAGACAAAGCACTAAGAAAGCTAACCTCCAGCTCACTGATAAGAATATTCAAGATTCTCTCAAAGAGGTTACTGTCGTAGGCACTTCTATTACTAGTGTTATTAAAGATTTGGTCTAATCAGTTGTTTCTTTCTACTCTGTTTTGTCTCTCTGGTTTTTTCTGGACATTTGGTCTCTATTCTTTTTTTGAATTATGTTGGTTGCTAGTCCCTATAAAACCAACTTGACTTGGTTGGTGGTCCCTATAAAACCACCCTTCAAATTCTTTTTTTCTATTTTGGGTTGCTGGTCCCTGTAAAACTAGTTCCTAAATTTGGTTCTTTTGTTTGGGGTTTCGGGTCCCCTTCAAACCTGCTTTTACCTAATCAAAACATGAACAACTCATCAATAACCAAAATAAATTTTCAATCATAAAATACTTCACATAATAGAGTGACTAGTATCGGCCACAACCAAGGGAGTACCTACTTCACGACACCCAAGAATACAACATCCTGAATGTGTTAGAGAATGTACCCAAATACAATAAACAAAAAAAAAATCATGTATGCTTTGTTACAATCATCTTTTATGCAATCATATGCAATTATGGTTCCTGCTTACTTGTAACCATTTAGAACTTCATTACATTTATTTGATTTCCTAATGCATGATAGTATACATGATGGAGGAATCATACCACATTCACAGGTCAACACAACTAATGTTTGGGTGTTAGCTTGTGGTGACTAATCAGGAAAGTACTGTACACTTTTCCTCCCGACCTCGCCGGGGTTCGGTTATTTGGGACGACATGTTATAATTCATTCTAACCCTAAAGTGGCAAAAATATTGTATAATATGGCTTAGGGTTAGGGATTTTTTGATGTATGATTTTAGTACTTGCGGCAGAATTGAGTTGTAATGGATTACGGATTGTGATCAGGTTGTAATCACTGGATAATAATAATATTGGACTCGTTGTTGGTGGATGTAGCCCAAGGATTGGGTGAACCACGTTAAATCTTTGTGTCTTGTGTTCTCTTCTCTATGGTTTATTATTTTCTGATATTATTTATATTTGCACATAATTGTTATTTCTGCTTGGTTAATCCTAACAAGTGGTATCAGAGCCAGGTTATTTCATTCGTTCTTTCATCTATTCTTTGAAGCAGGTCTCACGAGTTAGTGGGAGAGTCTCTCGGTTAAGTGGGAGAAATGGAAGATGAAGGTAGGCTGAAGGTTGATAAGTTTAATGGGCAGAACTTCCAGTTATGGAAGATGCAAATGGAGGACTATCTCTATTAGAAGGATCTATGGTGGCCATTAGAGGGAATAGCCAAGAAAGAGGCGGTAATGTCTAAGGAATATTGGGATATTTTGGATAGGAAGGCACTAGGGAGTATTCGTCTATGCCTGGCACAATCGGTGGCATTCAATATTACTGGAGCAAAAAAAGCTAAAGATCTGATGGACACCCTAGCAAAGTTGTATGAAAAGCCTTCAGCTTCAAACAAGGTATTTCTTATGAAGCGTTTATTTAATATGAAAATGGTAGAAGGTGGATCAGTCGTTGATCATTTGAATGAGTTTAATACAGTTACAAGTCAGTTAACCTCAGTTAAAATTACTTTTGATGATGAGGTTAGGGCTCTCTTGATTTTGTGTTCTTTGCCAGAAAGCTGGAATGGCTTGGTAATGGCTGTTAGTAATTCTGTTTCAGTTTCAAATACTCTAAATTTTGATGATGTTGTTGGTGTTATATTGAGTGAGGAAATTCGTAGAAAAAGCTCAGGGGCATCCACATCGGGTAGTATATTGAATGCAGAAAGCAGAGGCAAAACAAGAGATAGACGAAACAACTCTGGAAATTGTGGGAAATCAAGAGGCAAATCAAAGGGAAAGAGGTCTGAATCTAAAGGGCCAAATGATTGCTAGTACTGTGGAAAATCAGGACATAAGAAGAAAGATTGTTGGTCTCAAAATAAAGATCAAGGAGACAAAAATGATGGAAACAAGGAGGCAAATGTGGTAAGTAACAAATCCAAAGAGGATGCTTTGCTTTTGTCTTTAGAAAATGTTGATGATTCATGGGTGTTAGATTCGGGGGCTTCATTTCATGCTACACCCCATAGAGGTTATTTTGTTGATTATGTCCAAGGGGATTTTGGGCTAGTTTATTTGGGAGATAATGAACCCTATCAAATTGTTGGAAAATGAAAAATCAAGATTAAGTTGTAGAATGGGAATCATTGGCTACTACAAGAGGTAAGACATGTTCCAAGGCTGAGTAGAAATTTAATTTCAGCAGGGCAACTAGGTGATGAGGGTTGCACAGTTACTTTTAATGATAGAAATTGGAAGGTTTCAAAAGGTTCCTTAGTAGTAGCAAAAGGTGTGAAAGTAGGCACCTTATATCTTTGTACAGGTCATACTATTCCTTCTACTTTAATTGTTTCAAAAGAAAATGAATGTTCAGGAATAGTGCCTGCAGTTGAGCAGGAAGAACATTAGACCGTTGCTATAGATTTTGACACAGCACTGTGACACAACAGACTCGGGCACATGAGTGAAAAAGGTATGAAATTACTTCATTCAAAGAAAGTTTTACCTAGTCTGAAATGTGTCAATATGGATTTCTGTGAAAGTTGTGTCTATAGAAAATAAAAGACAGTTAGTTTTGTGAAGAATGGGAAGGAAAAGAAAAATGAGAGATTGGAGCTTGTGCATATAGATGTATGGGGACCAGCTCAGGTATCTTCCCTTGGTGGCTCTTTGTATTATGTTACATTTATAGATGATGCAACAAGAAAAGTATGGATTTATTTCCTTAGATAGAAATCTGATGTATTTCAAACTTTTAAGAAATGGAAATGCTTGGTTGAGAATGAGACTGGTAAAAAGTTAAAATGTCTTAGATCTGATAATGGTGGTAAGTACTGTAGCACATAATTTGAAGAATATTGTTCCTCTAATGGTATTCGTAGGCAAAATATTGTACCAAGGACTCCACAAGAAAATGGAGTGGTTGAACGCATGAACAGGACAATAATGGAGCGTGCAAGGAGTATGAGGTTGCATGCTAGGCTGCCCAAAAATATGTGGGCAGAGGCTGTGAACACTGCTATTTATTTAATCAATAGAGGCCCCTCTACTCCTTTGGACTGTGGTATTCCAAAGGAAGCATGGAGTGGTAAGAAGGTGAGTTATTCTTTTCTCAAAACCTTTGGTTGTGAAGCTTTTGCACTTATAGACTCTGAAAACAGAACCAAGCTAGAAGCTAAGTCAAAGAAATGTGTATTTGTTGGATATGGCATTGATGAATTTGGTTATAGACTTTGGAATTTTGAAAATCATAAAATCTTCAGAAGCAGGGATGTCATATTCAATGAGAAAGTATTGTACAAAGATCTGTTGCTGTAGCATGAGAAGAAAGAAAATGATTATGTAGTACTGGATGATACTCCACAAGTTCATGTTCCAGTAGTTCCTTATGCTCCGCAACAACAACAACAACAAATGTCACACACACCAGTGAATGTTAAACGGTCAACAAGGCTAAGTAGAACTCCAGAAAGATTTTCTCCATTTTTGTATTCTATTTTGTTAACAGATGCTGGTGAACCTGAATGTTATAATGAAGCTATGCAGGTGGATACAAAGCTTCAGTGGGAGTCTGCAATGACAGATGAAATGGACTCTTTGCTGAAAAATCAAATATGGGATTTATGTAAGTTACCTGCAGGTAAAAGGGCTTTATAAAATAAATGGGTTTAAAGGATAAAAGAAGAGGATGGAGGTAAGAAAAGATTTAAAGCCAGATTAGTCGTAAAAGGATTTGCACAAAAACATGGTATTGATTTTGATGAGATATTTTCTCCTGTTGTTAAAATGACTTCTATCCATACTATTTTAAGTATTGTGGCTACTGAAGATTTGCATTTAGAGTAGCTTGATGTTAAAACAACTTTTCTTCATGGTGATTTGGATGAAGAAATATATATGGTTCAGCCATAAGGATTTGAGGTCAAGGGTAAGGAGAATTTGGTGTACAGATTGCAGAAAAGTTTATATGGCTTGAAGCAAGCACCTCAACAATGGTATATTAAATTTGACAGTTTTATGAATGAGCATGGATATAGTCGGTGTCATTCTGACCATTGTGTTTATTTTAAGAGGTTGGATGATGAGAGCTACATTATTTTATGTTTATATGTTGATGATATGCTTGTAGCTGGGTCTAACATGGATCATATTCAGGGGTTGAAACAACAGTTAGCAAAATCTTTTGCTATGAAGGATTTGGGGGCAGCAAAACAAATCCTTGGTATGAAAATTTGCAGAGATAGGAAAAATAGGAAATTGTCTCTATCTTAGGCTGATTATATTGAGAAGGTGTTGCAACGTTTCTCTATGGAAAATGCCAAAGCTGTCAGCACACCTTTGCTTGGTCATTTGAAATTGACTAAGGATATGTGTCCCAAGACACTAGAAGAAGAGACTAAAATGTCTAAGGTACCTTATGCTTTAGTTGTAGGGAGCTTAATGTATGCTATGGTATGTACTAGGCCAGATATTGCACACGCAGTGGGAGTCGTTAGCTGATATATGAGTAACCCTAGTATTGAGCATTGGAATGCAGTCAAATGGATTCTCAGATATTTGAGAGGTACATCCAGTAAGTGTTTACACTTTGGGGGTTCTACTACTATTATACAAGGCTACGTTGACTCAGATTTGGCAGGAGATATAGATAGCAGGAGGAGTACTATAGGTTATATATTTACTATTGGTGGGACAACAGTGAGTTGGATTTCTCGACTACAAAAGGTGGTTGCTTTATCCACTACAAAGGTAGAGTATGTTGCTGCTACAGAGGCAGCCAAGGAGATGATATGGCTTCAATTCTTCATGGAAGAATTGGGACATCCACAAAAGGATAATTTTCTACATACAGATAGCCAAAGTGCCATTCATCTTGCAAAGAATTCTGCTTTGCACTCAAAGACCAAACACATACATTTGCGGTACCATTTCATTCGGTCAGTTTTGGATGATGGGAAATTAAGGCTGGAAAAGATTCATACTGATGATAATCCAGCAGATATGTTTACAAAGGTAGTAACAAGGGAGAAGTTGAGCTCATGTTCAGCTTCAGTTGGTCTTCTAGACTGAACAAACTAAAGGAACAATTGATTCCAGGGTGGTTTGATCCAGTGGGAGCCTCATATGGTAGCGATATTGCTATAGGATCAGTCTCCAAGTGGGAGGTTTTTTTGTATAGTGTGGATATTGATCAGTCACCAAGTGGGATATTGTTAGCTTGTGGTGACTAATCAGGAAAGTATTATCGAGGAAAGGACTGTACACTTTTCCTCCCGACCTCGCCAACTACTTTTCAGTTATTTGGGCCGACATGTTATAATTCATTCTAACCCTAAAGCGACAAAATTTTTGTATAATATGGCTCAGGGTTAGGGATTTTTTGATGTATGATTTTAGTACTTGTAGTGGAATTGAGCTGTAATGGATTACGGATTGTAATCAGGTTGTAATCACTAGATAATAATAATATTGGACTCGCTGTTGGTGGACATAGCCCAGGGATTGGGTGAACCATGTTAAATCTTTGTGTCTTATGTTCTCTTCTATGTGGTTTATTGTTTTCTGATATTAGTTATATTTGCACATAATTGTTATTTCTGCTTGGTTAATCCTAACATTGGGTACTATCATCTAAGCTTAAACATCTGTAAGGGTAATACAAGACTCTTTTATGATCCTTCAATAGGAGTACCTACACACTTATTTTTGGTAAGGACCAATAGAATTATAGAATTTCTAAAACTTGAGTACAACAGGGTTTATATTAGTTATACACGAGGACACTCCTAATAAAAAAGAAAGGAATTATGGTTACATGGGTAAAATATAGAAGGATACGCCTGAGGTACAACATGGTTTTAACTCAAAGGTCCTAATCCAGTGTCACAAACATTAATGGTCAATAATCATTTACAACTAGAACATCCTCGTAAGGGCATGCATAGGCTCACAACACAATCATTATTACAAACATGAATTGTTGTGGTTCTTGCAGTTATAAGAACAACAAAACATGACAAACTTGCCACATTAACACTAAGGAGTTAAGACCAACTTTTAGGATCCTAACATAGGTTACAAATTAACAAGGGATGATCAAGATGATTCCACCAAGATATGATGCATCTAATGCAATGAAACTAATCAATTTTTACAAAATATTACTAGACAACTATAAGATACAATGGCTTTGTTATGAATACAATGTATAATTCAATTGGGGACTTATGTCCTTGACCCAATTTGATATATTATGATGAAGAAAAACATCCTAATCTTATAAATGCATAGCTTACATGATACATTATTTCAAATTGTGCACAAAGTATTTAATTATAAATGTAAATACTATGAATTATTTTCTAATTTCATAATTAATCTTATCCTTTCACATCTGATTAAGAAACTCACACAATAAAATATGCAACACTTACAAAGGATCTAATCAATAACACACAAGTATATCCATTAAATAAACAATAATATCATACCACTAGGGACATAAGCAATAGGGCCACTCAAGGAACATAAAATGCTCAAAGGAATAAGGATCATAACACAAGGAGTCCCTCAAACTAGGAAACTCAACACTAAGGAGGGTCAGATAAACCCTCAACAACAACACTCATCAAATATCATGCTAAGGAAAACAAGACAACCCAATAATGATCACCAAGCATCCATAAACCATATAAGAGACACAAGAAGAAAGATAACTACTAATTCACAACAAAACACTCACATAGACAATCACCAACTTCATGAGAAATAAATGTAACTAGAGATCTTAGTGTTTCACCATGGGTTAGCAAATAATCGAGCCTCAGTAGGTATTTCACTTATGACAACCAATAAACAAAGCCACATCTCAAATAAGCTAAGAGATAATCAACACATAATACTTTAGCTACAAAATAATGGTTCTCAAATATAAAAGAGTTGTGTCAATGTTTTTGTTTCAAGTTTAACAACTAGACACCTAATGGGTGTACAATGCTTCTAGAGTTCCCAATGTAGAAACTTGGGCTCTAACACTAGATGAAACACCGTACTAGGGAACCCGTGATAAATTAACCTAACTTTACACTAAGTTGATGCAATTTTTTTTAAAAAATATTTAAACATACATTAACAATACAAATAAACATTCAACAACACAAATGAGGAAGCAAGTACAAACATATGTTTAAACATCAATGTTAACATATGATTAAGATATGATACTAATATATATAAACTCAGTTAACTATCCCAAGGGTTCCAAGACGTAGTTATTTTTAACTACATTAAATAAACTTCTAAGATCAACCATAGCATAACCACATGGTATATCATAAGATCATTTTAAAACCCAAATGAAATATTCCTAATTCTTTAATTAGCCATAATGAAATGAACACATATTGATAAAAAAACTAACATATACATTGAATAGAGGGAATCAAGATACATTCACCTTATTAACATAAACCAATGTACAACAAATGGGATACAATTGATACATCATGACATATACAATAGAAAATCTTCCACTACACATGTTGAAAGGATAACAATAATAATGAATCAAGTCACATTAATACAATACAAGTACAAATATAAATCTCCTAAATGACTATTAAATCAATACATATTAGAATACATGGTTACATCATCTCATGACAAAAATAAGTAAGAAATAAACATAGTAACAACATCTAGGATCATC
This sequence comes from Chamaecyparis obtusa, assembly GCA_027943335.1. Taxonomy (NCBI): domain Eukaryota; kingdom Viridiplantae; phylum Streptophyta; class Pinopsida; order Cupressales; family Cupressaceae; genus Chamaecyparis; species Chamaecyparis obtusa. The sequence goes on along the minus strand of BSBK01001553.1, from coordinate 247,060 downwards.
CAAGCACAATAGAATGAACGTCGCATCTCAATGGTAAAAAGAATCACTACCACCCGACCACATGGAACCCAAAAATACCCACTCCCACTATGGTGAGGGGATAACACCAGGCCTCACTCAAAAAAACAAACAAAAAATAAAGACTAATGAAAATGGTACATTGGATAAAATGGTAATGAATGGTTATAAGGTAATCAAGTATAAATGATCAAGACATAAATCAGGTGTACCAAATAATCATATAGGAACCTAGAACATATATAGGGAAGTGTCATCACATATGTCTAACCCTTGAGTCTCATCCTAGTATCCTATCTAGACCCTGACACCCAAGTGACCATATGCAACATTAGTAAACCTCTCATACAAACAAGGTTACCAACTATGCCAGAGCAAGACATCTCACAGGATGAGCGTGTATCATCTTACACTGCATCCTAGCATGTATCGACGCTCAAGTATGGGTGATGCACACACGTCTTATTAACTCATTTTAAACCCCATTTAATGCTTTATAAATTATCACTTATTAAATAAATTGCAATAACTTGTCCTGGCAACCACTTGTGGGCCCCAATTGGTTATTGCAAGCCACTTCCCCTCTATGCTCCTAGATAACCTACCCTACTGCTCCAACCAAAAAAAAAGCAAAGAGAAGGAAAAGCCAAAAATATAAAGGACTTCTCACAAATAATCAAGTCATGAAAGTCATCAAAGACAAGTGTTGGAGCATAAAATAAAGAATATATCATCCTATTCAAGGATCCAAACTATCCATCCCATAATGGACATCTCAGTAAACAATCACCAAATCCTCACAATCTCATATCTTAAAATCAATGATCATCAATAACATTAAAAGCATCTCTCTCCAACATGGACTACATCATAATAAAAAATACCATCACTCAAAACATTGAACAATCATAGTAGAAGAAACTGTATTGTCTTAAAATGGAAGCACTTCCATCTTGATAGGTTTAACACCCTCTTTTAGTGCATTTATCATGATAGACTTGCATTTAGGATGCATTTTGCACTTGATTCCTTCATCCTAGGTGAAATTAGGGTTAGGATCCTAAGGATTCTCTTTAATTTCCCTTCTTTGTGGCTCTATTTTCTAGGTAGGACCTAGGCATAGGTCCTCCTAGCCTTCATCATGTTCATCATAGGACTTTGTGGCTCTCTCTGGCACTCTGCCCTATTTTGTCATCATTTCTAGGTCTTTGGGCATCCAGGTGGAACCTTCTATTTTCAACACAAATTAGATATGGACCCCTAGGTCAAGGTTGAGGTCGACCCTGACCTAGGTCAAGGTTGAGGTCATCCTTTACCCCTATTGGGATTTGATCCCTCTTTTCAAATTTTGGTCCCGGAGGACCCCGAAATCAATGTTAGGCTTTCGGATCCGAATGCAGAAGGATTTTAATTTGAAATTCATTTAATTATTTTCCCTCCTTAATTGGTTATTGTGATTGGACCATAATTCGAGGTGAAATTTGAATTATGGGTCCTCACATTACTCTAGGAGAATCACCTTGAAACCTATATATAAAGACTCTTTGTTGCCTTCATTTACAAAAAAAAGCATCCATCAAGTGAACAACACAAGCGATCAAGTGGAAGCACAATTGATTCAAGCAAGCAATCAATGGTGAAGTGAAGATGCAAGATTTCAAGAGGATGATATAGAAGATCAAGCCATTGTTGACATTAAGCATTTTTGTGAACACACCATTGTGAACATCTATTTGGAGTAAGAGAGATTCCTTCTTCCTTGATCCACCATTATCAAATATTCAAGCATTCAAAGATACAATCATGAGGTAGCAATTACGGATTGTGAGTTTGGTAAGAGTACTTTAGCCTTGGGGGCTTGGTATGCTTTCTTATCTTATTCAAATCTATGCATTGCTCTCTCATAACCATTCATGCTAGGGTTTCAATCTAGAGGATTAGATATTGGTATTACACATTCAATACACACATATTCTATTACATTTGACTATTCATGGAGGTGGAGAGCACTAAAAGGGGGGTTTGAATAAGGCAAAACCATATATAGCCACCCCAAAACACCATTTTCAGATATCTACAGTTGCTGTTTCGAGAATTGCAGAGCGGATCTAAGTACCCTTTTGGTCAAACTTTCAAGATTTGCGAACAAAATTTCTATCGGAGCTGTTTCAGGTCAAGGTTGACCTTCAATGGGGGGTAAAATTGTGCCCCGCTATTTGGGTCAAGGTCGAACTCTCTCAGAATTGAAATTTTTGTTTTGGTTTTCTCTGTTGCAGTTTTCTGGTTCCGGATCTGGTTGCAGAATTTCCCAAAACTGTGCACAGGCATCAGAAAATAGGTATTTCCAGATTAATTTCATTATGAGATATGTATCTTATCTTATCTAATTTCAGATATTTCCATATTTGCATTACTTGTCAATTCAATTCAAATTACATACATATAGGGGAATGTTAGATGCATTGTTAAACTCCCATTTACCACTATTCAGAAACAAGGTGACCAAGTGAAAAAATTGAAACTTAACACAATATTGGTCATCACCTCTTATGGTCAAATAACATAAAGATCAAGGACTCCGAGAACACATGACATTGCTCACAGATGTACACAAGACAACACATGAACCAATCATGACATAAATAGGTTATGAAATTTCTACAGTATGAAACCCAAAGAGAAAAAGGTACAAAACCATAAGATAATACTAGTTCAAAGATAAAACCCACCTAGGGTATCATCCTACCCACCCACACTAAAACTTAACAACACTAAGATCACATGAGAGAAGGCATGCATGCATTTAACTCTAGTTATATAACATCGTTATATTTATTAAATAAAAATACTCTTAAGTTATAAATGACTTACCTAATAACATAAAGTACACACATGAAACATATATGGTGTTTTAGTGAATCTTTGTGATCTTAATTAATTATAATTTAAAATTAAATTATAAATTAATTAGATCATTTATATTAATTATTTAATAATTATCAAATTGAATAATTTTTAATTAATAAGATTTAATAACAATTTTATCTTTATAACAATGAGTTTTTTGTGTATTTCCTCTATGTAAATTAGTCAGTAATTTGAATGGTATAATCTCATACAGAATGATATGGATCTGAAACTTATACCAATGACAAGATGATTTAATTTCACATATTTTTCATTATTACTAGTCCTAAAGATAAGGGCATTTAAATGATGTAAACAATAAATCTCCATAATAGTCTTGTTTGGGAATGAAGGTTACCAATTTGGTAAAAAGACCATCACTTTGTTTTGAACTGCCGAATCTTCATAAAAATAAGGTAAAGCATTCATAATAGACTTACTTACAATATCAACAAGGCTATTTTACTAATTATTTATTTTTCAAAAGTTATGGATGATTGTTTACCTATCTTAGATTGAAAAATCAACCTTGAATAGGCCTAGTCTCGCTATAACAATCAATGTTTGGCTCTGTTCGAACAAAGGAACCCTATCTGATTTTGACATATGTTAAATAAAATCCAAATCAGTATCTGAAAGTGTCTTTATATTTTAAAGGTGACATTTGAAATGAAAGTTATGCCCTACCATAATTCACCACAACCTTAATAAAAAAAATATGTTTTCAAACCCATATCCTGACATACATGTATCTACAATACACATAGTTCATAATCAAGGATATCCCCATATAGCTAAAACTTATGCAACTAAATTTGAATAATTTGGCAAAAACCTTAATGGTTATACAACATAGATGTTTCCTTTAAAATATTTATCCTAGGGTTTCTAGACAATTTTTCATAGAATACCAAACATACCATAACACACCTTACAAGAATATCCTAATCATCTGTACAAATTTTCAGAAATTAAAAGAACCTTATTCCAACTCAAAACTAAATCACAACTAGGCAAGCATGGAAAAAACAATCTTTCCAATAGAAACTGTAAAAAGACTCAGAAATTCCTACCTTCAAAATACCATGTAGACTTGCTAAGAAGAAGAAGAAGAAGAAGAAGAAGAAGAAGAAGAAGAAGAACCAAATGCAGACTTCAATCCCAAGCTTGAAAATTACTCTTTAACTTCAAAATTCTGATGCAAAACCTATAACCTACCTCCTAAAACATGTATTCTGAAAAACCTCTGTCCCCCTTCCAATGGCAAAAAAACCTCTAATAAAGAAAAACTACACAACTAGGATTTCTAGGATAACTTTCCTAAAAAAAACTTAACCCTGAAGAGAGATAAACAAATTTTTTTTCTTTGTTTTTCTATTATTTTTAAAAATAAATTATAATTAATTTACTTATTTATTTATTTTTAAAAGAAAGAAATACATAATTTCCTTTCTCTTTCTTCTTTTAATATTAAACAAATAAATATTATTTATTTATTTTCTTTTCCTAAAATAAATACTATATATGTTTTTATAAGAAAATAAATAAATATCCTTTCTTTCATTTTTTCTCTTTTTTTTTTTAATTAAATAATTAATTCTCCACAAAAATCAAGTTTTAATTAGAATTAAAACTTTATTTTTATTTTTATTTTAAAATGGAATTACATTGCATTTTATTATTTTTAATTAGGAATAATATCTGTAGCATATTAATAATTTATTTATATTAAATATTCCTTTTAATGCATAATTAGTTTCTGAATTCGATTGTGCATATATATATATATATATATATACTAATTGTGTGAATATATTCACTTGTACATCAGTTTTTATTTTTATTTTTTCTTTTTTTCTTTTTTTCTTGTTTACTTATTATCTTCTTAGTTTATATATATATTACTTATCTATATTTGTTTACATGCATACATAAGTTTATATTGATATTTGTATTAACATACATATCAATTCATACATAAACTTATGCATCTATGTTTACATATATACATTAATTTTCGTATTCTTTCCTTGTATTTTTGCCTAGTTTATATATATACTCGCTTAAATTTATATCCGCTTAGCTTTTTGCTGGGCTTGTTTACCTCATTTCTTGTCTTTTTGGTTTCTCCTTTTTGTGGCTTTTCATTTTTTATTTGTTTTAGTCTTTTTTTGTAACCTTTTTTCTCTTTTTTGGTTTGTGTGTTGCCCCTTCCCCAACTTTTCTTATATCTCTTGTGGGAGGCTAGGTCTGCACATTTTATTTTTCATTCTATACTCTCTATTCCTGATGATAGATCATGGAGTGTGATCCGAAATGTCTTAATACTTGATGCTAAAAAAACTCACAAAATTGAATCCAGAAACTAATTGTGCATCATAATGGATTGTGGAAATCTGATTTTGTTGATGCCTTTTAATTCCCATTTAGACTTTTTATTTAATTAAATCCTCAAACTCTATCTTTAAACTTTTTATTAAATCCTTTTTAATAAGTACATGTATTTAATTAATCCTTATTAATTAAATATCTATATTTAATATTCTAATTTTGTTACAAGGTTTAATTATTTAATCTTTATAATTAACCTTTAATTACTCTTTTATTGACATCACAACAAAATAGCACATTGACCTTCATCCATGCACACTTAAATATGACCAAATCAAAATGCTAAAAAGATACAACAACATAAGCATGCTCAAACAAGGGTTCACGAATTCAAGTCATCTTGAGGAATTCAAAGAAGGTAGTCAACTAGATATTTGTCCACTATTTCAGGACAAACTCTGGTTTAGGTTAGGATTTAGGCATTAATTCTATCTCCCCTCCATTACCATTGAGATATTGCGATAGGGTACGCTCATCTTGACAATTTAGGGAAGTTGATGCCCAATACCTAAAAATTTGCATCACAAAGTTGAGCATGTACATACATCTGCGCACGCACACACACACACAGATACATACATACATATAAATAAACAATGGTAAGGATCGGTACATCGTGTAGATCTCACAAGCAAGTGACTACGACTCCATCTCTCAACCACATCAGACACATCAGATAGAAATATAAAATAAACACACCTAAAACAAATAATTTCGATATTCTCCAACATCAATAAATATTGTAATAACATCAAAACATCATCAAATATAAGTGAAGGTTTAACATGCACATAAAAAGTTGTCTAAAAAAGTTTGACTTTATAAACATAAATGGTAGTAGACAGATGGGTATTACATAAGAACCTTAAGATAAACTTTAAAAATTAACAATTACAATTCTTAAAAATGATTAAAAATACCTATAATTAAAAAAGACATAATAACTTTATTAGCCAAACATTACTAAAAAAAAGAAAAAGGAAAAAAAAAGAAAGAAAAAGAAAAAACACTAATTGATCAACACAAATATTTATCTATTCCTATCAAAGTTGGTACTGATATTTACATTTTAAAAATAAAAAAAACTAATATTCCAAAGAGCGCAATTTCAAACCAACATGATAGGGGCTGATTCAAAATTTACCAATATTCTAAGACGCGTTGATTCAAAATTTACAAATATTCTAAGAGGCGTTGATTGGAGGATCATCCCCACCTCATAATGAAAAAGACTCTTATATCACCCAAGATATATCTCTCAAATCACATTCAACCCATGCGCCCAAGTACTAGTAGATACTAGAAGTATTTCTTTATCTATATATCTCTACAAATTATTGCAGTAACCCTATTCTATGTTCACACAAAGCAGCAGAAGCAACATAGTTGGAATTCTACATACATTAGACATTTGAATTCTCTTTCCCATAGACTTGCCAGATGGGCTTTTCTTCTTAGGCAGGGCAGGGCAGGTGCCTATCAATCTTCAGAAATTTTGAAAAAAAATCTGTATTTCAGTCCAGTACCATTATTAATCAATACAATCCAAGGGATTCTGTAAAGTTGGGTGGGGTTTCTTTAATGGGATTATGAGTATGCAATACATTCCTATGACTGCACTGCATTGGCCATCTTCGATCTGCAACACTACTGACCCACAGCAGGGCTGGAGATCGATTACCACCAACCACAAGAAGAGGAAGAAGCAACTGCTCTTCCAACTGAAAGGAGGAAGAGGAGTAAAAGGCCATGCCGTTATACTATCTGCCATAAAATCTTCTATGTTACCTGAGACAGAAGAAGAGAGGGAGAAAACATCCACCGGGGCCAATAGTTGCTCTGCACGACTGGTCTCGGGTTCGAGTCGCGTGCTTCATCAGCCCAACACAGTAGGGATTATCGGGGGCATTTCCGATCTATCTACAGCAGACTTCATTAAAAAGCTCTTCGAACAGAGCTCTGTAGAATCGGAAGGGAGCAGCCTGCCTGTGTTGCTGTGCAATGATCCTCAGCTGAAACAGGAACTCAGTTTGGGGATCGAACTGCGGTCCTCTAGGAAGAAAGGGGATCGTGTTTCCAATGTTCTCAAGGAGAAAATCCTGTTTCTTGAGGGCGCCGGGGCATGTTGTATTGTTATGCCTTGCCATGTTTCACACGCGTGGTATGAGGAGCTGTCGCAGGTTTGCTCAGTTCCTTTTCTGCATATGGGCGACTGTGTGGCGCAGGAGCTCAAGGAAGCGAATCTCAGGCCCATCGAGACGGGAAGCAATGTCAAGATTGGTCTTCTTGGGACTGAGAACACCATGACAGCTGGGTTTTATCAGGACAAGCTTAGTAAACAGGTGACTCTTTTTTCCCCACCTTTCATTTGCCCTTATTTTGGGTCCAATGAATTAAGAGCTATTTTGCGGTGTAGCTTATAATTTTATTCTAAAACGTTATCTTTTTTTATACGGGGATCGGAAATTTGTACCAAATAGAAATATGTCTGATGGGGGATAGAATACAAAGCCCCAAAAATAGCTAATTTGTTCAAGCGTGAATTGAACTTCCAACAGTGTTTAGGCTGTAGGGAATTGGAACTCAGCTGAAATTGCTATTGAGATTAAATTAAAACAGGCTTGCCTCGGCATTTTGCACATTGAATCGAGGAGTATTCATTTTTGGGTTTTGGGTATAGTTCATGACAGTATCTAAAAGTTTTCTATGAGCTTTGGGAATAGCTCACGGTGATTCCTTCCAGTGGTTACAACTGCTCTTTCAAGTAGGCAATCATATACATGATGGTAGGGGAGTTACCGAGAATAGTCATTATGGTCTTTCCAAGTTGAGTTGCTGAGAATAGGTGAGATTTTGCACTGGGCAGTTCTGGATCATATACTCACCAGGTAGTGGAAACTTATTGTCCTTAAGAGTTCTATTGGATAACAAAGTTCTACTCTGTACATGATTACATTGAATGCATTCAGTGGTTGCAAGTTACAACTGCTCTTTTAAAGTAGGCAAACGCACATATAATATCTTATTTATCTCATAGTCCTTATTTTCTTTCCGAGATGACTTACCGAGAATAAGTTAGATTTTGCACTGGCAAGTTCGGGAGTATATACTCACCAGGCAGTGCAAACTTATTGCCCTTAAGAGCTCTATTGGATAACAGAGTTCCACTCTACACACGATAACATCGATTCTATCCAGTGGCCACAAGGTCACAACTGCTCTTTCAAGTAGGCAATCATATACATGATAATATCTTATTTTCTCATGGTCATTATGGTTTTTTTTTAGTTGAGATACTGAGATTAGCTGAGATTCTGGAATGAGATTCTGGATCACATACTCACCAGACAGTGAAAACTTATTATCCTCAAGAATTCTATTGGATAGAAGAGTTGTACTCTATACATGATAACATTGAATGATGAATCCATTCAGTGGTTACAAGTTACTTACAACTGCTCTTTGAAGTAGCAAATCGCATGCATGATGATATCTTATTTATTTCATAGTCACTATGGTCTTTCCAAGTTGAGTTACTGAGAGTAGATGAGATTCTGCACCGGGTAGTTCTGGATTATAGTCTCACCAGGCAGTGCAAACCTTTTATCCTTAAGAGTTCTATTGGGTAACAGAGCTCTACTCTATGCACGCTAACATCGAATCCAGTCAGTGGTTACTACTCCTCTTTAAAATAGGCAATCACATACACGATATCTTATTTATCTCATAGTCACTATGGTCTTTCTGAGATGAGTTACTGAGAATAGCTGAGTTTTTTCACTGGGCACTTCTGGATTATTGGATAACAGAGTTCTACTCTATATGTGATAACGTCGAATCCATCCAGTGGTTACAACTGCACTTTAAAGTAGGCAAGCACTTTCCTGATGATATCTGATTTATCTCATAATCACTATGGTATTTTGGAGAGAATTACTCAATTTGAGTCTGTTATCTGCAAAACAAGCAGGGTGAATTCTTGTTCAAATAGTTTAGAAAGATTAAACAGGCCAAGGACTAACCAACTCTAACACTGGCTTTGGTACCATATGTTTGTTGTCTTCCATTTTGCAATGTACACTTTCCAACACGTCCCTTTGTTGGATGTTATAAGATCAACCAAGGCAAATGCTGTCATTGGATTCTTGTAGGTAACAGTGTTCTAGACAATATATGGTAATATCCAATCCGTCTCATGGTTACATACTCTTTCCATGTAGTCAAAAGCTTTGAATTTAGAGTCAGCTCTCTCTGAAGTCGAGCAGAGTAAGTTTTTATTAATTTATGTTGGAAACCTAAACAAGCCTAGGTTTCAAATTCCCTCTTGAAGCGCTTTAGGAGCAACTCAGTGCTTTTGACAATGTTCAATGGGCTGCCCCAATTCTAAGCAACTTGCACATTTCATGATCTGCTCGTAGTGTAGGTTGTCACTTCTAAGTGCCTAACTCTCCTTTGCAGGCCTGGAGTTGAGTCAACTTGAGCAGAGTCTGACATTTTTCTGAGCTATGTTAGAAGGTTGTTTGCGCTGGGATTTGCAGGTGGGTTACCACTAAGCTACCTTGACATCTGAGAGTAAATTTAATCAAATTCTCTTTAGAAGTGTAGAATACTCTTAATGCTCCAATTCAAGAAATCTTTAGTTGAGGACTCAGATGCCAACTAATATTATGTTGAAAGTTTGGAAAGAGTAATATCTTGTAATGTTGGCTGTCCCATATTGGGACTTAACTCTATTTTGCTCTAGAATATGGAGTATATTTATGAATGTAAATTGTCAACTTTATATCTTGATTTAGAGCCCACAACCAGGTTAGTTATCATTATGAAAGATGAAGAAACCATATAACCAACAATGCTATAAAGAGAATTCTAATCATCATTTTAATTTACCTAAAGTACATATGGGATTCAATAATACTTTCCCTAACAATCTATCCTCACTAGGAGTCCCTTGGAAAAACATATAAGGTGCCTTGAGCTTATACCTTTCCATCAAGCCCAAGAGCATGGAATGACACTTGCCATTCGGCCTCCTGGCCCCACCCGGGGTTCTCCTACTTGAATGGAACTTATTTGCTACTTGCATCCCTTTTATGTATTCCATCATATCCTCCCTAATGAGATAGTTCGTTGTTTAATTCTGAAACTTGATTGCTGTTTGAAAATACAGTATACTTATATCAGAGGTGATCTGATCTGAATTCCTTGAATTGCTTGATGATGTCCTTTGAGTGCCGATCTGCAATGACCCCTCATGTGGGGTTGAAGAGTCGCCTCCTTGGCTATGGTCACCACTCTTCCCAAGGTGGCATCTCTGCCAACATGCCTGCTGCCCCTTCATTATGAAACGGTGTTGCTAATTTGCATTAACTAATCAGATCGCCAACTCCAAGTGGATGTCTCTTGTTCGATGCGAGGGAGATACATTATGTAACTGCTCGACTGTGAGGTTTATTAATAAGATATTTTCCCAGTTCATAGATGTACATCGAATTTAAATTTTAATCGTTTTGATACTCTTCAGCAGACGGATGGAGTATGTATCCCGGTGGGGGCATGACATAGCTGAATCCAGAATTATATCGTTTGGGCTGCTGTGCCATTAAGGTTTTTGTTCAGTTGATGGCGAGCCTTTGCAATTCCGTTGTAACTTTTGAGTTATTGGTCTATTTCAAAAAATTACAATTTTGACATCAAAAGTTTTATAGTAACGGTCAGATTTATAATTTAGCTTCAGTTAAGTGGTTTGAGTTTGTATTTAGTCAATCGGTTTGCTCAGTTTTTGCAAGGTGACGAGTCAAGTTCTTATCTGCCCGCTTGTGGAGTTTTTCCCAAGTTTGAGTCTTATGATAAGGATGCAGCCTAGGATCTTTGTTCAAGCCAAAGTCTCTATCATAGAAAATATTACAAAAGAAATAGCTTGTCTTTACTTAAACTTACAAAACTAACTTTGTTAACAAGTCTCTAAGCTTTCTGTAGGCATCCATGATAATAATTTAGTTCAGTAGACGATAGCATTTCATTATGATTTCTACCAAAGTTGTCCTCTGGTAGAAAAGTAAATCTATGCACTCTACTTCTGAAGATTTGTAGCACAGTATTTTAGTCAGCTACTTATTCTTTCTGATCAATGGAACACTTAATATTGGATGGTGATCAACTGCAGGGTTTCGAGGTTGTTGTACCTGATAAAGCAACCATGGAGCATGTAGTGGTGCCAGCCCTTGATGCATTGCATAGGAAGGACATGGAAGGGGCAAGAATTTTATTGAGAATTGCATTACAGTGTCTTTTGGTCAGAGCTGTAAGTATGGTGGTTCTTGCATCTTATGATTTGCGTTCCCTCTTAGCTCCAGATGATCCACTTCTTAAAAAATGTATTGATCCAATTGATACTCTTGCAAGGGCTACTATAAATTGGTCACACTCTGCAAGGAACATTACATGAATGTTGTTCAATTCTATTCATGTCCAGGTTTCATTGGTTTCTTAACGCTATTAAGTATTAGAAATCGTATTTCAAGGTTGCATTTCAAGGAATAACGTAATAACAGTCACTCACTATAAGCAATCCTCTAAATATTCCTGTATACCTACTCAATATCTGTGGTACATATGCCTGCGATATAGGTGTCATCATTACATTTTGGCTTCATGCTCATTATACAATTTACATCTTGCCATACTAGCTGAGAATTTGTGCTCTTATGCATTTCCAGAAATGACAGCTCTTTCTCAGTTTAGCTATAAGCTTGGGGACAATATTTTGTAATTTATGAAAGCAGGAAATACTTTTGGAATGCAGCAGAATATGATAATGCTTGTGGCAATCTTCCTTGATGGCATGATGTCGAAATGAGGTGCAGGCTGTGGATAAAAATAGGGATTTAGTAGTTCATTTCCTCCATTTGTTATATGTTGTTGTAAATAAGCCTTTTGCTGTTCTAGACCTGGTAGCTTTCTAAGCTAGTCTTCCTGTATTTTCATGACTGTCAGAGCCTCCGAAATTCATATAAAGATATCACTTCATTTGTCATAAGTGTTACTACAATGTATATATATTGAACTTTTTATTGTGATGCCCAATTCTTAAAACTTCTGATAAAAGAATTAAGGTGTAGCATGCATCTGGATCTTTTTCAAAAACAAAGCAAAGGTGTTTACTCTTCGACACTGTAAACAAATTATAAGTGAAATTGGCTTCATGACATTGTAACAAACTTTTTTCCGTGATTCTACTAATGCAAACCAATGCTTGGACATCAAATCTTGAACTGATATCAAGAGCTAATTATGGTTATTAATGTAATTTCTTTAGTACCTTACACAGTTAAACCATTTTGCTTGAGAATTTTCTTCCAGAATGGGAAATCAAATATAGATGAAGTTTTCTCAACTCTAAGATTTTCACTGAACTTATGAGAACACAGAAGAGAGGATATTGTATGATCTAAAGTCCTGGAAACTTTCCTGAAACGAACTCTAAGCTAGCTTATTTTTGAAGAGCTCGATATAAAATTCAGATGAAAGATTAATCCACTCAAAAAGGACCAATAGAGTAAAACCTACCTTTCAAAATTTATTTGAGGGGAATGCCTCCTGTCAACATGCATTCATCTATATATTAGTGGTAAAAGATCTGCAAATCTTTGATGTGCTACTCATACATACTTTTTTCTCTCGAATACTAAAAGATATTGTAAGAATCACATAAATGTCTTGTATCCTATCTTCTGTTTTACAGTACTATCATAGAGATACAAAATGCAACAATCATCTACCAAATAACTTTGAATGATAATAATAATTTAAGAAATAATAAATAATTGATCTTATAATCTCTTTCCAAGAACATCCTGCCATTGAGAGCTTCCGTCTTCCTCATCTACCACGTTTATACATCTGCTCATTTTAACAGTTGTTATTTAAGATTTTGTAGCATTTTTTGCATTTGCTCAGTTTTACTGTTGTTAAGATCTCAGAACATTTTGTGCCTTTGCTTCTTGGATCCATATAGGTGTTCATTCACTGATCTGTTTATTCAAATCCTTCTAAAGATTCGTGATGCATATGAAACAGGAAAGGACAATTTATTTTTTATTTTTTGTAAGAGGTAAAGGCTTTAATGAAGCTTTTACTCGCAGTATGCTGAACGCCTAAATTGCCGCTGCCTGTTTTTCTATCTTTCTAATGTATAAAGCATTCAAACTTGTCTTTTTCTACTCTAGGAAATAACTTTGGGTCACTTCATATGCCAGGAATCTTGCTGTCATGTTTATTAGAGAGTTTGATGACAGGATCATGAATCATATTGAACTCAGTCGTTCTTTGCTACCATTGAAAGTTTTTGATTGGCAAGAACATAATTTGATGATCATAAAGAGTGATTACTTAATTCGATGAGCGTGAGGAATAATAAAGAGGTCACAGCGTAAGCTGCTGAAAGGGATAACATTAAATTATTTACTGTTTGCCATAGAACCTGAGATTCAATTTTAGTAATAGCTGTAGATCTAGTACCTGTGGAATGAGGGAAACTAAGATATAGTATTGAGAAGCAAAAAGGGCTTCAAATCCTAGTAGAGCAATGAATTATATTGTGCCCTATACAAACGCTCTACCTTTCGGATGCTCGCTCAAAAGGAAACTGGATAATTATGGATAAACCACCATGTAATGGATGATAATTCCATCCATGATATGCTTGAGCAGACCTTGGTGCAATACTGCTAAACAATGAAGACCAATAATTTGTGGCAGACCGTTCCATCTGTGAGATATTTGAGCAAATACTGGATCAATAACATTGAACAATAATGTTGAAGCAGATATTATTGCAAAAACTTTGAGGCACCAACTGGGTAAAATGTTCTCTCCTTTGAGAACCATTTTACTTGCTTCAGTACTTGTCCTTTTAGTCCTATTTGCTAAGACTACTCTGAAACTCTTTTGATCCTTTAGGTTTTCTTCTGTAACTATGCCAAGAAGTGTTCTACGGTGGCAGTAAGTCATGGACTGTCATCTCATGTAGCCTCTTTTTAATGAAGGATATGCACACACTGTCTCCCACCTTGAGTCCGTGCTTTCTATGGTGCTACTCATTCTTACTCTCATACTTCGCTTGAGATTTTTCTAGTTGTTCTGTCATCTTGAGTTGGATCTGTTTAAACTGCCCAATGAATTTAATGGCTCTTGTCACCTCCAAAACTTGTTCTCCTTGCTTGTTTTGCTGTTACAATGCAACATCAATTTGAATAGCAGGCAAATAATCCATGAAAGCCTCAAAAGGCAAAGACTGATCCCAAGTCTTCAGATGCTATTATAGTATTTAATGAGTTGTACCAATGTTTTGTTAATCATTTTGTTTGCCCATTAGTTTGTGGATGGAAAGTTGCAGTCACAACCATGGCTACTCAAAGATAAACCTTTTATAAACTCCATGGAAGTACTTTCCCATAACTTTGTGAGCACAAATCTGCATTCCTTCTCTCCTTGTTTTAGATTTGTAAGTGCAACTAACCTCTAATTACTTCATGTTGCATCATAGACCAATGCATATACCTTTGCAAATGAGCCAATGCCATACCGACTTCAAAATGGCTTGCAACATGGTGCTCTCTTACAGCACATAGTTCTCCCAACTTTTAGAGCAACCCATCTTTGAGGTAGGAATTTTTTTCACTTAGCAACTGCTTTGGTTTGCCATTAATATCTCCCCAAAATCAAAGTCACAAGCATGCTATTCCTCTGCGCAGGCCTCTTCAGTAAAAGACTCGAGCTGAGTAACCGTGGCCAAGGTTGAAATTGACTTTGAAATAGGCGGCCTAGATAACATATCCACCACCGTGTTTGTACTTCTCTTTCTGCAGATGATCACCAAATAAAATTGTTTCAAAAATCCCATCCACTTGTCATTTCTGGCCTATTATATTCTAGATGTTGGTGGTTAGTGTGCACAATAGTTTTTCCCAACAAATTATGTTCCTATTTCTTAGTTGTTTGAACAAGTTCATATAGTTGTTTATAACATACCAGATGTCCTTGTGTTGTTGAAGTAAAATTTATGAATGATAACGAATGCAATAACTTCAACAAGATAACATCTAAAATAATAATTTATAAAAATGGATTGCAAAGCTTAAAAGCGAATGAAAATGAGAACTTGCCACCAAGAGGAGGAAGTTACTATAGTCCTCAGATGCCAGTGCGTTGTATGGATAGCTACATGCTGCATTGTTGTTTGTGCAAATAGAATGCAAAAAAATGTCTAAAAATTGCAAAAAAACTAATCTTGCTATTCACCTAATCTACAAAACTAGAAATGAGAAAAACACTAACAATATCATACAGTGAAATTATAAAGAGTTAAACTAAATAGTATGATTTAAATGATCAATATAAATAAACAAGAAAACATTTGCAATCCTTTCTAGAGTTGAGTGTCCTCATAATACTTGCAAACACAAAGAAAATAAAAAATATTTAGGGATTCGTTTGAGTCAAACCCCTACTTTGGTATTTCTAACTCTACAATAGCCAAAGAAAAAATTAGAAAAATGTATAATAAGAACACCAGCTAAAATGAGATTGATAGGATGCAATAATCCCAAGGTGCATAAATGCATAATAAAGAAAATGCTTGCAATAACAATAAGAAACCCCTACTTTGGTATTTCTAACTCTACAATAGCCAATGAAAAAATTAGAAAAATGTATAATAAGAACACTGGCTAAAATGAGATTGATAGGATGCAATAATCCCAAGGTGCATAAATGCATAATAAAGAAAATGCTTGCAATAACAATAAGAAGCAAGAATAATATCACTAGTAAAAGCTTGAGGATGCCAAAAAGAAGAGAGCTAGAGGAGATTGCTATAAGTGTGTTACTAAACATTATAGATCTTGAAAGTTGTGTATGACCTTGAGAGTGCAAGAGAGCCAAAATAAAAAAAAATGAATTTAAATATGAGTAAGCATGAAAAGTCTCTTGAAGAGCTGTTAGGAACTGTTTTGAGTTGCTTTCACTAACTTGGGAAGGTGACAAGTGGAACAACACTAAAAAGCTTCTACCAAATGAAAATTGTCATGGGGTGCTAGAGCAATACATGCATGTCCGTGTGAAGCACTAATGTCTAAAAAAATTGCACAAAAAATGGCAAGACTCTAGAAAAAACATAGAGCTAACACAAAGGTGACATCAAAAAAGGACCATAAGGAGGCTTGAACACCTTGAGTAGAAAAAAAGGCCCATGTTAAGGGTAAAATGAGTATACAAAAATACTAGAAATGAAAATTGAAGTGGACACAATATATATGGAATTGCAAGGATGTGCAAATTTTGACATTACACTTAGTTCTTGCTCCTCCACGCATAAGTCTAATAGTAGGCCTGAGAGTTGATCTTAGATAAATCCATTAGAATTCTAGCATTTTGATACGCACAACCTCTAGACTCTTCCATATGTTATTTGCAAGCTTCAAAGCTCTCAAATTATCCATTACAACAACTTAATGCTTTATCTCTTTCTTTCTCAATCCTTGTTTTGTGCTTTTCATAGTCTTCCCATTGAGGAAGATTTCTAGAGTTGAGAAGGAAGAGGCATCAAAATAGACCACTAAGAACAAACTTACCACAACAAACATTTTTTACATCTTAAGTTGTTCTTCCTCAAATATGAGGTTTACTATTTCATTTATAATTTCTAAGAATAATTTAATTTTATAAAATGCATATAAATAAATAGACTCTTAATTTACTTTAGATATGTAACAATTTGCTACAGTTTTTAAATCCTATAAAATTTATAGTAAATATCTTATTTTTTAATGTAATTTAATTTTGTAAACTTTCATTTCATTTCATTACAATATTGCATTTATTTAAAACATTAAACAAACAAAACACTCATTTCCAAAAAAAAACGACTTTGTATGAGCACCAACTACAAAACGTAAACAAACAAATAGTCAATTGTTAGTTTAATATTACCTCTTTTAGCATTAATTGCTTATGATTGGTAAAACTGAGTAATATTACTTGCATATGTTCTAGTTTGTTATTCCTTGTTAGTTGATTGTCAATAATTTATACATTGGGAAAATGCAAAAAAGATAGGAAACTTTAAATTTAATTCACCGTTTATTTTTGAATTTAGCACTGGTCATAATCATGTTTTTGAATGCTTTTCCTTTTTGGTACTGGCGGAATTTCCCAGAATGGTGGTAGGGTTGGCTAGGGGGATTCCTTTTGGGAAGAGCAAAGAAAACTATTACAATTCCCTCGGCTATCCTTCAAACCATTGACAATCGCCTGTTAAATGGTTTGGGGAAGGCAAATCAGATAAAGAAATATCAGAATGGTGGATAGAGACCATGAAAGATAAGCTATGTGTCAGGACTTCATCTCATTATTTTCTTTTAATTGAATGTTTGGATTCCAAAACAAAGATGGATTCGCTCTTTTGCAAATTTTATTTTGGAAGGTTTTAGGTTTTTTTGTGTAGAACGGTTTGAAAAATTCGACCCATTGTCATTCAAAATTGAAAAAAACTCCAATATGGGTGAGACACGATAATCTCCCTTCAGAATTTTGGGGCATTCAATCGTTGGCTAGGATTGGAGTCCCCCAACAAAGTTGCAAGTCCTACAATTGACACTTCTGGAGATTAAGCATTCTCAAGACTTCCTTTCTAATGATTGTGTAAACACTTAAAATTATTATACATTTACAAGGTATATTTTTATTTTCTTTTTAATTAATTAAATAATTTTAATTATTTGATTAATTCAATATCATTTTTTAATTCAAATTTGAAAGTCAACATTTTTTCCTTCACATAATTAAATAATTATTTTAAATATTTAATTAGTTAACTAAGCTTTCTCTAATTAAACAAATTCTTTAATTTATTTAATTAAATCATTTCTTTTAGTCTATTTTAATTAATAATATAGTCATCTCCCCAAAGTCAACTAATTCTTCTAAAAATAAATATAATATTTATTTTATTTATTTCCTTCTTATGCGCAGTTAAATAATTATTTAATGCGAATTTATTCTTGTAGTTCTACCTTCATAACTATCACTTACTCTCAGTCTGACTATTTTTAATCTATTCAGTCTTCTATCCAATCAATTTAGTCATCTATCAATTAAATATATTAACTCATCAATCTATTTTTTCATGTAGCAAGTCAAGTACTAATCAGTTTCAGTAATCTGTCTAATCAGTCTAGTATCAATCAATCTTGACCATCCATTATCAATTGGTGGCTTTCAATCTAGACCGTTCATTGGAATCTTGAAATCTATATGTACACTTAAAAATGGTCAACACAAGTGGCTCCCCTTTTTAACATGTCTTCTATATTGCACGTTTGATCTTTATCATTCGTCAATATTGTGTCATTCTTCTTTAATTAAATTATGATAATTATTTAATTAATTGTTAATTTCCATCCTCTAATTTGACCATGTCCTATTAATTTGTCTCCATCATTGATATGGTTAAATAATTTTGACAATTATTTAATCTTTGTCCCTTATCTTAATGTCATTCCTTTTGTAAATAAACATATTATTTATTTACCCCCTTTTTCCTTTTCCCACAATTAAGTAAATTTATTTATTTAATTGTCTGATTTTTCAAATATGATGAAATTAATAATTTTTAATTATTAAATACCACTCCAATTTTAAACTCAATTTGCTTTTTTTCATACTAATTTGTCTACACTTCTAACTTTTTCACCTTCCACTTTCTTCTCCACTTTTAACTCACACTCACTAATTTCTATTTTCCACTTAAATCTTTCCTCGTGTTTTCTCTTTCACTTAACTTATTCCTCACTCGTTTCCTCCACTTGCAAATGACATTTTTGTTGGCAAGTGATGTTTGGGAGCACTATGGATCACTTAAGGGTTGTCATTTATGGAAACACTTATGTTGGAGTGATCACATGAAGTGAGTATAGGTATTGGACATACAATCATGAAAATGACTAAGTACAGAATCAGAATAACAATATTCTGTAGTACTGTTTTGGTCAGCGAAGATGATATGTAATGTATTATGGCTTGTGAAGTTAAAGGAAGATAGTTTGGGATATGTATGACCTTTAGTTATGTGAAGAACATATAATCAGTAAAACAAGGTATGTGAACAATCACGATGATTGAGGAAAGATTAGATGGAATGGTAATGTGCTAAGTCAGATGAGAGTTGTGTATTGCCGACACTTTGGTAATATAAGATTGCCTACTCTATGTTTATAATTTGCATAAGTAATTATTATGTTTTGCAAATATATTTGAGAGTTGACTGGATGGTAGAATTGATATAAGTATAGAGTGTTTTGTGGAAGCAATAAAGTGTGGATATTATGGATATGTGATGGATGTGAATTTGGGATATTAGCAAAGACAGATAGCAGATGGGAGATCTGAGATTGACAGAGCTATAACTGGAACTATCAAAGCATAGCAGATGCTTGTATTGTTCACTACTTGAAGAATACTTTTGTGACAGAATTTGATTGTAAGAGCTGTAAGCTCACCTCACCTTTAACAGGGTTTTTGTATACCCCTAACAGGGTTTTGTATTCCTCTAACAAGGAAATGTACTATGTAATACTCAACTCCTAATAGGGCTAGATCTCCTAATAGGGATTCAATATTTTAGTGCATAGTTGTGGGTACCATTCTCACCAGGGTTTTCCCTTGGCCAGGGTTTCCACGAAAATAAATAATGGTGTTATGAGTTATGTGTTGTGTATTTATGTTCTTTTCATTTCAACTTTGATATGGTTTATTTGCAATTGGTTGAAGTTTAATTTGAAGTGCTGTAATACTAATTCCCCCCCTCTCAGTATTACTTAATCCTAACAATTTTTTGTTGAAAATAAATATTCCTAATATTTATTTTCACTTAACTCTATCTTATTTCTATTTCCTCGTCCACTTGGAAATGTAATTTCCAACTTATCATCACTTAACTAACTTTTCCTGTTATCCAATCACAAAGCAATCAATTCGTAATTCTAGGGGGAAATTTTAATGCAATTATCAAAACTTCAGAAAAGATTGGTGGTATATGCCCCCCTTTGAGAACCATACAAGATTTCTTAGGTTTTGTAGAGGACAATAAGCTCATGGATGTTGTCCTTGTTAAAGGCGCATTCATTTAGACCAATAAGAGAGCCAACTTTGCACAAATTGCAGTCATACTTGGCAGATTCCTTCTAACTCAAGATTGGAAACTCTCTAATATAGACATCTCCTCCAAAATACTGCCTCTGCCGGGTTTTGACCATTTCCCAATTACTCTGAATATTTCTATGGGCACTCTAGATAAGGGTTTCAATCGCCATCCTTTAAATTTGAAAGAATGTGGCTTCAACATCCTCATTTTATCCCCCTTCTCAGCCAATGGTGGCTTAATGCCCCTCATGTGTATGGTACTATAATGCATCAGTTTTCTATGAAATTAAAGTATGTAAAAGTCCTTATCAAGAAATAGAATGAACAAGTGTTTAAAATCATCTTTAAGGAAAAAGATTCTGTTAGGCAACAGTTGGCTGAGATACTTGAGCAGGTGATTTAGCACGGTATGGATAATGATACTTTGCAAAGATAAAAAGTTTTACAACAGTCTTGGGAAGAGCTATGCAGTAGAGAAGAGGAGTATTGGAGGCAAAAATCAAGAGAACTTCGGCTACAAGAAGGTGACAAAAATACAAAATGCTTTCATGCCTCTGTCAAACTAAAGAGAGTTGCATTAAAAATCAATTCAATCAATGATGCCTCAAATGGGAGACCTATCTTGGATGCTAAAGGTATTCGTAAGGAAGGAATCCACATTTTTCAAGAATCTTCTTGCTCCAGCTGATCCAGCTCCCAATACTGATACCCAAACACAAGAACTACTTGATGCTATCCCAAAATTAATTACAAAGGATGAAAATGCAATTCTGATGGCCCCATTTACTATTCAAGTGATTCATAAGGTGGTATTTTCCTTGCCCTCGGATAAGGCCCCTGGCCCCGATGGATTCACAACCTTATTCTATCAAGCATGTTGGGATGTCATTGGGTGGGATCTTCTGGCTGTGGTTGAAGAATCTAGGAAGTCGACAGTCATGCTCAAACACTTCAACACTACCAATATAGTGATCATTCCTAAAGTCAAAGAACCAAAAACTTTTGTAGACTTCCAACCTATCTCACTTTGCAACACTGTCTACAAAATTATCACCAAGGCCATTTACATGAGAATGTAGCATCTCATCCCAAATATTATCTCCCAAGAGCAAGGGGGATTTGTCCCTAGTAGAGAAACCATGGAAGGTGCACTAGTTGCTCACGAAGTTCTTCACTCAATTAATGGGAGTAAATCCTCTAATTTAGTTATTAAATTGGATATGATGAAGGCCTATGACATGGTGGGTTGGGATTTCCTTTTCAAAGTGCTAGAAAAATTTGGGTTTGCAAAATGCTAGTGTAAATGGATTCATTCTTGCATATCAAGTGCATGGTTTTCAGTCATCATAAATGGGTCCCCTGTTGGCTTCTTTGCTTCCACAAGAGAAGTCTGATAGGGTGATCCTTTATCTCCAATTCTTTTTATAATTATGGTTGAAGCATTTAATAGAAAGATCATTAGGCAGAATTCAATTGGCTTATGGCTTGGGGCTCAAATTGAAGGAACAAACATTTTAGTCACCCACTCCCTTTTTGTCGATGATACTTTACTATTTGGAGTCTCTACAGTCAAAGAAGCTAAGAAGATCAAGTACACTTTGGATTTATATTCTTTAGCATCAGGTCAGATTGTGAATGCTCTTAAGTAAAAAATATACATGTTCAACACCACTCAGAAAATAACAGATAAAATTATTCAAATTTTAGGTTTCTCTATTGATCTTCTTCCCTCTACATACTTGGGCATTCCTTTCATCATGGGGGAAAAAAAAGTGAGCTACTAGTCCTCTATCATTGAAACAATTAAAGGTAGAGTTGTGGCCTGGAAAGCTAGATGGTTCTCCCTTTCAGGAAGAATTCTTCTCATCAAGACAGTCTTAGCAACTATCCCAAACTACTACTTAACTGTCCTCAAAGCTCCCTCCAACGTTATCCTTCAGATTCAAAAGTTGTTAAGAGAGTTCTTATGATCTGCTAACATGGTTGGAGATAATAAATTACCTCTTATATCCCTAAATGACATGGCACATATCAAGTCATTAGGTGCTGCCGGGGTTCATGATCTAGCAAAGAGAAACAAGGATTTCAGAGGAAAACTTGTTTGGAAAATGTACATGAAGCCTCAGAATAAATGGTGTTACATTATGCAGCAGAAATATCTTTATTGTAGTAATCCATGTCGGGTGTTCACTCTTTCAAACCCTCCAAAAGGATCCGCTATATGGAACTTCATGATGTCCTTAAGAGATATTGTGTGCCGTTATGTTTCTTCGGAGGTGAATAATGGCTCAAGAATCAAATTTTGGAGAGACTCTTGGGTTGGAAATCCCCCTCTAATCAATGAGGTTGACTCTCAAGAGGCTGTAACAGCTTCATAAAACATTTGGGGACAACAACTCATCAATTTTGTATCAGCTGTCACATTATTCTCAAGACAGGTTATCTGGAAGAATCCTCATCATCTGCCGATATCTGAATTACAAAAAAAGCACTTTTGAAAGCTTCTATCATAAAAGGTAGTTTTCTTGTCAGACATGGAAGACAAATTGGTTTGGGCCCCAGGTAGTAATGGAGAATACTCCATTAAAGAGGATCCTTACTAGTGACAAATTGTTTAAGTTTAATATTGCACAACCTTTCAAGTGTCTACTATGTGATGATGATCTTGAAGACTCGGATCACTTATTTTTGAACTGTATGTTTGCCCAAGAATGTTGGACATTTGTCCTAAATAAACTATAGTTCAAATCCCCCCTTCCCCAAAAGATTTGGGACCTCTTTCAGGCGTGGCCAATCCTTTACCCCAAGTCTCTGTTCAAAAACATTTGGTTATGTGCTTCGACATTAGTAGTTTGGGCTTTATGGTGGGAAAGGAACAAACATATCTTCAGATTGGTTAAGTATACCCTTGATCAAGTCTTGGATGGCATTGAAAAATTGATCTCAGAAGTGGTTAACACCAGTTTGGCTAAATTCAGAGGTACACCAATTTTGACCCATTGGGATGGTTTACTTTTGCATAGTAGGAGGGGCCTATGGGTCCCCATTGGTTTGACACAAGTGTTAGACCCTCACAAAGTAGTTAATAGAGCTCTTATCAAATGGCTTCCTCCCTCAATGGGATTGGTTAAAATCAACTTCGATGGAGCTTCTCGAGGAAACCCGAGCATATCCGGGTTGGGGGCTTGTATCAGAGATCACAAGGGTATCATTTTAGCCCTTAGAGCTTCACCACTTCCGCATGACACCAACAATATAGCTGAAGCCAAAGCCCTTTTTGCTAGACTAGTTCTAGCTAGGAAAGGTGGTTTTAAGAACATTCAAATAGAAGGAGACTCTTCAGTTATTATTAATGCTTGCCTGAAGAGGGAAACTCATAATTGGAAACTAGCCAACATCCTACATCAGATTTGGCTTCTTTTGGACACATTTGCAGAACCGTGCTTCTCACACACACTCCGGGAAGGGAATGCTGTGGTGGATTGGCTAACTAATAAAGGCTGTGATGGTGTTGACATTCTTTCCTTCTTCTTGGATGACGTTCTTCAAAATCACCAACATCTGTAGAATTTAGCTGAGCTGGATAGAGTGCATTGCGTGCCGTCTGATGATGTGGCTAGGGAAGGACATAGTATGACATACTCATAACATCCCATGTGCTCTAATAATTGTGGGAATCATCACTTAATTTGTTACGATGGGTTTTCCTGCCATCAGAAGTTATTGCAAAATGTCTGTATCATGTAGAATTGTGAATTGCACAAAAGCTTCAATTTCCAAGGTTGATGCGTCCACCTATTACAATGACTTGGAGTGTTGGTATGTGCGGTGTTCTGTAGCTCGTGCTAAATGTATAAAAGCCAATTAACATTTCTAGATTGAGTTAGATTTGGAATTACTTCGTCTCACCTGGATGTACGCCGCCTGCTGCCTATTTCAATATGTCTTTGGCCTTATGGTTTCATATTTTCTACTATGGATTCTTTCAATGGGGTCTGCGTCAAGTGTGTCAAATGTTGGGCATATCACTATGAAATGTTGCCCAATAACTATAGACTGAAACTAGTTCCGGAGATGGCGGAAGAGCTTCTGCCTTTGTAGATTGAAGATGTGGTTTTGGATGATGTCTTCATGTGTCATTCTAGTATCATCTACCATGCAATTAAGAGGGTTATCGGTGAGGAAATTCTGCTTCCCCAAACCAAACAATTTCTTTATTCCTCACAACTAGCCTCAATCTTTCTTTCAAACACCCTCGACTTGTTGCAATCTACCCATCTTCTTGATATCCTTGCGCTCAAGGTCGTCAAGCCTCAATTTTTGAGGAATAATAAACTTAAAGTTGCAGTTCAGTGTTATGACCTATGGCAGGGTGTTTCCCTGGTGGGCAGATTATTTCCTCAGTGCCTGCTGCTAAGAGACCATGGAATAATGGTGGTGTTCAACAACTTCAAATGGTCTCTAGAGAAGCAAAGTTTTAGGTATGTCAAACATGCATTGCACACACACGCTCATTGTCTTGGGCAAGATTTGGTGGACAAAATTAATTTTTTTGTCTACGCCTTGTTGGACCTATTGGAAATTTTGAACATACCCAATATGGCGGCAAATAATTCTCCTACGTCGTCTCTACAACACATGCCTCTCAGCCTCCCTAACCTGAATTTGCATCCGGGTGGAGAAGCTTCCTGCCCTTCTCCTCCTAATAGTTTACCTATGGTAGCTGCTGACGGGTGGGTCGGGTGCTCAATGCCCACCCATAGTTTGTGTGATATCGCTCATAATGCGATTGGGCTTGCCATCCTGAAGGATGCAAAATCTGTCAATGCTCGAGTTGGCCTTTCAGACTGGTCCACATATGCACATTTAAATACTGATACCTTGGCTCCGAGTGACACGGAGGAATAGTCCTACAGTTTCAATTTTGAATTTTGGGTTATTCATTTTGTTGATCAACTGCATCCATGTTATGTACGAGGGAAGGAATCCCATAATATTCTATGTCAATCTAGTCATTTTGTATCACATAATGTATTTCTGGCTTTTACTGGATTTGTCAATAGGATGCTAGTTGTAGTATCTCAATGTACATGTCGGGCTTTCCAATTATGTAAATAATTTGTAATGGCAATGATTCCGGGTTTTCTTTCTGATTCTTTCCCAAATGAGCCTTTGAATCAATTTTTATATATAATAATAGAAACGTATATTTTCTTTTGACTTAAAAAAACAAAACTTTTCCTCTCATTTAATCTTGTCTATCGATTCTCTCGAGTTCTAAATATATCTTAGCCATCCAATCTATCCTAATTTTTCTATAAATTGGACTCTCATTTCTCATTCTTGGAATCACGATTTCTAGTATCGTCATAATTACTCTATTAATTTGTCCTTGATTTCATCTTGTTGGTGCACTTATCCACTTGAGAGAAACATATCATAATAGAGGAGAAATAAAAAACAATGAGGCTACATCAAATAAATGTTTGGTTTGCTTTAATTTAGTTTATGTTCTTTTATGCATTTTGTTTTGATGGTCTTATTGGTGTCATTAGGAATAGTTTACGTGGTTTTATGGAAGATTTTGTGATGCAGAGAGAAGTGGTTGACTTGCAGGAATCTCCAAGGAGTCTTCCAAGCACTCCTTTGTGTGCTAAGATAATTCAAACAACCCCTTCAACAAGGCTCAATGTTAGGACCCAACCCATTGATTAGCTTCCCTCCAATGGTTAACACACTAACTCTCACCTCCACTTGAATCCACACCATTCAAATGATCTCTTACTAAATTGATAGGGAGACTCCTCTAAGAACTATCCTAGTTCTTCACTAAGTTTTCTTGTAGACTTCTAATGGATTCTTCACTCTTAGAACCCTATTACTATAGGAGGTTCTCTTGGTTATGCTCCTAGTCTCCTTGAGTTCCCTACCAATTCAAGCTGATTTCTTCTCCCATGAACTCACAACTATAAGTTCATCTATTAACCACTTGTCCCTCTTCCAATTATCTTGCAAGAGTAGAGGGCTCTTCTCCTTTATGTTCACTCATTGAACACTTCTTGATTGGTATGACAGTCATATTTCTTAACTCTATCATCAAGATCTCCTGCAAGTTTGTTTTTACTACTCTTCCCTAGCCAAACTATAGCCAAGCTTGTCTAGGGCAAGAGAGTTTCATTTGCCTACATTCCTACCAGAAAACTAACAAACATAAAATACATTGGATCCATTTGTTCAAAGCACAAAGCTGACTAAAAAAGATCAAATGAAGCCATTTTTTATAGCTTGGTTGTTCCTTAGAATCCAACCAAGTACAAGACTGTATTTACATAAAAAAAACAAAACTGCAAGAACAGAATGAACACACAATAATTAACAACAAGAATTTTATTAACTTCAGCTGGAAATTACACTTTGTAAAATCAACTCTACATCTATTCCACTAACCAAAAACCCAGAAAACCTTACAACCCAAAATTTTGAGGTCTTATATTGGTCTCTAATCGGTTACACTACTGAAAGTAAAGGAACAAATGTTCCTTTCATCCTGCGTACACTTGGCAAAACTTACTCATCGATTACAAACTGAACAAAAACCAACTGGCTCCATCCTACACACATTCTGCCAAAGTTCGTTCATCAACATAACCTCTCCAGATGATGTGATCGGGGATCGGTCTAACCGATTCTTTGTTGCTCTACTAATGCTGGCTTTGCCGATGATCGACATTTCTTATCATGTTGCTTGAGTTCGATTCACTAGTGAATTTTAGCCTGATTTTCGATGTGAATTAGTCAATTTTTTGATGCACATTGGTCGACCAAATGACCAATATTGTTGTCTAACTTTCTTCGTCAATTATTCCACACATTATATTATTGTCGAATATTCAATTCTCCTAGTGGTCAAAATATCGACTAATCCAACGTCGAAATAACCAAAGGGGTGGTAAAGAATGGCCAACATATCTTTGATCATTTTTTGACCAATATATGTCAAACATTCGACAAATGGTGGTCAAAATAGTCATATGGTTGGTGTAAATAAGTGACATATCTTTGATCATTTTCGACCACAGTTGGTCAAATTCTCGACTGCTGAATACATCAAGAGTTTAGCATTGGCGTCGAACTATACAATCATTTGGGTAAAACTATCGATGAATGAATACATCGAGATTATAGCATGGATGTTGAAGTATACAGTTTTTATGGTAAAAAAATTGATAAGATATTCAATTTTTTAAAAATAATATATATTATGAATCTATTAATATATTATTAATGATATTATTACCAATATGAATCAATAGGATGACATGAAAGGGGTCACATGGATGGCCTATGAAGGATGAATGATTTATAAGGTCAATCTATTAATGTAACATGGCTTGAAGCCAATTTGATGTAATAAGCCTAAATATATACAAGGCATGACAATGATGTAATAAGCTTGAATATATATAAGGCATGACAATGATGTAATAGGAAGTAAATGCCTAGATTGACATAGTAGGTAATAAGGGCTAAGAATAGGTCTTAGAATCAACTTAATGGACTTAACATTGTATTAAGGTCCTAAAAGGACAAATTTCAAAGTCCTAAAGTATGGGGGGTTTAATTAAATAAGTTTTAAAATTTAAATATTTGAATAGCAACGGTCAAGTGTACTTGGAGGGAAATTATAAAAAAAAGGAAATTGGTTACATAGTTAGAGGATCCAACCACTTTGGATTGGTTAGGGGAGTTAGTTTGAGTCTATGTAAGCCTTGAGAGGCATGTGAGCAGCAAGAGAGTACTGTTCAGATTTACATTTGTACAGACTATACTTGCCAGAAGCTATAAAAGTTTGAATTCTTACATTTTTGGTCAACTATTTTAAATATGTGTGGTCAACTATTCAAACTATCATGCCATACGTAGTTCCAAATGTCAACATGTAATCACTAGCTCTCTTGTACTAATCATAAAAAGATGATCAATCTAATCAGGACCATACTTCCACAAGAAATCCAAAGATACAAACCATTAGACTTGTTATCACTACATACTCTTCTCCTGCAATAACCAATACTATTATGAAGAAACATTCTTTGTAGCACAATACTTGTAAACAAGACCATTGAAAGATTCAATTTTTATGTTTACAACTAAAATGTATATATCACCAGCCAACACTATTGACAAGACAATACATACTATGACATTCATATGACAACCCTTGTGACATCCACGTAATACAAATATGATTAGAATATTACCAATCACTTCTTATACTAGCCATGAATGCATAGTTGTAATACACATATGATTAGAATATTACCAATCACTTCTTATACTGGCCATGAACACAAAATGATGTCATGTAAGCCATCGAATGGAATAGGGGTTAAGTATGTAACCTTGGGGTCACTTAATGGATCCAAGGTCAAATGTAAAGGTCAAGGACCTATAAGGATATCTAAGTTTGTAATATGGCCATTAATGCCATTAAATCATGTAATTGCACTCAAAGTGCAAAGATGCCAAAAAGATGTAAAATTGTATTTTAATGCAATTATAGCCTATAAGGCTCATGTGGGGGTTAGTGTGGTTAATAAGGTTGTTTTGAAACCTTTTGAAAGTACTAGGAGGGGTATTAGAGTCACGTTGTCGAATTGACACCATTGGTTGTCAACTTGAAAACATTATTTAATCATATTTTGTTTTTATAGTTGGTTTAGGACTATTTTGGAGATAGTTTAGGCAATTAGTAGGGGTATAGTTAGGTTTTTGAAGAGTTTGGAGTCTATATTAATGCGGATCCATGTGAGTGGACACATGGTGTGGAGTATGGTATGTCCAAGAACTGATGAAATGATTCAAATGAATAAACATAAATTATTATTGCAACAGTGAATCTCTGTCCCATGGGTACAGTCCTTGATGTAGAGGTGGGAATGGTGGTTTTCATTCTGCAGATCATGAGTTACTTCACGCGGGTTCTTCCCAATACCAACTAGGCTTCCCAAGGATCATTCCTTTTGATCCAATACACACTATGACATAGTGCACAAACAATTTGTAATGCCACCACCCACTCTACACCATTGAAAACATCTTTAATGTCCCTCATTAATTCATTTGATTCATCCAAGCAAGTTAAACAACTCAAAAATCCTAAAATGGGTGCTTCCTAGGCCTATTCTCCTAGTAGCCCTGCCAGACCAGTTTTCCTAAGATCTTGTCAAACTTCTCCAAAAGACCGAGGGAAAAAAATACATATTTGAACACCCTTTTCAGAGTTAGATAACATATCTCAAAACCAAATACAACTCTTTTGGACCAACTGTCCCATCAATTACTGGTGCACTACCTATTAGCCCTCTATTAGGCCTCCAAATACAAAGCAAGTGCTTCTTGGCCACACTCCCAAACTTCTCCAACCACAAACATAGTTTCCAAACCACCCAAATCAAATAATTTTCCTATTTTGAATAATAGACATCAAGTTTTAACACCCTATTCACCAAAACCTCCATTCTAGGTGTACAAAACTAGGGCTTTCTCAACCAAGCTCTCCTTCTCACTTCCTGACCCTCTAAATGGGTCCAAAACCTTCAATTTGATATATTTTGACATTCCAAGTCATAATAATAAGACCTCCAATGGGTAAAACTCCCAGACCATGACTGGTCCCAACACAAGTGACCCTTCAATCAACGCTTTCCAAGCAATCAGTGAACTAAACTTCACATCCCTTGCATATCCTGCATCCAAACACATTGGAAAACACATATTTCATGAAAATAACTCCTTCCACATTCCATACCAACTCTAGAAGTGGAGGATCACACATATTCACTATTTCTTCAAAACAAATGACCGTTGTTCATGCTCACTGTTCAGGAATAGTAATTCAAATCAGTGGTTAAACACTTTCAAAACTTCACAACACAATTCACATCAACTTAGGAATGAATAACCACACTAATCACATTCATTCCCCTCACATTTTCAATTAAAGAAGAGTTTTAAGTCTCTCAAAATGGAGACTGTACCCTCATGGGCAGTGACAGGGACATTTGAAAAGAATTTACATTTATTGAATAAAAATACAAATTACATTATTTTCTCCATTCCAATCTCCCTTTCCAGTCTTCCCTTACTCCTCTCTATCAATTCCTCATGCTCTCCCATTAAAATATCAATCCCCAAGACCGGTAGATGGTTTAACTTCCCTGTTAATCGCACATAGTCAGTTACGATTGATTGTCTCTTTGTTTATGTTGTCAAAATGACAAAAAAGTTGTCATTGCAACAACTATTAACCATTTTTCTATTTATATGACTTTTAAGTACCTTGTGGGATTCTATCTAACACTAAGACCCTTATTAACCCTTACTAACCCTCTCATGAGCCTTTAAGGCTTATTTTGCCAATTTAGGCAACTTACACATTTTGGCACTTATAGTGCATTTCAAATCAACTATTGGCACTATTGGCCTTAATACAAATATCATTGACCTTTTAGGTCCTTAACCAATTCAAATATCCTGGGATCAACATAATGACCCTTAGTGACCCCTAGGTACACTTTTCCCTCACAATGCCATTAAGGCTTACATAGCTTGGTCCTTCACAAAGGATTCATAATCATTACAAAACATTATTAAATGACCATTATTGGTCTATTACAATATCAAATGACCCTTGATGGACATGTTGTCTTAAACTCCACCCAAGGATCTATCAGTGACCCTAGTGTACTCCTTAGGTTTGTCTGTGACCTTGGTGCTCTTGCACCAGTCCTCATAACATGGAATTCATATGTTTGGATAGAACGTGATCTTGAGTGGAAATTATGTAAAATATTTGCCTTTTGTTTTACTTACATGTTCATACACTTATTTCATTGTTTCAATCAGTAAAAAGGCCAGGGAATTTATTGGTGTCCCTGACTGTGCTTGTGTTTGTGATTGTAGATAGTGATTGGGATTGTAGTCTCCTTAATATCTTGATTAATACAACAACATTAATAACTTAAGACAACAAAATTAATAAAATGGAAAATACAAGTTACATTTGTAACTGTAATTAAATTTCATTCAATGATATTGCAAACATAACTCCATCAGGTGTTGATAGCTCAAATACATTAGCCTGTTTACAAGCTATAATAATGTACAACCAAATCCACCGAATCCTACTTCTCATGTCAACAACATTTTGCCTTGTTCCTGTCAATCCTCTCTTAGAAGCTAATATCTAATTCAAACCTCAAGCATTCTTGATAAGTTTCTCCTTGTCTAAGCACATAAATAACACCACATAAAATATATTGTTATAAAATACTTACATCTAATTCTGCCAATGTGTAGGATGGAAAAAAGTTTTGTACTTGAATCACTACCCTCTTCTCATGACCCTTCTTAAGATGCTCATCCTAGGCCTAGATATCCAAAACCCATTGTTCAAATTATTGCTGACAAAGAAAATGATTGGTAATATAATTGTAGCAGTGCTTAATATGTTTTCAATGGCATGCAAAAACACATATGATCAGTATAAAGCTTTTATGCATAACAAAATAAAATTGTCTGTCAGTTTCCACTGATGCATATTGAATCTATTCCCTTATTACTACTTTATGTCACATACCATGCAATGATAATTACACGATCCTCTTAATAAGTGATTTAAAGTGGCAGCAATAGGAAAGACCATGATATTAGCTAGTGTGGTTGAATAAAGTCATACAAGTATCATCCAATATCTAGTATTCTCTCTGTGGAGCAGAAGTTCTAAACTCATGGTTCTAGAAAAGGATAAATATAATTAAAAAAAACATATATGCATAAAACTAATGAAAACACAAAAATATAAAGACAAAATAACAACCAATGATCACACAAAGATATTATCAGATAATCACCCTCAATCTAGTCCAACAATCAATGGAGGACTAAAATTCCAAATCAGTTTGAAAACTAGTTGTTTCTAAATATTATTCATGTCGAAATAGGGAAAATTAAGACAAAAACATTGATCAATATCTTTCATAATAGAGAAAATAAAAAGAGATCGAGATCTTACAAGTTTGAACTCCTCTTGAAGATGATCTCCACTGCGAATATGGGAAACAGGGCGGACCATGTGAGATCTTACAAGTTTGAGCTTCACTTGGTTTCGATAATAGTTTAATATTATCTACTTAACAAGGCCAACCATGTGAAGGTGGAAGCTCATTTGGCCCCTCCCCCCTAATATCACTCTAAATTCCCCATTAACATCTAATAACATTCATTCATCCTTTTTAAAAATATAACATCCAGTCATTATAATCACATAACATTCATTAACACATAAAAGTCATTAACACACAACATTCATGAATAATTCATTTTACATAATTCATCAACATTTACTAGTACAAAATTACATCCATTAAGACAATGTTCTTTCATTAGCAAAAAATGTTAATTACAATCATTTTTTTTTTCTTGCTCATTTTTTTAAGGTAATGGCTAAGTGGAGCATCAATATCCTCGTCATTACCCTCCTCAACTACTTGTGATCTCAACACATGTCTCCTCATGTGTTCAGGAAGAGGAGGCTGCTGCGCCAAAGGGGGGTCTGCTGCAATAACAACTACATGGGTTAAATTCACACCATTTTATATTAGTGTTATAATTATTTCATTAATTAAAATAACTATAAATCAAAAAAGAAATTTAAAAGAAAAAAAAAAAGATTTTGTTTACCTGACTGTACCACATCATCTACATGGTGTGTTAGCTATTTTTCTTTTTGAATCCTATCACAAGCTCTGAGTGCTTAGATGGAACTCTATGATTCCTAAACTCCCGACTCAAGCAAGAAAAGACTAATTAACAAGGACCAATTCCTTCTTCTCTTTGAGCTCCACAGACTCAAGCGGGTGTACCTCTTGTGATTCACTTCTTCGCAGTGAATCATCTAGTGGATTAATTGTCTTGAACACAGATATTTAACATTCAGACCAAAAGAACTGTAAAGTAAAATAACTGATTTAATTTTTATTAATGGTGATAACTACTAAGCAAGTAGAGACCAATGCCAAATCCAGGGCAAAGATTCAAGTAAACATACATTCACAAAAAACTCTTAACAGAGACACACCCTGAACCCAAGTGAAATGCCTTACAAGTCACTCTTTCATTCCCATATCTAGACATCAAATTCTTATGCAACTATTGAATCCTCTAAAACTACCCTCAAGAATTACCCTTCTCTTGAAAGAAACTCAAGAACAATTTCACATTTACCTTATAACTAGTGTATTTAATTTGGCTTACAAACTTAATACACAAAGATTCAAATACAAACACATGAAGACATCAAATAAACATGCAAATGGAATCCATATTTTCTCTCATTAAAATTCCTCTGCTTCAATACATTTACAAAGACAAAAAGCTATGAAAGTAGACAAGAACCAGACCACTGCTTGTAGTCTTGAATTCACCATCTTCCTTTAACTGGATGCTCCATTTGAAACATGTTGGCTCTTCACTTTGGTAGCCTTACGCACCATTAATTGCATTTTTTGTGGCATATCTAACTGTTACGCACCTAATTTTTAATTTGTAAGCTACCTCTACCACATTGATGCACATCCCAAGCACTTAGCTACCTCCACGCATCATTTTGTTTTCACATTCATTCCAAAATGTACACCTCCAAACTTGGCATGCACCGTCTTTGCTAGCACATGAATGTGACTAGCAGCCTCCAACCAATACACACGCACTGCCTTTGGCACTTAACTCATTGCTGAGTGTGCAACTTATCCAATGTAATGCACACACCAGCATCACCTCTTCTTTGCACACACAATATTTCAAACCCCAAACACCCTCCAACCTTGCTGGCATGCAAGTGTTGGCACACACTAGCAAGAGAATGATGTATATATATATCACCAAAACATATTTGAATTCTTCAAATTTGGTACACATCCATTAACTATGTTTATTTTGTGCACAAAATGTGCCCCAGTCATGTTTCTTTTGGTACACTCTAGCACTTTGCAACAACTCATTAATTTTCTACTAGCATGTGCCCTCTTCTAATTTTTATCTCTTACTTTTCTCTTCCTAGACTCGCTGGCCCTTCACATTTATTTCTCTAACACTTGCAAAGCATGCACCCCTCTATTTCATCTGCAAGATTCACTTGGTGCACACTCCATTCTTGCACTTGGTGTAACACCACAATGCATATACAACACTATTAAAATTGTGAAGCCCAACTTCATCTTGGATGTATGCCAGCATACTACTTTAATAGTAGATTCAAAACCTTGGAAACATGGCAAGGCCAGTATGTAAAATATACGAGTGTGCGTAACATTAAAGCATTCAAGGCCGGATAATCAGAACACAAACTCAAATTTGCGCTTGATGTGTACATTAATTAAGGAATTAGATTCGAGTATCCACATTCTGAACCTCAATTTTACCTTCTATTTACCCAAAATGTAGCCTCAAGATGAATTCAGAATCAAGGTTCATCAAAATTTAAGCACACCATTCAATTCATAGTGCCTTTGCAAAACTGACCAATAACACTAATTGGCCTCTAGAAATGGCCTTGAAATCTGACCAACGGACCTCACTAGAGCACATCATCAGAAAAAAACATTCAATCCCAACATATAAGCATACTCACCAAAGGAGATGGCTCAGAAAGATTTGAGCCCAAAAATACTAATGAACAAACATGGCCCTTCACTACATTGATTCAGTTTGCATTATCAAATTGCACAAATCACTTTAGAAACTGGCTTTGCAAATTTACTCATTGAGACCCTCAAGATCTGGAATCTTGGATACTAATTCTCTCTCACATAATGAAACTGAATCCACAACTAGTTTTCTCAAAGAACCATAAGGTGAAAAACTAATAAACACCAAAGTCAGCCTATTAGAAAGATTCAAGATTTAAAACAGTGAAACATGTAGAAACTGAGTTTGGAATTGGCTTAGGAAAGTGGCCGAATGGATTGGCAGAGATCTAAAAATCTTCGGGGAGGGTCACTCCCAGGTCTACAATATAGAAAAACTCTCAATTTGACTTGACCTCAAATCAGGTGCAAACTACAAGACCCCAAGGTACGCCAATAAGAAATTTGGACTATGCACACTTGATGAAACTTAGCCAACTACGATTGGAATGGTACTAGCAAAGTGATCAAATGGGCTCATGGGGGGCTAAAAATAGATACAAATACTCTCTCTCATGCCTATAGCATGATGCAATAACCCCCACACTAAGAACATTCACTGGTCATAAGATGCACTCTTCCGAAGTGGGTCAGTTTATAAGATTCTGGAAAGACATAAAATGCAGATTTTTGGAAACATCTTCAAAAGCCTATTCCCTAAACATGCCATAACTGAAATCTAAAACATTAGACTCATTACATATGTCCAATGAAAAGTGATGAACATCTTACCCAAGTGATCCATCATGAAAATCAATAGGCTCTTTTATCCATGCACTCAAACTGAGCTCTTACAATGATTTTTCAAAGGCACTAATCCGACACTTAGATAAATTTTGCAAATATGGACTCAAAACATATCAAGATTTTTGAGCTCCAATAGTGGCTCTGACTGGGGAGGCATGCCCCTTGTGGGTATGCAGAGAATTCAGAATCTCTCGGTATAGAAGACCAACCAAAGAAGATCAACTTTCACTTTCCTCACTCTTGAAACAAGGAACCCTCTTATTGAAAGAAAAGACACACACAACTGAAAGGAAAGAAACTTTCCAAGGACTTACAATATTTACAAAAAGGCTCAAAGCCCCAAAAATTCAATCAGTTTTTACCCCTATTGAACAAATGATTTTCATCTCCATCTAGTAGAGGTAAACTGAAATTACACCTTTCGTCCAGCCTGTCAAAAACATTGTGGTCCACTTTCAGCATATCATAGAAAAATTGATCATTACACTCAACATCACTTGACAAAACCAGGCCATCAAGCTACCATAAATACTAATCACTTTGTGACATCAGAGGATCACACTCCTCATTATCACTGCCATGCTGAAAAACAAAACACTCCAATTCAACTTCACGACTGGAAACATCAACATATTGATCATTAGTTTGCAACAAAGAATAAGTCATTTCTATGTCTTTACTTTGCAAACTAAAATAGAATCTCTCAAAACAAATATCTAATTGCATAAAACTAGAAACAGCTTGTTGATCATTGCCCATATCAGCAACCTCTAAAGAGGAACACGCACTGTCAGTGACTGAATCATTAGTCATTTGCAAATCTGAGAAAACCCATTCAAATTTACCACATTCTCTAGAATCAAAATGTAAATAAGAACCACTGACATTATCCTCTTGAAAATATGAATCCACACTAGTACATACATCATCAAATATAACATTATCAAATTAATTACAATGATATGTACTTTCATAGTGCTGATTAAAAATGGGAGAAAGGACATCAATAAATGTTTAATACATCATGCCATCACTTGAATCATCTTTGTCAAAACTTATATCTACCAGGCATGGAATTTTAGAAACAAACTTGGGAGTATACCTCTGAAACTCAGTTTCCAAGAGTTCTGAAATTTGCTCACTACTTAGTAAGCACTGGACTTCACATTTTACCTCTTTGGTTTCATTTCTGATGTTGCATACATCTTCCCCGTCTGAAATAGGGACTGAAATCTCTTGTCTCACAATACCTTGTGCAAAGTAGTCATTGTAGGAATTATCATTTGCATTATAATCTTATTCTTCATGTTCACACAAAACATCATCAAGATGAAACAAGGGACCATTAACATCATGCTGATAAAAAGGAAAATATACAAACTCAAGAGGAGCACTATCAACTGTAGATTCATCTCCTACATCTTGATAACCATAGATTTCATCATCATCATAATAACCAACAGTATCAGCATCACAAGATTCAACATCCTCAACACAACTAAATTCAACATCTACAAATGAATCTATCCATTCTTTAACATTTTCTACTGCTTCCTTTCTAAGGGATGCAATCCAATTGACTGATTTAGGCATACCAAGTTCTAAAAACATTTCAGCATATTGATATTCTTGAAAATCAAGACCCACAGGAAGTTCACTACAAGCTACAATAAATTTTTTGTAGTATGAAAGGGTAGACTCTTCCTTCCTTTCTCCTATTGCACATCTTAACATCAATATGAAATTATGATGGATTCTTTGATTTATCAAATGAAGTTCATTATTAAAACTTTTAAGATCTGACTGATAATTTCAGATCCAGAAACAACATCTTGATCCACTAAGACTGGAAACTCCATTTTAACATACTGACAAAGAAATAAAGCTTGTTCTTATGATAATATCTTTATTTGACTTCATGCAACCATTAAATTCATTAAGCCATAACATATTCCTGATACTCATTGTAGCAACTGAATCTTCTATCCAGAAATATGACTTAAACTTCAAGATTATTTTTCCCCTTCTTAGTGATTTGCTCACCTATTTAGGGACTATTTTTACTTTGATAAAAGATTACTTGGAAGTGCCGTTGCTGATGCAAAATACTGATATGAAGTCTCTTTCAAATCACCTTTCAAACCTTTGTAGAGTCAACACCTTTTTGCAGAGGAGAAATTTGAATCAATTGAGAACCTTTATCTCAAATCTGAACCTTCTTGACTAGAAAACACAATACAACTTCAACAGGATATCTATTTGTCAGGATCATAGATACATTACACTTTCATATTACAAAACACTAATCAAACAGAGACTCAGGGTCGCCACTCACACTTGGTGAGAAGATTTAACAATTGTTTTTTGAAATTTGACTCTATAACCAAACTGGACCAGACTCTAGGATGATTCAACAAAGCAAGGAAATAGCATTTTAAACTTGTTGTCCTTTATTTCTTCCCCAGCAGAGTCGCTAGTTTGTTAGCTATTTTTCTTGCTGAATCCTAACACATGCCCTGAGTGCTTAGATGGAAATCTATGATTCCTAAACTCCTGACTCAAGCAAGAAAATACTAATTAACAAGGACCAAGTCCTTCTTCTCTTTGAGCTCCACAGACTTAGGCAGGTGTACCTCTTGTGATTCACTGCTTCGTAGTGAATCATCTAGTGGATTAATTGTCTTGAACATATATATTTAACATTTAGACCAAAAGAACTATAAAGTAAAAGAACCAATTTAATTTTGATTGATGGTGATAACTACTAAGCAAGTAGAGACCAGTACAAAATTCAGAGCAAAGAGTCAAGTAAACATACATTCATAGAAAACTCTTAATAGAGACACACCCTGAACCCAAGTGAAATGCCTTACAAGTCACTCTTTCATTCCCATATCTAGACATCAAATTCTTATGCAACTATTGAATCCTCTAAAACTACCCTCAAGAATTACCCTTCCCTTGAAAGAAACTCAAGAACAATTTCACAGTTACCTTATAACCAGTGTATTTAATTTGCCTTACAAACTCAATACACAAAGATTCAGATACAAACACATGAAGACATCAAATAGACATGCAAATGGAATCCAGATGTTCTCTCATTAAAATTCCTCTTCTTCAATAAATTTACAAAGACAAAAAGCTATAAAAGTAGACAAGAATTAGACCACTACTTGCAGTCCTAAATTCACCATATTTCTTTAACTGGATGCTCCATTTGAAACATGTTGGCGCTTCACATTAGTAGTCTTACGCACCATTACTTACATTGGCTTTGGTATATCTAATTGGTACACACCCACTTTTTGATTTGTAAGCTACCTCTGCCACATTGATGCACATCCCAAGCACTTAGCCGCCTCCACGCATCATTTTGTTTGCACGTTCATTCCAAAACATACACCTCCAAACTTGGCATGCACCATCTTTGCCAACACATGAATGTGACTGGCAGCCTCCAACCAATACACACACACTACCTTTGGCACTTAACTCATTGCTGAGTGTGCAACTTATCCAATGTAATGCGTACACCAACACACCTCCTCTCTGCACACACAACATTTCAAACACCAAACACCCTCCAACCTTGCTGGCACACAAGCGCTGGCACACACCAGCAAGAGAATGATGTATATATATCACCAAAACCTATTTGAATCCTTCAAATTTTGTACACATCCATTAACTCTGTTTATTTTGTGCACAAAATGTGCCTCAGTCATGTTTCTTTTGGTACACTCCAGCACTTTACAACAAATCATTGATTTTCTACTAGCATGTGCCCTCTTCTGATTTTTATCTCTTACTTTTCTCTTCCTAGACTGGTTGCCCCTTCACATTTATTTCTCTAACACTTGCCAAGCATGCAACCCTCTATTTCATCTACAAGCTTCACTTGGTGCACACTCCATTCTTGCACTTGGTGTAACACCACAATGCATATACATCACTATTAAAATTGTGAAGCCCAACCTCATCTTGGATGTACACCAACATACTACTTTAATAGTAGATTCAAAACCTTGGAAACATGGCCCAACCGGTATGTAAAATATATGAGTGTTCGTAACATTAAAGCATTCAAGGCTGGATAATCAGAACACCAACTCAAATTTGTGCTTGATGTGTACATTAATTAAGGAATTAGATTTGAGTATCCACATTCTAAATGTCAATTTTACCTTATAATTGCCCAAAATGTAGCCTCAAGATGAATTCAAAACCAAGGTTCATCAAAATTTAAGCACACAATTCAATTCACAGTGCCTTTGCAAAACTGACCAATAACACTAACTGGCCTTGAAATCTGACCAAACGACCTTACTAGAGCACATCATCAGAAATGAACATTCATTCCAAACATATAAGCATACTCGCCAAAGGAGATGGCTCAAAAAAATTTGAGCCCAAAGATACTAATGACCAAACATGGCCCTTCACTACACCGATTTAGTCTACATTATCAAATTGCATAAATCACTTTAGAAACTGGCTTTGCAAATTTACTCACTAAGACCCTCAAGATTTGGAATCTTGGATATTGATTCACTCTCACATAATGAAACAAAATCCACAAATAGCTTGCTCAGAGAACCATAAGGTGAAAAACTAATAAACACCAAAGTCAGCCTATAAGAAAGATTTAGGATTTAAAATAGTGAAACATGTAGAAACTGAGTTTGGAATTGGCTTAGGAAAGTGGCTGGACGGATTGGCAAAGATCTAAAAATCTTCAGGGAGGGTCACTCCTAGGTCTAAAATATAGAAAAACTCTCAATTTGACTTGACCTCGAACCGGGTGTAAACTACAATACCCCAAGGTAGGCCAATCAGAAATCTGGACTATGCACACTTGATGAAACTTAGGAAACTGCGAATGGAATGGTACTAGAAAAGTGATCAAACAGGCTCATGAGGGGGATAAAAATGGATATTAATACTCTCTCTCATGCCTATAACATGATGCAAAAACCCCCACGCTAAGAACATTCACTAGTCATAAGAGGCACTATTTTGAAGTGGTTCAGTTTATAAGATTCTGGAAAGACAAAA
Source organism: Chamaecyparis obtusa (assembly GCA_027943335.1). NCBI lineage: Eukaryota > Viridiplantae > Streptophyta > Pinopsida > Cupressales > Cupressaceae > Chamaecyparis > Chamaecyparis obtusa. The sequence goes on along the minus strand of BSBK01001553.1, from coordinate 205,991 downwards.
TGCAGATTTCTAGAAACATCTTCAAAAGCCTATTCCCTAAACATGCCAGAACTAAAATATGAAACATTAAACTCATTACATATGTCCAATGAAAAGTGATGAACACCTTACCCAAGTGATCCATCATGAAAATCAACAGGCTCTTTTATCTATGCACTCAAATCAAGCTCTCACAATGATTTTTCAAAGGCACTAATCCGACACTTAGATAAATTTTGAAAATATGGACTCAAAACATATTAGGATTTTTGAGCTCCAACATGGCGATCACTCCAAAAATTCTCCACTTGTTCATCATAACATTCTGTATGCTCTAAAATATACACAAAAAAGGTTACACCAATTTCAATTTAAGATGTTAAATTGTATTAATAATTACATAATTAATTTTCAATAGCAAATGTACACCTCCATCGACACTTCGATGCACATCATGGCATTTGTCATGCGGTGTAGGTTTTGTGTTAGGATTATGAGGCTGCATTGCAATATCATGTACATTCTTATCATTGTTTGCTTTTTAAAAACAAAAATAGTCAATTTATGTTCGAAATTAACATCAAATAGATTGTTTCTCAAGTATTCAATTTCAAATATTTTTCATTTGACATATTTACCTGTTCAATCGATGTAGGAGACTCTTGGGTTGGGCTAGTGGAAGCTTGGTATAGGCATTCAACCACGGCTTGATAGCCTTCCTTGAAGGCAATTTTTTTGTGTTCTGTCGTGGCCTCTAAATTAAATTCCGAGCCCTGCATTTTTTGATTAAACAAAATTATTTGCAATTTATAAAAAATTTGATCTGGAATTTCATTTATTACTACTTACAATTTGTGCTTTAATTTTTGAATAACCACTAGAGCCAAGTTTGTGTTGGCCAATCTTTTGAAGTCTGGCCTTTGTAGCCTTTGATGTGTCCTGCAACCTATAAAAAGTTTGAAATATGTTAGATTATATAGATATAAAGATCACTAATTAGTTTATAATTACATTCTAAAAGTAGTTAATACTATCACATACCTTCTTCTCTCATTCGCTAGTGTAATTCCTCTTTGAGTATCCCCTTTCTCCTTTGCATCCAAAATGAATTCATTCCAATGCCTCACTGAAATAAAGAGAGGATGCTCATGCTTTGGGTTCTGGATGAGACTCCTTCTATATGAGTCCCTCATAGTCTTAAGATGTTTGGAAACTTTTTCTAAAATTTTCTTCTCCTAAAAAATGTTACTACCAAACTCATGCTCTAAATCTTTCATGAGATGATCTTTTAATTTTTTTTCTTGTAAGTTCCACCTTTTAAGAAAAAACACAAAATTTTTAGATTAAAAAATTAACTAAAGTTGCGTACCTTGAATATAGTAAAATAAATGGAATAAAAAGAAAAATATTGTACCAATTAATTATATGAAATAACAACAGTGGGAAGGGTTAGTTCACTTATGATGTTCCACTTTGTACGTATGGCGGGCCTGAATATCTTCAATGCCAAGTCATAAAGCAACTTATAAAAATAATCGTTTCCTACAAAAATATCATGGGATCATCAATCCAAAATTTTTTATGAATAAGTAAATTACAATTACAATATAAATAATAATAACTTTAAAGTACCTGGAAGCTTAAGACATTTTAAAGGCATCAATTCTTTATCATCCATCAACAATGACGTCTGCATAACTCTCATTTTAGAAACATAGGTAGATCCAGGAAATGATGGTGAATTATCACCAATATAGGTACTCTGATCTGTATCTGGCATAGTAGCCATCGCTGTATCTGCTACTGCACAAAATTAATCCACTATGAGATGCACCCAAGATTAAAGTACAAATTATCAAATCATAATTAACACAAAACCGAATATAGCAAAACAAGGTTTTACCAGGCATAGACCGTGAAGGCATTGATGTTTGCATGCTCCTTATTGCCAACATTGCATTCGGCAAACTCAGATGGTCGGTTGACCTTCTAGGAGGAGTTGCCTACAGTTGATGACTTGAACAATACATTGTTAGCAAAGACATTCTAAAATAATAAAAGTAAGAGTATCTTTCAAGAAAGTTTTAGTGAAGATTTTCTTAGAAATTTTGAATTAGTTGTAACTGTACCTTTTTCTATAGCTATATCTACGGTATCAGTAAGTCCAATGAAAAATGTACAATTTGAATTAGTAAGTCCAACGAAGTTTTTGAATGTTCTAAAGAAAACATTCCTTTTAAGTTGTTAACTGAAGGATTATTTTACCTGAGGTGGGAGTTCTGCTAGTACCGGCCTCACCACGATGTCCATGACCAGGTACTTGAGCAAACAAAAATTTTTGTAACAAGAACACATACATATTTTAGTTGATGACATAAAATAGTATAAAATATAAACTTTTATTGAGATTTTTTTATAACTAAAGATTCATTACTTCTTACTTCATAATGACGTGCTTGCGACATCAATTCATATTTCCTCTTTGACATTTCCTCGGTTAGATTTGGATCATCCAAAATGTTAATAATTTCTCCACTAACTTTTTAAAATTTTTTCATCACCATATTTACAGGGTTAGGGATATCTGGGATATCCTCGTTCGTATCTACAACTATTGCCTCTTTTGTTGCAGGTGCTTTTCCCCTATCTTGAACATCAATTTGTGATAGGAATATCAGTAAAACTATCAGAATAACTCCAAAACCCTAAATAAAAGAACATAATAATATAATATTTTTCAACTATCTAATTTGTATAATTACAATAAGGTTTACCATTACTAAAGAATGGGTGGGAGGAGCATTTTCGTGACCTCTATCATGTGGGGTATCCATGTCATCCTGTGACAGATTAAATATAAAAACTTAAGTGAACTGAAAGCAATAGACTTAGCAAAAAAAATATTAATAAAATGGTATATTGGAGTCATAAACTTGAGGTTAGTTTAAATGGTATATAGTACTTACCACCCCCATCATAGTAACTTTGTTTGTATCTATGGGATTTATATGGTAATCTATTAGCAGTGCTTCCCTTGCAATTATTGATTTTATCACACATATAAAAACATGATTTCCGTCACGCGCCTCAAATATGCAACTGGGTTGTTTATTAGTTGACCCAGGTCACGTACTATTTATAAAACTTGAAATATTCCCTATTTCTTTTGGTCTCCTATCAATGTACATAGCAACTCTTTTAATTTGATCATTTTCTTTCCATTGTACATAATTAGTGACAGTGCATACCTATGCATACTTTTTTTATATTGAACAATCCACATCCAATCATTGAAATTGTAACAAGGTTCGACATACTCCATCAATTCAACAATTTTTTTGTAACATACCTTTATCCCATCCATGGAAAATAGGCCCAAACCATGTAATGAGGATGGAGTTGTGCGATATATCCTCTTGTTAACATAAAAATTAGTGTTAATTGGAGGTAGCTCCTTGGGTACCCATTCTTTCTCAAGATGTGTGTACCGAAAGGGAACCTTGATGCCACCTTTGGTCTCATCATCATAAGAACATGACCCCCCTTCAGCAAAGAAAAATTGCATGCATTTATTAAATTTTTTTCTAATCTTTTGACCTCTAGTTGATCTATCTATTTTAGCTGTACTACATGTCAAACTTTCATCTACCATTCTTGCATTTCCCTCATTTGAGGAAGATAGATCTGAAAAGTACCTATTTGGTGGTTCCTACAATCCATCAAATGAGATATATAGTTGGTAAGGAGCGAAGTATTTTTCTAAATGAATGTAATGTTGATGAAGTCAGCCATAAAATTGATGTTGAGGGTAGTACTGTTAAATCATGAGAAATTTAATACCTTATTATTAAACCACTCAATGAAGATGGGCGTGTAAAGAGAAAGAAATCAATTAATAAACTATTTCTATAGGGCATATTGACTTATACCTGCTGATCCATGTCACTGTGCAAGATCCTCATCAAAGGGGTTAAATTTCCTACATATGTGAATCATTTATCTTAAGTTAGCTAAAACTTACATGATACGTATGCTACAAATTACGAAGAAGACAACATGAACAATATGCAAGATCATAAATATGAACAAATTACCTTTACCTTATATATGGAATGAAAGATCATCAATAGAAGGGGTGATGATGTGTGTAGTCAATTGCCTATTTATAGAAAGGGTGATAATCAAATAAAATATATACATGTAATCAACAGGAATTAATTGAGCATCATAAGCAATACATTGGTAATCATAAATCACATATGTTGTAATCATTATAATTGAACACAATGAATTAATTATACCATGCCATTAGAGTTGAATACATCAATAAATCAATATTAAATATATATACTAATCAATGTAAATATATATAAATAATTAAATCACATACCTTGTACATTTCAATCATGTCATTGATCATCTTCTTCATCCATCTCATCCTTGTCATCGTCATCATCATGGTCATCATCATCATCATCATCATCACCACCACCACCACCATCATCTTCTTCTTCATCATCTTCTTCTTCCTCATCATCTTCAGTATCTTCTTCTTCCATGACATTATACTTTACTAAACTTCCTCTTGGATCATGTCTAACAACAAATGACCAACCCAATTTATGTGGAACCTCTAAGTAAAACACTTTCTCACATTGACTTGGAAGAACATAGGGCTCATCTCCAATTGGCTCAAGCGACCTTGTATTAATAATTGTAAATCTATTATCATGTTGAATAACAGTTCTATAGGATCATTTTGATTCAGTCGTAGCCTGTACCATTTGATGACGAATAGAACTAATTTGAAGGAGTTAAAGTCACACTCAAGTATATCATCCAAGATGTCATATTATCAATTTTGAGATTGTTGAGGATGTATGTCATTTCTAGATAAAATATTAGTAACCTAAAAAACTGCAATTATCCCAGAATCACAAGTTTTATTTGTGTCATCCAACTTTTTTATGCAAAATTTGTGGCCATGATAGTACATAGCTTTGTGGTGCTTGACCTGCAATTTTTCAAGCGTGTGAAATTTTTTTGCATTGTGAGTTATATATACTAATCTACCTCATGAAAATTAATAAATTATCATTTATAAATTTTTACGCACCTGTCTACCTCTTAAACCATATGCTAGATCAATTACCATTGGCATAACATTGAAATCTCCGTTACGATGAGCTTCTCTAACCAATGAAGCAACACCTTCCCATGTTAATGAGAAACCATTTTTTTGACATCGTTCAATCCATACTGTCATCAAATCAAGATTGTTCACAATATACAAATGTATTGCATCCCACTCTTGATCAACTGTATAAAAAAAATAGACCAATTACAAATAAAATATATTGAATATTTATAAGAATTAATTAACTACAATAACATCTTATAATTACCTCTCACTTTTGTCAATCTATCTTTCACCATCAAGTACTCCCCTTCAAATTTGTTAATGGAGTTGGGACCCCAAATATGATCTACATGGATCTTTGCTGCAAACTTAGGAATATATTCACTAATGTAAACCATGGTTTGGTATACCATATATCCCTCCACCATAGAATCCTCAGGATGTGCTCTCTGTATAGGTCCACACAATTCAATTAACCTAGTTTGTACAAGTCCACACAATTCAATCTCCTCAACTTGATGTATGAGGTATGTTAGAAAGTAAAGTCCACCAAAATAACTGAGAGGGGGGGGGGGGGGGGGTGAATCAGTTATCAAATAAATATAACTTTTATCAACTTTAATAGATTTTAACCATGTAAGCAATGTAACAAGCAACCATAGAAAGATATACATGCACAATAACACAATGACACAAGATATGTTGACTAGGGAACCTCTTGATCAAAGAGTAAACCCCAGTGGGAATGATGCCCACAAATGATGCACTAATATGAATATTCCTTGTAAAAGGATGGAATCTATTAGGAGTCTTATGAAATACATTTAGTACATATGAATCCCTGTTAAAAGATTCTAACTCTGTTAGGAGTTATGGAAGACATAAGGACCCACTGCCCAAACAGCTTTAGGGTAAGATCACTGAACTCACTGTCCAATTGATCTTTGTATTAATCAATAGAATAATACCAAAAGATTACTAACCTCAACAAAACAATAATCCTTCTCTGACTATGCCAAACCACACCAACTCCTTCTTCAGATCTTAATACCAGATCTCAGTACTTGGCATATCCTCTTTCAAAAATTTTGCTTTCACAATTCCTTACATTCATCACATTCCATATTACAGCAAGCAATACATTCCTTCCTTTATACCACACTCAAGTAATTACAAATGAGTCAACATACAAATTACAAAATAAAATTTTCCGCACATTACACAAAAATTACACAAAACTGTCAGCTTCCAATCAATATAATTCTTCACTCATGCGACCTCGGATCTTGCGCTGTCAACCACGTCACTATCAACATGTCTCCAACTACTCTCTAACTGTGCATAACCACATTCCATCCCGATTAGGAGATATCATCTAATTTCCACAAACCGCTACTCAGGAACACTGCCTGAATACTGCTTCCACTGATTTCCTCATGAATAAATGAATTACTATTTGCACTCTTAACCATGATCTAATAACACATCATAGAATAAGTCCTCAACTATGCATAGATTTATCTTCAATATCCCAGGTGCGCTAACTCAAACACTGTTTGCTTCTCTGCTAATCTTTAGTAGATCACTGTGTTGACATCAATGACAATCATAGTCATGAATGCAACAACAACTACTACAGAATAGATGCTTATACTCCCCCATAGGATATATTCATCATTCATTTCTAACAATATCCTCCATTGGCATTAATGGCAACATAGATGAAAAAACATCGAAGTTCCATAAATCCAATATTTCAACACTGCTGCTCTGAAAATGCTTCAAAGTCTTCTTCATCAATCAAATCTTGCTCCATGTTCCTATTCAGTTCTCTCCTACAAATGGTACAAATGGTTTTTCATGTACACTTCTCCCCCATTGACATCAATGACAGATGTTTCATCATTATGTCAACAACTTCAAATGTCAAAAGACATTGTTTAGAAAATACATTCACTAGAGTCCTCATGAATCAGGTTAGATACACATACTCCCCCATACAGGAAGTACCAACATCCAGTCCAAAAGAAAAATAGGGCTCATATACCCCCAGATGGATGCAACAATTTTCATCACTTCTCAAAAGTAGGTGGGGGCATAACCCCAAGCATACCTCTCAGATACTCAAATGTATCCTTAGGCAAAGGTTTTGTAAATATGTCTACAATTTGCTCCTTTGTGCTTATGTACTCAAGTCTGACTTCTTTATCTGCTACTTTCTCTCTCACTACATGATACTTTATCTCTATATGCTTTGTCTTAGAATGTAACACAAGGTTCTTAGACATACTAACTATGCTGGTGTTATCACAATGTATAACAAGCTCAACAAATTTTACTCCAATATCCTTCAACATTTGTTTCATCCAAATTATCTGGTTACAATTGTTTGCTTCTGCTACATACTCTACTTCTGATGTGCTCTGTGAAATACAATTCTACTTCTTTCTTAGCTAATAAACCAATCTTCCTCCAAGGAAAAATGCTCCACCACTGGTGCTCTTTTTATCATCAACACTGCCTCCCCAATCAACATCTGTATATGCACATAGGGTAAAATCATTAGATTTTTCATACCACAATACATACTCAAGTGTGTCTCTTAAGTACCTTAGTATCCTCTTTACTGCTGCATAATGTGATTCTCTGGGTTCAACTTGAAATCTAAATATAATTCCAACTGAATGTGCTATATCAGGTCTTGTATGAGTCAAATACTGTAATCCTCCAATCATAGATCTGTACTTCTTCTGTTCGACTACAGGAGTCTCATCTGTGCTAGTTAACTTATGTCCAGTTACCATAGGTGTTCCAACTAGCTTACAGTTCTCCATTCCAAATCTCTTCAACAAATCATTCAAGTAATTTGTCTAACTTACAAAGATACCATCACTGTTCTGTGTTATTTGCAATTTTAAAAAGTATTTCATTTCACCAATCATACTCATTTCAAATTCAGTCTTCATTTCATCTACAAATTTATCACTGGCTTCATCTTCTCGTCCAAAGATAATATCATCAATAAAAATTACTACAACCAACAAATCATTTTCAATTTCTTTTGTATACAGGTTGCTATCAGCTGTGCCTTTTGTAAATCCTAATTTCCACAAATACTTATCCAATATCGCATACCAAGTTCTAGGTGCTTGCTTTAGTCCATATAAAGCTTTCTTTAGTTTACATACCATGTCTCCTTCTTGAGTTAAAGGAAAACCTTCAGGCTGCTCATTGTAAACCTCTTCTTCCAATTCTCCATTTAGAAATGCTGACTTCACATCCATCTGATACACTTTGAATTTCTTAAAAGCTGTATAGGCCAAAAACATTCTTACTGCTTCAATTATTGCTACTGGTGCAAAAGTTTCTTCATAGTCAATTCCTTCTTGCTGTGAGTATCCTTTACATACCAATCTTGCTTTGTTCCTTACCACTTATCCTTGTTCATTCATCTTATTTCTAAATACCCATTTTGTTCCTATAACATTCTTATCTTTAGGTTTAGGGACCAATTCCAGTGTCTTGTTCTTTTCAATCTGATCTAGTTCTTCTTTCATAGCTTTAATCCAATGTTCATCTTCACAAGCTTCACTAGTAGATTTAGGTTCAATTTGATAAATCAAACATAACTATTCTTGTACCTTATTTCGAGTCTGAACTCCTTTGTCTATGCTTTCAATAATCTGCTCAATAGGATGATTCCTTGATAGATTCCTGTTAAGTGTCACTATCTCAGATCTTACTTCAGGTGTCAGTTCTTCAATGACCTCATTGTGGATTTCATTCAACAAATCACTGTCAATTTCATAAAATAATTTAGTAGTCTCAGGGTTAGGTCTAGGGTGAGTTCCTTCATCTGATTCATAATCAAGCATTCTTTCCTGAATTTTGAACTTTTCATCAACTTTTACATTCGCGCTCTCAACAATAGTCTTAGTTCTCTTATTGTAACATCTATAAGCTTTTCTCTTCAATGAATATCCAAGAAATATACCTTCTTCACTTTTAGGATCAAACTTTCCAATGTCATCATCTCTCTTAATATAACATTTTCCTCCAAAAATTCTAAAATACTTAACTGATGGTGCATGTCCAAACCATAGTTCATAGGGTGTCTTATCTGTGTCTGCTCTAATTTGTACTCTATTCATTGTATACACTGTTGTGTTCACTGCCTCTCTCTAGAATATCTTCGCTAAGTCATTCTCAAATAACATAGCTCTTGTTGCTTCAGTCACTGATTTGTTTTCTTTCTGAAATACCATTTTGTTCAGGTGTCCTAGGGGATGAAAACTGTCTCTTAATACCATTCACTTCACAAAAGATGTTAAATTCTTTAGAAGTAAATTCTCCACCTCTATCTGATCTCAAAAATTTAATCTTCATTCCAAATTCATTCTCAACTTTATTCTTAATGATCTTAAACCTATCAAATGCTTCAAATTTTTCTTTAAAAAATGCAATCCACATCATTCTTGTAAAGTCATCAGCAAGAATCATAAAATACCTTTCTCCATAGAATCCTCTAGTCCTTGTAGGACTGCTCAAGTCTGTATGAACAATCTCCAACTTCTCTGCTATTGTAAACTTCTTGCTGGAAAATGAGCTTCTCTTTTGTTTAGCCATCACACATTCCTTGCAAATAATGTTAGTAGGCTTCATAATTTTAGGCAAATCTCTTATTGCAAGTGTAGTACTCACTTTCACAATGTTATCAAAGTTTATATGAAAAAATCTTCTGTGCCATAACCAATTGTCATCAATCTTAGTAATCAAGCATGTCATCTCAGTAGGATTCAACTAAAATACATTACCTCTGGTTCTAGATCTAGTACAATCAAATTTCCATCTTTGTCTTTAATCACACAAATTTTCTTAGTAAACCAAAATTGATATCCCTTATCAACTAACTGTCCAACACTGAAAAGATTATGTTTAAAACCATCCACAAAGTAAACATCATCAGTATTAGTCTTTTCATCAAGAGTAATAAATCCTATACTTTTAATCAAACAAGGTGCATTGTTTCCAACTCTAACAACTCCTCCATCATAATTGTTAAACTTTATGAACTTTTTCATGTCTCCAGTCATATGATGTGAACAACCACTATCTATAATCCAATCAACTTTCTTTTCTACTTGAGAAACTAAAGCCTTTTCTTCCTTAATTTTAGTTTTAGGATTTTCTTCTTTAATTGCTACAAATCCTATATCATCACTATTCTCATTATCACTTTCTCTTAAAGATTTCTCCAAACTAGTTTCAAGTTCTTAATCATTTGCATAGTAAAATTCTTTAGATCTCCTAGGATTAAAGTTCTTCCTATACTTCTTAACTCTCTTAGGACATTTAGATGCAAAATGACCATATTATTGACAAGTCCAACATTTAAAAATTTTCTTACTGTCTGGTTCTCTTTTCACAAGCAAGGCAATACCTTCTTCAATCTTTCTATCTTCTTCATTTCTAGATCTGCTGCTGCTAGCATAATCTCCGCTCACACTGATTCTTCTTGACAAAGTAGGGTGAACACTAAGAGCATTGAATGCTGTCTCCATTCTAGGTAGGTCTTCTGATAACCTCAGGTTCATTTCTGCTACTTCCAATCTTCCAAGAAGAGTTTCTCTTATAAAGTTCGTAGTACAAGGTAAGACTTGTTAAATCATATGTGTCATCTGCTTAAATGTAGGAGTTGATGTCCTCAGAATTTTCCATATCACTTCATTCTCTAACTTTGTTCCACCACTAGATTTTATACCTACAACAATCTCTAACATTCTACCAATATAGCTTCTAACAAATTTATCTTCCATCATTCTTATATCTTCAAATGCACATATCCAATTATGTAATCTAACTTTCTTTGCATGTTCATCACCTTCAAAAGTAGACTATAAAGCTAACCAAATTTCATGAGATATTTTGAAATATTTTACCTAACTGTACTTATTCTCTGGAAGGGCTGACAAGAGTGCTTCTCTAGAAAGTATGTTACACCTGAATAGATCTCTTTCATCATTAGTAAATATTTCAATGTTATCCTCACCAATGATAGTCTTCTCATTCTTTGTAATCAACCAATAACCTGGTCCTAAACATAGTAGATGTGTCTTCATATTTTCTTTCCAACTGTCAAAATTTACTCCATCAAACTTAGGGCTTTCTTTCTTGAAATTCACCATGGATCTCCTTAAGCTATTAAACTTTTCTTTCAAGGACCTGCCGCTCTGATACCAATTGTTAGAAAGTAAAGTCCACCAAGATAACTGAGAGGGGGGGGGGGGTGAATCAGTTATCAGATAAATATAAATTTTATCAACTTCAATAGATTTTAACCATGTAAGCAATGTAACCAGCAACCATAAAAAGATATACATGCACAATAACACAATGACACAAGATATGTTGACTAGGGAACCTCTTGATCAAAGAGTAAACCTCGGTAAGAATGATGCTCACAAAAGATGCACTAATATAAATATTCCTTGTGAAAGGATAGACTCTATTAGGAGTCTTATGAAATACATTCAGTATATATGAATCCCTGTTAGGAGATTTTGAATCCCTATCAAAAGATTCTAACTCTGTTAGGAGTTATGGAAGACAAAAGGACCCATTGCCCAAATAGCTTCAGGGTAAGATCACTGAACTCACTATCCAACTGATCTTTGTATTACTCAAAAGAATAATACCAAAAGATTACTGACCTCAAAAAATCAACACTCCTTCTTTGACTGTGCCAAACCGCACCAACTCCTTCTTCAGATCTCAATACCAGATCTCAGTACTTCGCATATCCTCTTTCAACAATTTTGCTTTCACAATTTCTTACATTCATCACATTCCATATTAAAACAAGGAATAAATTCATTCCTTTATAGCACACTCAAGTAATTACAAATGATTCGGCATACAAATTACAAAATAAAACTTTCCATGTGTTACACAAAAATTACACAAAACTGTCAACTTCCAATCAATATAATTCTTCACTCGTGCAACCTTGAATCTTGTGCTATCAACCACGTCACTATCAACATGTCTCCAACTTCTCTCTAACTGCGCATAACCAGATTCCATCCTGATTAGGAGATATCATTTGATTTCCACAAATTGCTACTCAAGAACACTACCTGAATACTGCTTCCACTGATTTCCTCATAACTTCCATGAATAAATGAATTACTATCTATGCTCTTAACCATGATCTAATAACACATCATAGAATAAGTCCTGAACTGCACATAGCTTTATCTTCAATATCCCAAGTGTGCTAACTCAAACACTATCTGCTTCTCTGCTAATCTTTAGTAGATCACCGAGTTGACATCAATGACAATCATAGTCATGAATGCAACAACAACTACTACAGAATGGCTGCTAATACTCCCCCATGTTATCTTGTGGTGACCGATCAGGAAAGTACTATCTAGGAAAGTACTGTACACTTTTCCTCCCGACCTCGTTGATGAATTTTTTTTTGAGGCCGACATATTTTTGGTAATTTTTAGACCGAGATGTTGTAACTCATTCTAACCCTAAAGCGGCAAAAATATTGTATAATATGGCTTAGGGTTAGGGATTTCATTATGATGTATGATTTTAGTACTTGCAACAGAATTGAGTTGTAAGGGGTTATAGATTGTAATCAGGTTGTAATCACTGGATAATAAAATATTGGACTCGTTGTTGGTGGACGTAGCCTAGAGATTGGGTGAACCACGTTAAATCTTTGTGTCTTGTGTTCTCTTCTATGTGGTTTATTATTTTCTAATATTGGTTATATTTGCATGTAATTGTTATTTTTGCCTTGCTAATCCTAACAAGTGGTATCAGAGCAAGGTTATTTCATTCGTTCTTTCACCTATTCTTTGAAGTAGGTCTCACGAGTCAGTGGGAGAGTCTCTCGGTTAAGTGGGAGAAATGGAAGATGAGGGTAGGCTGAAGGTTGAAAAGTTTAATGGGTAGAACTTCCAATTATGGAAGATGCAAATGGAGGACTATCTCTATCAGAAGTATTTATGGCGGCCATTAGAGGGAATAGCCAAGAAAGAGGCAACAATGTCTTAGGAAGATTGGGATATTTTGGACAGGAAGGCACTGGGGAGTATTCATTTATGGCTAGCACAATTGGTGGCATTCAATATTGATGGAGCAATAAAAGCTAAAGATCTGATGGATACCATAGTGAAGTTGTATGAAAAGCCTTCAGCTTCAAACAAGGTATTTCTTACGAAGTGTTTATTTAATATGAAAATGGTAGAAGGTGGATCATTCGTTGATCATTTGAATGAGTTTAATATAGTTACAAGTCAGTTAGCCTCAGTTAAAATTACTTTTTATGAAGAGGTTAGGGCTCTCTTGATTTTGTGTTCTTTGCCAGAAAGCTAGAATGGTTTGGTAATGGCTATTAGTAATTTTGTTTCTGGTTCTAATACGCTAAAGTTTGATGATGTTATTGGTGTTATATTGAGTGAGAAAATTCATAGGAAAAGCTCAAGGGCATCCACATTGGGTAGTGTATTGAACGCAAAAAGAAGAGGCAGAACAAGAGATAGAGGAAACAACTCTGAAAATCATGAGAAATCAAGAGGAAAATCAAAGGGAAAGAGGTCTAAATCCAAAGGGCCAAATGATTGTTGGTACTGTGGAAAACCAGGTCATAAGAAGAAAGATTGTTGGTCTCAGAAGAAAGAACAAGGAGACAAAAATGATGGAAACAAGGACGCAAATGTGGTAAGTAACAAATCTGAAGAGGATTCTTTGCTCTTGTCTTTAGAAAATTTTGATGATTCATGGGTGTTAGATTCAGGGACTTCGTTTCATGCTACACCCCGTAGAGGTTATTTTGTTGATTATGTCCAAGGGGATTTTGGGCTAGTTTATTTAGGAGATAATGAACCCCGTCAAATTGTTGGAAAAGGGAAAATTAGGATTAAGTTGCACAATGGGAATCATTGGCTACTACAAGAGGTAAGACATGTTCCAAGGCTGAGTAGAAATTTAATTTCAGCAGGGCAACTCATTGATGAGGGTTGCATAGTTACTTTTAATGATAAAAATTGGAAGGTTTCAAAAGGTTCCTTAGTAGTGGAAAAAGGTGTGAAAGTAGGCACCTTATATCTTTGTACAGGTCATATTGTTCCTTCTACTTTAATTGTTTCAGAAGATAATGAATGTTTAGGAACAGTGGCTGCAATTGAGCAGGAAGAACATCAAACTGTTGTTGTAGATTCTGACACAACACTGTGGCACAACAGACTCGGGCACATGAGTGAGAAAGGTATGAAATTACTTCATTCAAAGAAAGTTTTACCTGGTCTAAAATGTGTTAATATGGATTTATGTGAAAGTTGTGTTTATGAAAAACAATAGAGAGTTAGTTTTGTGAAGAGTGGGAAGGAAAAGAAAAATGAGAGATTAGAGCTTGTGCATACAGATGTATGGGGACTAGCTTAGGTATCTTCCCTTGGTGGCTCTCTGTATTATGTTACATTTATAGATGATGCAACAAGAAAAGTATGGATTTATTTCCTTAGATAGAAATCTGATGTATTTCAAACTTTTAAGAAATGGAAATGCTTGGTTGAGAATGAGACTGGTAAAAGATTAAAATGTCTCAGATCTGATAATGGTGGTGAGTATTACAGCACAAAATTTAAAGATTATTGTTCCTCTAATGGTTTTGTAGGCAGAAAACTGTACCAAGGACTCCACAAGAAAATGGACTACCTGAATGCATGAACATGACAATAATGGAGCATGCAAGGAGTATGAGGTTGCATGCTAGGCTACCCAAAAATATGTGGGCAGAGGCTGTGAACACTGCTATTTATTTAATCAATAGAGGCCCCTCTACTCCTTTAGACTATGGTATTCTAGAGGAAGCATGGAGTGGTAAGAAGGTGAGTTATTCTTCTCTCAAAACTTTTGGTTGTGAAGCTTTTACACTTATAGATTCTAAAAATAGAACCAAGTTGGAAGCTAAGTCAAAGAAATGTGTATTTGTTGGATATGGCATTGATGAATTTGGTTATAGGTTTTGGGATTTTGAAAATCATAAAATTGTAAGAAGCAGGGATGTCATATTCAATGAGAAAGTATTGTACAAAGATATGTTGCAGCAGTATGAGAAGAAAGAAAATGACTATGTAGTACTGGATGATACTCTAAAATTTGATGTTCCAGTAGTTCCTTATGCTCTGCAACAACAACAACAACAAATACCACACACCCCAGTGAATGTTAGATGGTCAACAAGGCTAAGTAGACCTCTAGAGAGATTCTCTCCCTCTTTGTATTCTATTTTATTAATAGATGCTGATGAACCTAAATGTTATAATGAAGCTATGTAGGTGGATACAAAGCTTTAGTGGGAGTCTACAATGACAGATGAAATGGACTCCTTGCTGAAAAATCACACTTGGGATTTATGCAAGTTACCTGCAGGTAAAAGGGCTTTACAGAATAAATGGTTTTACAGGATAAAAGAAGAGGATGGAGGTAAGAAAAGATTTAAAGCCAGATTAGTTGTAAAAGGATTTGCACAGAAACATTGTATTGGTTTTGATGAGATTTTTTCTCCAGTTGTTAAAATGACTTCTATTCGTACTGTTTTAAGTATTGTGGCTACTGAAGATTCGCATTTAGACTAGCTTTATGTTAAAATAGCCTTTCTTCATGGTGATTTGAATGAAGAAATATATATGGTACAACCACAAGGTTTTGAGGTCAAGGGTAAGGAGAATTTGGTGTGTAGATTGTAGAAAAGTTTGTATGGCTTGAAGCAAGCACCACGACAATGGTATATTAAATTTGATACTTTTATGAATGAGAATGGATACACTCGATGTAATTTTGACCATTGTGTTTATTTTAAGAGGTTGGATGATGACAGCTACATTATTTTATGTTTATATGTTGATGATATGCTTGTAGTTGGATCTAACATGGATCATATTAAGGGGTTGATACAACAGTTAGCAAAATCTTTTGCTATGAAGGATTTGGGGGCAGCAAAATAAATCTTTTGTATGAAAATTTGCAGAGAGAGGAAAAATAGGAAATTGTCTCTATCTCAGGCTGATTATATTGAGAAGGTGTTGCAACATTTCTCTATGGAGAATGCCAAAGCTGTCAGCACACCTTTGCCCGGTCATTTGAAATTGACTAAGGATATGTGTCCCAAGACACCAAAAGAAGAGACTAAAATGTCTAAGGTACCTTATGCTTCAGCTGTAGGGAGCTTAATGTATGCTATGCTATGTATTAGGCCAGATATTGCACATGCAGTGGGATTCATTAGCCAATATATGAGTAACCTTGGTATTAAGCATTGGAATGCAGTCAAATGGATTCTCAGATATTTGAGAGGTACATTCAGTAAGCGTTTACACTTTGTGGGTTCTACTACTATTGTACAAGGCTATGTTGACTCAGATTTGGCAGGAGATATAGATAGCAGGAGGAGTACTACAGGTCATGTATTTACTATTGGTGGGACAACAGTGAGTTGGATTTCTCAACTACAAAAGGTGGTTGCTTTATCCACTACAAAGGTAGAGTATGTTGCTGCTACAGAGGTAGCCAAGGAGATGATATGGCTTCAATTCTTCATGGAAGAATTGGGACATCCACAGAAGGATAATTTTCTACATATAGATAGCCAAAGTGCCATTCATCTTGCGAAGAATTCTGCTTTGCACTCAAAGACAAAACACATACAGTTGCGGTACCATTTCATTCGGTCAATTTTGGATGATGGGAAGTTAAAGCTGGGAAAGATTTATATAGATGATAATCCAACAGATATGTTTACAAAGGTAGTAACAAGGGAGAAGTTGAACTCATGTTCAACTTCAGTTTGTCTTCTAGACTGAATAGAATAAAGGAACAGTTGAGTCCAGGGTGGTTCGATCCAGTGGGAGCCTCATATGGTAGTGGTATTGCTACAAGATCAGTCTCCAAGTGGGAGGTTTTTTAGTGTGGATACTGATCAGTTACCAAGTGGGAGATTGTTAGCTTGTGGTGACTGATCAGGAATAAGTCCTCAACCACACCGACTCCTTCTTCAGATCTCAATACTAGATCTCAGTACTTTGCATATCCTCTTTCAACAATTTCGCTTTCACAATTCCTTACATTCATCACATTCTAGATTACAACAAGGAATAAATTCCTTCCTTTATACCAAACTCAAGTAATTAAAAATGAGTCGGCATACAAATTACTGAATAAAACTTTCCACGCGTTACACAAAAATTACACAAAATTGTCAGCTTCCAATCAATATAATTCTGCACTCGTGCGACCTCGAATCTTGCACTGCCAACCCATCACTATCAACATGTCTCCAAATTATCTCTAACTACGCATAACCAGAGTCCATCCTGATTAGGAGATATCATCCGATTTCCACAAACCACTACTTAGGAACACTGCCTGGATACTGCTTCCACTGATTTCCTCATAACTTCCATGAATAAATAAATTACTATCTGCGCTCTTAACCATGATCTAATAACACATCATAGAATAATTCCTCAACTACACATAGCTTTATCTTTAATATCCCAAGTGTGACATATTTTCGGTAATTTTTGGGCCGACATGTTGTAACTCATTCTAACCCTAAAGCGATAAAAATATTGTATAATATGGCTTAGGGTTAGGGATTTCATTATGATGTATGAATTTAGTACTTGTGGTAGAATAGAGCTGTAAGGTATTATGGATTGTAATCAGGTTGTAATCACTGGATAATAAAATATTGGACTCGCTATTGGTGGACGTAGCCCAGGGATTGGGTGAACCACGTTAAATCTTTGTGTCTTGTGTTCTCTTCTGTGTGGTTTATTATTTTCTGATATTGGTTATATTTGCATGTAATTGTTATTTCTGCCTTGTTAATCCTAACACTGCATAGGATATATTTAACATTCATTCCTAACAAGGTAGTGTTCTTGTGCATTGAAAAAAGTTGAAGGTAGAAACTTTTGCATTTCACACATAAGATGAGAAATTTTTCTCTTCCAATATTTTATATCATCTTTATTGATTTTTTTCAATGAAAACCACCTCATGTATTTTCCAAGATCATATATAACTTGTTTGACACTATTGTCAAAGTGGTGTGGGAGAGATAGTGGTAGAAAATACTGCAATAATTGTAAAATGATCTTTTCAATATTTTATAAAATAATACAATGAAAACTACATGTAGTATACAAATATATAGTGAATAAAAAATAACATGAATTACCTTAATAAATGTATGCCAATTGTGTATTTTCATCCCTCACCCAAATTCACTTTTCTTTGATATGAGATTATTTATGTTCGCAATAAATCCTGTAGGAAATCATATTTTTTGTATAACTTTTTTTATAGCACTTCTCTGCTGCTCTAACAATAACCAAGGGCACTTATATCAATTTGGTCTCCATTGTTATTTGATCGAATGACATTTTTCATTGCATGGTTGGATTCTTCAATGTCACTACAAATTTGGACAATTTTGTCTTTGTCACGCCTTCCATCCAATATTTTCCATAATGTCTATGTTACATTCTTTCCAATATGCATAACATCAAACAAATGCATGATTGAGAGTTTCTCGTAGTACGAAAACCTACTAAATTGTGTAGGATAACTTTTTAGTTCTTTTGGAAGTTGGTCATTAATGCCTTGACGACCTTCACAAGCATTAATTACATCATCAGTAAATAAAATACAATATCAAAATATAAATTTTTAAAAAAACCATCAGATGGAATGACATTACCTCGATGATTTATTCTATTGTATTCCAACTTCCATAGGCGAGGTATCATTCTCTGTGGATTTGATGTAGTATCTTCTTTCCCATTGAAAATATGTTTTTTGATAATTCAGTACTTATGATTTCTATGGAGAAAGTGTCTATACTCATCAAACACCTGCTTTCCTAAACTTTTTGAATGATGAGATTTCATCTCTTGACCACAATCTAGACATACAAATTTCCCTTAGTCTGAAGACCTACAAGATCATGTATAATTGGATTAAATATGTTAATTTTGTGTTAGCACTATAATATACCAAAAAAGAGGTGTTAACAAGAGAACATACCACAAAAATGTGTTAGCCTAGGGGCAACATGTATTGTCCATACAAGCATTGCATTGCATGAAATTGTCTTTGTCCTATTGGTCTAGAGATGTCATACATAGTGACCCCATTCCATAACACCATCAGCTCGTCAATAAGGGGCTCAATATATACATTCATATCTTTAACTTGGTACTTAATTAGTTGAATGAACAAAAATATTACATAATTATTATGACCATTTTGATGGATTATTTATAATAAATTAATTTAGATGACTATTAAATGAAAAAATACCTGGAACAATCATTGCCAACATTATGCGCTCCCTCTTTATGGACATCCAAGGAGGAATGTTATTGTTGATTATAAAATAGGCTACACCGAGTAAACATATCTCATCTCTTCAAATAGACTGACATCGTCCACTGCCAATGTAAGCCTGAGATTATGAGGTTCTACTTTAAAGTGTGGGCAAGTTTCCTCTATTTACTTTAATGCCAAACCATCTACACAAATTCACATAATGTCATCTCAACTTCTATTGCATGCATGATAATCCATAAATTGTGCCAAGCTAGTACACCTGAATAATCATTGCAGACGTGCAATAATGGGAATATACCAAAGAACCTTGCAAGGTACCTTTTTTGTTATTTGATTTGATCATTATCTACTAATATGACAATTAGGGCATTTTGTTGCAAATTCATGTTGTTTATGATATATAATATGATCATTTAGATATGCATGTATTTTTTTATACTCCATTCCAATATCTTTCATAATGGCAGATAATTCTTGGCACAACGAGGTAGAATGTTTGATGGTGGTAACAAACACTCACCTATCAACCTATGACCAAACATATAATTTGTTAATATAAAGAATATTAATTGGTACACGATTCACCCTTTGTTAACTGTAAGGAAATTACAACTAAATAAGATGAAAAAAGATGAGATATATGACATACCTTAACATACGTGTGATTGCTACTATGGATAAACTATTCATAACCTTCAAGATCACCAACAATAATACAGAGGCAAGAAGAGTTGTTTGGGAGCCTTTGTATAGGGGCTCATATGCCTTCTCAAGTATAGTTACATCAAGGTCATCATCATCATCATCATTATCATCATCTTGATCATCGTGATCATCTTGATCATGGTGATCTTCTTCCATGGGATCATTACCTTCTACTTCGATATTCATACCTCCATGTTCCCTCATTTGGAATTCCACATTCTCTGGATTGTCATGGTCCATAACATGAAACCTAGGGTGGTTGACCTATATCAAAATGATGACCTTAAATTAACCATGACCATGATGTAATCATCAATTCATGTCTTATGTATATAAATTGTTAAAATAATATATTAAAATACATACCAATGGACGAAATTCATTTCCCCCTTCAATGTGACCATGTTACCTACAATGTTCCTCAGCTATTTTGATTAGATATCTTTGAGTCTTTAAGCCCTTGCAAATTTTGTAGGGACAATAACATTTTCCATCACCTTTTCTTTTAAAGTTAGACCACAATCTAGCAATTGTCTCCTTGTTTTGTTCTGGGTTGATATTGTCAAACATGGTCTTTCTTGAATGGAATAACTCGTTACTTGTACATTAATTAGAATGTTGGTGGAAGAAGGATGATTTTTTTGCAACCTGCAGATACAGACACTGAACAAGAATTTTCTCAACTCTAATTTTCTCAAGACAAAGGGACATTTATCATAGCCATAGAAACTTGATTATTTTTAAATGGAATACACCAAGGAGTACCATCAGAAATATTGACCATTTAGAATCATGAACAATAAACCTAAATCAAATAGCTCATTTTTCTATCAGCATGTGTAGTCTTAGTGTATATGAAAAATGAATGAAATATCAAGCTGAAATAAAATAGTGAACAAAATAGTATTCTGTTAGGAATAGTCCCAAGAGATAATTGAGAGGGGGGTGAATCAATTATCTACAAGTTTCAATTCTTTATCCAATTAAGTATACTTAAACTTTAAGCATAAACAAAATGAAAGAATACTTGAACACAACACCAATGTTTTGGTTACGCGGAAACCCAAATAGGTAAAAACCCCTGTGGGAATTGACACCCACTAATAAACTACACTAGTGTATAATGATCCTTGTTAGAAGATCTTACAACCCTGTTAGGAGTTGATCTTTACAATGCAATAAGTACAGTGACCTAGTCAAACTTCAAACCCTGTTAGGAGTCTTTTATGATTGACCCTGTTAGGGGTGAGGACGCACTGTCCGAGAGCTCACTGCTTAAAGAGGTGAAGGCTCCAACAATCTGAATAACAGATACACACTATATGTGGATCTTGGTGAACTATGAGCTAGACCTGCTATCTTGATCAGTTCCAATGAATAACACATACTCTTTACTTGGTCACATAGACCTTCTGCTGATGGCTCAACACTTCTTTCTCTGCTCTACTCTTGTCTTTTAACTCTGAACCATATCTTAGCAATCACAAATGACTGCCTATAAATATCTTCTCTCTAAATGATATAATCAAGTAAGCCTATTAGAACCACCTTGAAATCATATTAGAGAAATAATAACACTCTCCAATAATATCTTTGTTGGCTCTACTAAGCACGCAACACAACCTGGGACCTATCCAAATTAATAAGTGTAGATGCACGCTACATACTATCAACTTGACCAATTTAATTGATACTTTTTACTCAAGATGAATTACATCATGTGCTCTTAACCAAACCTTCTAAACTCTTCTCTAATCACTAATCCAAGCATGCATACTGAAATGATAGGTGCAATTCCTGTACCAATATAATATCTGTCAGCTCTTCTGGATAAACACATGAAACTGCAACTGGTGAATAGCGACTGCATAACTTCACTTCTACTTCATATTAGACTCTGCATCCATGAATGGATCAAAATTAACATATTTTCATCACATATCCAAAGGCACAAGGCTCCATGATAACTTTATGGACAATCACACACAAAACATTGCTTGTAACTCTGTTAGGAACACTGCTGACACAAGCTGCCACATAATTGTCTATATAAACAATTAACCTCTGTGTCCATGATATCATGCTAATAACATGTCCATGCTACATATACTCAAATCTTAATGCATAAGTCTTCCACACATGCTTCTTACCATATGGTTTCATCAATGACAAACATATAGTTAGCACTGGCTTGCTGACAAATCTCCAATAATCTCCCCCTTTGGCATTGATGGCAACATATGGAATGAAAAACACCACTAATCCAAATGACCAATTATTTTATAACATTCTCCATTTCCTCATCAAAACTCCCCCAAGGATGAATCCTCCATCTGTTGCAATATTCTTCAATATTCTCCATTTCCTCATCTGATCTACTTCCATGACTGAATACTACTCCCTCTTGCTGCTATATATTACTCCTTAATTTTGTATGTGCTCCCCCTTTAATACTATTTTTCATGACTATATACTACTCCCCCTTTGACATAAATGGAAACTAGCACCAAACATTTAAGCTCTGGTACTACTCCTAAAGTAGAGTAGTCAACCATCCATCAGTCACTAAGGACTTATGGTCTTTCTACTTTCTCTAAGTAGAATCAAGGAAGGGGATTACTCCCAGCTTCTCCCTGAGATACTCAAAAGTATCCTTTGGTAAGGGCTTTGTGAATATATTTGCTAGCTATTCCTTTGTACTCACATAATCCAATTTGACTTCTTTCTCTGCCACTTTCTCTCTTAGGAAGTGATACTTAATCTCTATGTGCTTTGTTTTTTCATGCATCACATGATTCTTTGACATGTTGATAGTGCTAGTGTTATCATAATGAATAACAATATGATAATCAATGTGAATTCCAAAATCATTTATCATCTATTTCATCCAAATAATTGTAGAACAATTCAAGGCTACTACAACATACTGTGCTTCTATTGTTGACTGAGAAATATAATTATGCTTCTTGCTTGTCCAAGTGACAAGTCTGTTACCAAGAAACACTGCTCCTCCTGATGTACTCTTTTTATCATCAACACATCCTACCCAATCTGCATCTATATATACATAAAGCTCAACATTATCTGAGTTAGGATACCATAGACCATAATCTATAGTGCCCTACAGATATCTATATATTCTTTTTACTGCCATGAGGTGACTTTGTTTAGGCTCTGCTATAAATCTTCCAACTATGCCAACTGCATTAGAAATATCAGGTCTAGTTTGAGTAAGATATATGAGTTTACCAATCATAGACTTGTACAATGTTATATCTACTACTAGAGAATCATCTTCTTTTGTAAGTTTGCATCCTATTATCATAGGTGTACCCACTGGCTTACAATGATCCATCTTGAACTTATTCAATATCTCTTTCACATATTTAGACTAATTAATGAAAATGCCTTTCTCTATCTACTACAAATTTAATCCCAAAAAGTATTTGATAGGTCCAATCATGCTTATCTCAAACTCGCTTTGCATTTCCTTAGCAAATTTTGTACTAAGTTTGTCATTACCATCAAAGATAATGTCATCAACAAATATAGCTACAAGTAGTAAACCTTCAGATGTCTCTCTAATAAACAGATTACAATCTGCTGCTCCTTTCTTGAATCCAATTTTTGTTAGATATCCATCAAGTCTCTCATACCAAGCTCTAGGGGCTTGCTTAAGTCCATAGAGGGCTTTCCTCAATCTGCATACCATATCAGGTTTGTCTGATAAGGTGAATCCTTCTGGATTCCCAATGTATACTTCTACCTTTAACTCTCCATTCAAGAATGCTGACTTAACATCCATCTGATAAAATTTGAAGTTTTTGAATGTTGCATAAGTTAGAAACATCTTAATAGCTTCTAATATGCTCACAAGTGCAAATGTGTCTGAATAATCAATACTTTCTCTTTGTGCATATCCCTTGCATACTAACCTTGCTTTATTCCTTACTACTGTACCATCTTCATTCATCTTGTTTCTGAATGTCCACTTGGTTCCAATCACATTCTTATCATTAGGTCTCGGGACCAGTTCCCAAGTATCATTCTTAATAATCTGATCTAGTTCTTCTTTCATAGCATCATGCCAATCTAAATCATTACATGCATCTTCAAAACTTAAAGGTTCAATTTGAGATTGTAAACATATCGCTTCATTTCTTACTGAACTCTTTGCTTTTGATCTTGTTGTGACTTTGCTACTCTGATCCCCACTGATATCATCCTTAGAGTGATATCTTGATGCAGGAGCATCTTGGGTCCTTGGCAATCCTATGTCACTAAAAAGATTTTGAAGTTTGTCTGTGTTGCTCGATTCCTGCTTTGACCGAGTTGGTTCGGTGTTGCTTGGTTTCCTGTGTTCACCGGTCTTGGTCGGTTATCTCTTTGGTGCTCGTTGAATTTCCCTGGCCCTCGGTGATGCTTTTCTGGCACTCGGTAACCTTGTTTATTGATGAGTTTATTTTGAGTTCTTGTTGAGGCTGACTTGTGCATTGATTATGGGTCATAGATTTGATGCTGGTATCCATCATTGGGAAGTGTGTGGTCCTAGATCTAACTATTACTTCCATTGATTATGGATCTGAAGGGTGACTCAGTTTGGTAGCCTCTTGTATAAGTATAGTTTTTTGGTTAGAGTTTAGGAGTCAGTTTTTGGTAGAAGATAGAAGATAGTAGAATAGAGATTGTTGGCAGATCCTCGCATGTTTGAGGACTTCTGTAATTCATTGTAATATCACCCTAACTGGGAAGGCCTTACAACTCAGCATGTATGAATCTATTTGATAAAAGTTAATGAAGATCCTGCATTCTCTCTCACATTGTGTTGTTATTTCCTTTTGCGTGTTGTTGAGTAGGCTGGATCATTAGGGTGTGCTATTGTTTAGCCCCTCTTGACCCTGCCCTTGCATCAGGTGGTATTAGAGTGAGGTGAGATTTGGATCTAGGTCTGTGGATCTAGATTTGTAGGTTCCTTCTTGTGAAGCCCTAGTTGAATTTTTGTGGGGTAGCAGATTGTGATATGACCTACAATTGCAAAGGGTTCCAAGATGGTTTGCGGGAGGCAAGAAGTGGATCCAGGATTGGCAGGCATGTTGAGACAACTTGCTACTAGGTTAGAAGCTATTGAAATAGTCCAGAGAAGAGGCAAACATCTTGAAGATGTTAGTGATGATGAAGTTGAAGTGGAACAAGGTGAAGCAGAACTTGCACCTATGATGGATCAGGGTGAGGAAATATTCTTGAAGGCATTGACAAGCTTGAAGTGAACACCACATTTCAATCCTCCTGAATATAGTGGGAAATTGGATTTTGATGAATTGATAGACTGGATCACCGAGATGGAAAAGTATTTTGAGTATGAAAATGTATCTAAGGAAAAGAAGGTGAAGATTGCATGCACAAAGTTGAAAGGTCATGCATTCTTGTGGTGGGAGCATGTACAATTGGATCAGAAGAAGAAAGGCAAAGACAAAATCAAGGTATGGAATAAAATGGTGAATAATTTGAAAGGAAAGTTCTTACCTTGCGATTATCAGATTAACCTAGTTAGGCGAATGAAAATTCTAAAGAAGAAAGATAGCTCGGTAAAAGAGTATACTGAGGAATTCTATAGATTGGATATTAGATCTGGACATGATGAAGATGATGTGGAAAGAATTGCTAGATACTTGAATGGTTTGAGAGTTTCCATCCAAGAGGAAATTAGTTTGGTCAAGTTGGAGAACATTGAAGAAGCTTATCAATTTGCATTGAAAGCTGAGGAGAAATTGAACAAAAGACATGAACATAGACAAAGAGGTCAAGGTGGTAGATTTACTAGAGGAAGAGGTAGATCCTATGGTGAAAATAGTAGATTTGAACCTAAAAAGACAAATCTAGACAAAGGCAAGACCGAGTGGAAAGGTGAAAGTTCATCCAGAGGCAAAGGCAGTAACTACCGAGGTGGTTATAGCAGAGGTAATTTTTGAGGAACTTTTTACAATTGTGGAGAAGAAGGACATAGATCTTTTTAATGTACACATGCTAGTAAGAAGGCTAGTAGCAGTAGAAATGCTTTGGTGCAAGAAGAGTCACTGAATGAACCAGAGAAGGAAAATAACTTGATGGTAAGGAGAGCACTGTGGAATGAAAGTAAAAAGGAAGATCCGGTAAGGAAAAGTTTGTTCAAGACCAGATGTAGAGTTTCTGACAAAGTTTCAAAGGTAATCATTGACAGTGGTAGCTCAGAGAATCTGGCATCTGAAGAGATGGTCACAAAGTTGTAGTTGGAAAGGTTGGCACATCTGAAGCCCTATCAGATTTCATGGATCAAAGATGAGCATACACTCTTGGTAAGTGAAAAATGTTATGTGAATTTGAAGATTGGAAAGTACTATGATAAGGTGTTATGTGATATCATGCCTATGGATTATTGTCATATTTTGTTGGGTAGACCTTGGCAATATGATAGACATGCTATATATGATGGGAGATTGCATAAGTATACTATTGTAGCTGATGGAAGAAAACAAATCTTGTTACTTTTGATGGAAGAACATGTTAGTAATGTTTGCACATATGTGAAAGTTTTCTTGATGGAAGGGAGAAATTTTGTTAACTCTTTGAAGAAGAATGATGTATGTTTTGCTATAATTCCTAACAAACCAAGTAAGAAAATAGAGGATAATGTCCCTGAGGAGATTGATAAGTAACTCACCGAGTATAGTGATATCATTTCTGATAATGTACCTGATGGTTTTCCATTGAAGAGAAGTATTGATCATTGCATTGATCTAATCCCTGGAGCTAGTTTACCAAACAAGGCACCTCATTGGTTGACACCTACCGAGAATCAGGAATTGAACCGACAGATTCAAGAGTTGAGGGATAAAGGTTTGATCAGAGAAAGTTTAAGTCCTTGTGTAGTACTTGCTGTATTGGCACCTAAGAAGAATGGAGAAAGGCGAATGTGTACTGATTCTAGAGCAATCAACAAGATATCAGTGAAGTATAGGTTTCCTATACTGAGAATGGATGATATAATGGATAGTTTGACTAGAGAAAAGTATTGAACAATCTCACAATAGGTAGAGATAATCATGCCATTGTCTCTCTCTTAAGGGTAATATATCTATGCTATGGACTACCTATCCCCATAATGAAATGCATTTAGATTGTCAACCCAGGGACGTAGACTTGAAATGGGACAACACAGTTTGTGCACTAAGTTCCTTTAGGAGTCAAAACACTTATGATGCAAGAAGATAAAATGCATGAAAGGAATCTATGCTATTGCTGCAAGAAAGTAAACACACTTGACTATTGAATGGAATTACTACAAAAAAATTATAAAAGGAATCTAAGTCTATCTAGCACTCAAAACATTCACTATAATTGTCTTTGCAAATGCTATAGGAAAAACCACAGATATAATGCTGCAGGAATAAATAGTAGCTCTATTTGAAAATAGAAAAGGTACAGAAAAAAAATCTATTCTATCTTAATCTAATCCACCTCCCAAGTGGGCCCCCTTGGTTGGCTTCTGCTAACTACTCAACACAAGAAAATAATCCAAAATTACTCTTCCATTAAAATCTTCTTAACTGGTTACATAACTGAATAACTCATGAAAAGGAAAAAATAGAGTAACTTCTATTATATTGAATACATCATTCTATCTTTCTCCATTACCTACTAAATCCGTCAAAATCCATTTATATCAAGGATCGACACTTATTGAAAACATAATAGAAGAGTCTCATCAAAACTTGCCACATGCGGAGGAGATAAAACAACCATAACATGATACAATTACTGCTGTCAACAGAATAACTATTCTGAGGAAATGTAGCAAGACTAATTCCCTATATTTTCTGAATAGGAGCTCCTTCAAAGCTCAACACCTCCATCGGAATCATGCTGAATTCTCTCATCATGGTTGGTCTTCTAACAACCTTCTTCAATGTAGATGCACCACTCTTCATACCACTCCACGTTTACCTGAGGGCATCAACTTCTATAGGGACAAAAAGATTTTGGACAAAGCGTTGGAGGCTTTTGCACCCATGAAGCAGGAGAGAAACCATATGGTTAAGGTGGACAATTCGTACTTTAACCCTAAGTTCATTTCTAGGCCTTGGCGCCTTGTTTTATTTGTTATTATTGGCTACATTACGCTTGATGGTCAGTATACTAAAATCTACAACCACCATCTTACTCTTTTGAACCACTTTAGGCACGGGGTTAAGATTAATTTCCCTTTTTACTTGTTGAGTTCTCTGAATGCATCCCTCCTCCACTAGCAAAGGGATTCAGAGGGTGATCATGCTTTCCATGAAGGGCTAATGGTCCTCATATTTGAGGTGTTGAAATCAAAGAAAGTGGAAAGAACCCGACTTAATAGGAAAGCCCTGGAGGACTATGACACTGATGGGAAAGACTCTGAGGAGCCTTTTATGGAGGAGACATAAGATGATGAGGAGGATTCTAAGGATTACTAGGAGGTCAGCCCTAAGGAATATAAAAAGAAAAGGAAGATGGAGGATTCTACTACGGACATGGAAGTTGAGGAAGATGAGAGCAAGGAGGTGAGTTCCAAGAAGCAAGGGAAAAAGAGACTGGAACCTTTAGGCAATCATACCAGAACAAAAACCAAGAAGAAGAAGGTTGTGAAAAGGGTTTTCATATCCTCTGATGAGGGTTCTTCTTCCTAGGGAAAGAGTGATCAGGAAAACCGTGTGGATAACAACCCTGCTGTGGAGGAGAGTGGGGGTACCGGTAAAGATGTCTGGGTTGAGGAAAAAATCCTACAAGAGGTTGCACAAGAGGTGAGTAATATAGAGAAAGATGGGTGCGAGAAGGACAAGGCCAACTAGGAGAAGAAGAAGGTGGAGAATCCTATGGAGAACATGGAGGAAGAGAACAAGGGTCCTGAGATTAATGAGGGGAGGAACAAGGATTTTGAGAATTTGGGATGCTTGGCCTTCTTATCTACCCTTAGCATAATGAAAAATGATATCACTGTGATGAAGACAAACATCCACCAGATGCAAAAAGAGATGGGGGTTCTTAAAAGGATGAACATGGGGGAGAAGACCATGGGCTAGAAAATGGATGAGCTCATTGACATTGTTGCTAGAGCTAAGAATGTTGCTTCCTTCAATGATAGACTCACTGCCCTGGAGGAGAAGATTCAAAGCAATAATGTTATAACCAGGAAATTTGAGACTATGGAGAGGAGAATTGACAAGCTGGAGAAGACTGTGGGGAATATTGCAGAACATAGTTTTGATGTCCTCAAGGCTTCTAATGAGCACGTGAAGATCTTGGTTGACAAGTTTGATAGTGGGAAAGGGAACCAAGAGATCATAGAGACTAAAGAGGATTAGGGGCCTAGCAAGCACATGAGATCTAGGTTCAAGAAGATGGAGGATGACAAAAAGAATGACATGGAAGATCTGAAGTTGTCTGCTGCAAACATGCAGATTCTTGCCGAGCAGGCTGCAGAACTGATGAAATGTGTTTAGACAACATCTTGCTGTCTTGCTTTCCTTTTTGTTGTCCTTTGTCTTTTGGCTATTCTTTATGTTTAAGGACTCAGTTGTGTTGTGTTTTTTGGTGCTGTTGCACTTGCCCTCTTGGAGCTTGAATGTTTTATCTTTTATCCTTATGTAAAAGGTTTTGGGTCCTTTCAAAACCTATTTTTATGTAATCAAAACATAAAGATAATAACAAAATTTAGTCAATAATTAGACTAATTAAGTATTTCACAAAGATTGATTTGAAAAGTGGGTATCATCATATCAGAATCAGAGAAGGTGATGAATAGAAGGCTGCTTTCAAAACAAAACAAGGTTTGTATGAGTGGTTGGCTATGCCTTTTGGTTTAACTAATGCACCGAGTACTTTAATGAGGTTGATGAATGAAGTTTTAAAGAAATTCTTGGGTGAGTTTGCGATTGTATATCTTGATGATATTTTGATATTCAGTAAGACCAGAGAAGAACATTTGTTGCATGTTAGACAAGTTTTGCAGAGATTGAAAGAAGAAAAGTTGCTGATAAATTAGAAAAAGTTCTCATTGATGAAAGAGGAGATTGTGTATTTGGGATTTGTAATTTTAGCTAATGGTTTGAAGATGGATCCTGAAAAGGTTGAAGCTATTCTAAATTGGCCTACACCTATGAATGTTAGTGAGGTAAGATCATTTCATGGTTTGGCCAATTTTTACTGAAAGTTCATAAGGAATTTCAGTTCTATTTGTAATGCTATGACTGAGACTATAAGAGGAGATAAAAGAGAATTCAAGTGGACACATGGAGCTAATAAAATTTTTGAGACTCTGAAGAAAAAGGTTGCTGAACTGCCTATTTTGGCATTGCCTAATTTCAATAAGGTATTTCAAGTGGAATTTGATGCAAGTGGTAGTGCAATTGGAGCTATGTTGAGTCAAGAAGGTAAACCTTTTGCTTTCTTTAGTGAATATTTGAATGATGCTAGAAGGAAATATTCTATGTATGATCAAGAATTCTATGCTATTGTTCAATCACTGAAGAAATGGAGACATTATTTGATACCGAGTGAATTGTTGTTGTATACTAATCATAAGGCTTTACAATATTTGGGTAGTCAGAATAAGTTGAATCAGATACATATGAAGTGGGTTGAGTACTTGCAGATTTATACATTTGTGATAAAGCATAAAAGTGGAGTCACTAAGTGAGTTGTTGATGCATTGAGTAGAAGAAGATCTTTGATGACCAACATGAAAATTGAATTTCTTGGTTTTGATGAGATGAGAGATTTGTATGAAACTGATCCTGATTTTTCTGAGCTATGGAGAAAGTGCAGAGAACCTATTCAAGATCAACCGAGTACAAAATGGGAAGAATATTTCATTCAAGAAGGTATGTTGTTCAAAGGTATTTAGTTGTATATACTGAGAGGACAAATGAGAACTAATTTGATAAAGGAGAAACATAGTAGTGGTTTGGCTAGACATTTTGGTATTGATAAAACTTTGAATTTGCTTAAGGAGAAATACTTTTGGCCGCAGTTGTATAAAGATGTTTAGAAATTTGTGAAAAGTTGTGGAATTTGTCAAGTTGCAAAAGGAGTAAGTCAGAATACTGGATTGTATGTACTGATTGTTGTACCTGAGAAACCTTGGATTGACATTAGTATGGATTTTTTTCTTGGCTTACTGAAGACAGTAAGAGGTAATGATTCTATATTTGTTGTGGTAGATAGATTTTCAAAGATGTCACATTTTATACCTTGTAGAAAGACATCAGATGCAATACATGTAGCAAATATTTTCTTTAAGGAAATTTTTAGATTGCATGGATTACCGAGGAGTATTATCTCTGACTGAGATAGTAAATTTGTTGGATACTTTTGGAAGACTCTTTGGAGAAAGTTTGGCACTGAGTTGAAATATAGTTCTACATTTCACCCACAAACCAATGGACAGACAGAGGTTGTGAACAAAATTTTGGGAAATCTTTTGAGATGTTTAGTTGGAGACACACCTAGTAATTGAGATTCTATGTTGGCACAAGCAGAGTTTGCATACAATAATTCAGTGAATAGGAGTACTGGAAAAACACCATTTGAGATTGTGAGGTGCATACAAATGAGAGGTATATCTAATTTGAGAGACATTGCTGATGAAAGTAAGAGAAGTGTTGAAGGAGTAAAATTTGCTGAGTACATGAAGACATTGCATGAAGATGTGAAAATCAAGCTGGAAGAGAGTAATCAAAAGTACAAAGACAAAGCTGATAGATCAAGGAGACATAAAACTTTTGATATTGGTGATGAAGTGATGGTTCATTTGAAGAAAGGTCAGTTTCCTATTGGAACGTATGGGAAGATATAGATGAAGAAGTTTGTACATTGCAAGATTTTGAAGAAATTTGACAGTGGAAATGCATATGAGATTGAGTTACCTGATGACATGGACATATCACCAATTTTAAACATTGCTAATTTGTATGAGTATCATGAACCTGATGAAGACATGACAGTACTGATGGAATATCCTAAGAAACATAATGAAGAAGTTGAACAGATTTTGGAACAAAGAATTGGCAAGAGTACAAGAGGTAAACAATATATGGAATATCTGGTAAAGTGGAAGAATAGACCGATTGAAGATAGTTCATGGATTTCACAGACTGAGTTGGATGTAGCTCAACCTACTGAATGATTCAAAGAATCATTTCTAAATAACCCCAGGGGTCTGATACAGGAGCATCTCAGGTCCTTGGCAACCTTGTGTCACCAAAAAGATTTTGAAGTTTGTTTGTGTTGCTCAGTTCCTTCTTTGACCGAGTTGGTTTGGTGTTGCTCGATTTCCTGTGTTTGCCAATGTTGGTCAGTTATCTCTTTAGTGCTCAGTGAATTTCCCTGGCGCTCGGTGATGCTTGTTTGGCGCTCGGTAACCTTGTTTACCGATGGGTTTATTTTGAGTTCTTGTTGAGGCTGACTTGTGCATTGATTATAGGTCACATATTTGATGTTGGTATCCATCATTAGGAAGTGTGTGGCTTTAGATCTGACTGTTACTTTCATTGATTATGGATATGAAGGTCAACTCAGTTCAGTAGCCTCTTGTATAAGTATAGTTGTTTGGTTAGAGTTTAGGAATTAGTTTTTGGTAGAAGATAGAAGATAGTAGAATAGAGATTGTTGGAAGATCCTCACATGTTTGAGGACTTCTATAATTCATTGTAATATCTGGCCCTAACTAGGAAGGCCTTACAACCTGGCATGTATGAATCTATTTGATGAAAGTTAATGAAAGATCCTGCATTCTCTCTCTCTCACTGTGTTGTTATTTGCTTCTGCATGTTGTTGAGCAGGTTGGATTATTAGGGTGTGCTATTGTTTGGCCCCTCTTGACCCTACCCTTGCATCATATCTTGATGTAAACTTTGGGACTTTAGGTGATACTGTCTCATCTTCCTTCTGAGTTTCTTCTTCACTTGTTTCAGGGTCATTGAATAATACATCAATATTGTCAAACATCTCTTCAACAACCGTCTCACTAGTGGAAGGAATGGGTTCTTCTTCAATAATAGGTGCATAATCATGATATCTTTTTTGAACCATAAAATTTTCATCAATCTTAACATGAGCACTTTCAATGATCTTCTTCAATCTCAAATTAAAACATCTATAATCTTTACTTTTAGTAGAGTAACCAAGAAAAATACCTTCATCACTTCTTGCATCAAACTTGCCTATTGCTTCATCCCTCTTGATGTAACACTTGCTTCCAAAGATTCTAAAGTATTTCATTGTAGGAACATTACCAAACCATAGCTCATAATGTTTTTTGTCTGTGCCAGGCCTTAATTATATTCTATTGATGGTATAGACTACTATATTGACCACATCTCTCCAATAGGTGTGTGCAACATTTCCTTCAATCATGATGGTGCACGCTATATCAAGGATGATCCTATTCCTTCTCTCCACAATCCCATTCTACTGAGGGGTTCTAGGTGCACTCAATTGTCTCTTTATGCCATGTTCTTCACAGTACTCATAGAATCTGTCAGAGGTGAATTCTCCTCCTTTATCTGATCTTAGACACTTTATCTTTAGTCCAGATTCATTCTCAACCTTAGCTTTGAATATTTTGAACTTCTCAAATGCTTCTGACTTGTATTTCAAGAACACAACCCACATTATCTAGAATAATCATTAACAAATAAAATAAAATACCTTTCACCATAGTATGATCTTGTTTGAGTTGGTCCACATAGGTCTGTATGAATCAGATCCAACTTGTTCTCTACTGAATTATGCTTGCTTCTGAATGAATTCCTCACATAATTTCCCATTACACATTCTCTACAAATAGTATCAACTAGCTTTTCTATGCTAGGTAGATCTCTTACTTCCTTTACATTGCTTATCTTTACTATGTTATCAAAATTGATATGACATAGTCTTTTATACCATAACCAACTATCATCTACTTTAGCAACAAAACAACTTGCTTCTAAATTAAGCTGAAAAAAATTACCTTTAGTCTTTGAACCTAATGTAATCATTACACCATCCTTATTGTTAATGATGCACTTGTTGTCTTTGAACTCTAATCTATAACCTTTTTCAAGCAATTGTCCAACACTAAGAAGGTTGTGTTGCAAACCATCTACATAAAGAACATCATCAGTGTTGTTCTTTCCATCCAATGTGATAGCTCCTCTACCAATGATCAATTTAGGAGTGTTGTCTCCAAATCTAACCATGTCACCATTGTATTTGTCTAGATGAACAAATCTATCTATATCACCTATCATGTGATGTGAACAACCTCTATCTATAATCCAATCTATCCTTATGTCTGCTTGTGAAATCAATGCTAGCTCTTGTTCCTTTTTCTCATCTTCATGATCCATCTTATCATACACCTTTTCCATAATAGTAATGAATCCAATTTCATCCTCAATTGAATCATCATCAAAAACTCCATCACCAGCATAGTAACATTCTTTTGTATACTTAGGCTTGTAGTTAGTTCTAAATTTCTTAACTCTTGTAGGACACTTAGATGAAAAGTGACCAATCTTATTACATGAGAAACATTTGAAAGGTACCTGACCTTCATACTTTCCTTTTCCTTTTCTTTCTTTCTTAGAAATCATAGCAGTAATATCATCTATCTCTTTATCTTCATCTTCATCATCAAAATTACCAGAAGTGTTTAAAGATTTCTTACCATGGATTGATGCTTTGAAGGCTGTCTCACTTTTAGGCTCTGCCTTCAATCTTGAAATCTCAAAAGTTGAAATTTTTCTAATCAAGGTCTCTCTCTTGAAATTTTTTGTAAGCTAAATGGTCTCATCAAGGATGTTGATCTTGTTTTCATACTTTGGTGTAAGAGTAGTCATCAACTTATCCATAATGTCTTCCTCCGAGATTTCTCCACCATTGTTCCTGATTCCAGCAACTACTTCATTAATCCTTTGGTTGTAAGCTCTGATATTTTCTTTAGGTAGCATCTCTAATGCATTGTATCTTTTCTTCCATGTTTTTCTGCACTCATTCTTTGCTTGAGTATCTCCTTCAAACATGTCTTCTAGGTGCTTCCATATCTTGTAGGCTGTGTCTACTTTCTTTAACTTTGAAAAATCACTATCAGATAAGGTGCTGATAAGGGCTTCTTTGGCTATTGCATTATGATGGAACAAATCCTTTTTCTTGCAAGTATCATCATCCTTTGCAAGATCTTCTAGATAGGGGATCTTAATTTCTTTGATCACCACTTCAAAAACTTCAAAAGAAATGCACTGCAAATGTGTCACCATCTTGTTCTTCCAATCAGGATAGTTCTCTCCATTGAAATTAGGACTGTCTTTTCTAAAGAATGCCATCTAATCAACCTCAAGCTATTAAAATTTCTCTTTGAGGCACTTGGCCTTGATACCAATTGTTAGGAATAGTCCCAAGAGATAACTGAGAGGGGGGGTGAATCAGTTATCTACAAGTTTCAATTCTTTATCTAATTAAGTATACTTAAACTTTAAGCATAAACACAATGAAATAACACTTGAACAAAACACCAATGTTTTGGTTACAGGGAAACCCAAATAGGTAAAAACCTCGGTGGGAATTGACACCCACTAACAAACTGCACTAGTGTATAATGATCCTTGTTAGAAGATCTTACAAGCCTATTAGGAGTTGATCTTTACAATGCAATAAGTATAGTGACCTGGTGAAAGGTCAGACCCTATTAGGAGTCTTTTATGATTGACCCTGTTAGGGGTGAGGACAACTATCCGAGAGCTCACTGCTCAAAGAGGGGAAGGCTGAAACCTTTTGAATAATAGATACACACTATATGTAGATCTTGGTGAGCTGCGAGGTAGACCTACTGTCTTGATTATTTTTAATGAATAGCATATAATTTTTACTTGGTCACATAGACCTTCTGCTGATGGCTCAACACTTCACACACTTTTCTCTGCTCTTGTCTTTTAACTCTGAACCATATCTTAGCAATAAAAAATGATTGCCTATAAATATATTATCTCTAAATGATATAATCAAGTTGGAATGTTAGAGCCACCTTGAAATCATATTAGAGAAATAATAACACTCTCCAATAATATCTCTATCAGCTCTACTAAGCACGCAACACAACCTGGGACCTGTCCAAATTAATAAGTATAGACACACGCTACATACTGTCGGCTCTACCAATTTAACTGATACTTTTTCCTCAAGCTGAATTACATCACACACTCTTAACCAAACCTTCTTAACTCTTCTCTAATCACTAATCCAAGCATACATACTGAAATGATAGGCACAATTCTTGTACCAATATAATCTTTGTTAGCTCTTCTAGGTAAACATGAGAAATTGTAACTGGTGAATAGCGACTGCATAACTTCACTTCTAGTTCATATCAAACTCTATGTCCATGAATGGAGAAAAAATAACATGTCTTCATCACATATCCAAAGGCGCAAGGCTCCATGATAATTGTATGGACAATCACACACAAAATACTGCCTGTAACTCTATTAGGAACACTGTTGACACAAGCTGCTACATAACTATCTGTATAAATAGTTAATCTCTACGTCCATGATATAATGATGATAACATGTCCATGCTACATATAATCAAAGCTTACTACATAAGTGTTCCATGCATGCTGCTTACCATATGTTTTTATCAATGACAAACATAAAGTCAGCACTTGCTTGCTAGAAAATCTCCAACATATTCCACATATAGTAAATAAAATATACCATCAAAAGAAGGTGAACTCCATAATTGGCACAAACTCAAATATGGGAAAAGTCAAATTGAAGGCCTAATTTATCAAGAGAATCAAACAATGTGGAACCCCACAATCGAAAACATGAAACCTAATAAAAAACACTGCAAAACTTGATTGGGACAATGGAATTTATAAAGTAAGGAAATGTGAGAGGATCAATCAAATAATCAAAAAAGAAACACGCTTTGTCAAAAATGTTCAAAATCCTGTCACTAAGCACAGACATAGGAAATAAAAAAGGGACAAAAGACAAGAGATAAGAAAAATCATTAGGACTATAGAAAAATCATTAAGACGATAGAAATAGATGGGTTTGATGCTTTTCCATTACAAAAATTGAGCTTTCATCATTTGGTATATGAGCAAGTGAAAAACATGCAGATTTGACCAAAAATTACTGGGAACTAGACCCGACAGCAAATGGACTTGTGATGATTTTCACAATAGTACATGTGTTGATGGGTCAACTCCCAGTAGTGCTTAGGAAAATTTGCATGTTCATCACCTATGCATATGAAGTGGCTTTAATGGAAGATAGAGTTGTTGAACAACCATTTTGTCAACTCTAATTTTTCCAACACAAAGGGACATTTATCATAGCCATAGAAACCTATCTCAGAATTGTCCATTGCTTTGTGTATATGAAAAATGAATGAGATATCAAGCTAAAATAAAACATTGAACAAAATAGTATTCCACATAGAGTGAATGAAATATACCATCAAAAGAAGGTGAACTCCATAATTAGCACAAACTTAGACATGGGAAAAGTAAAATTCAAAGCCTAATTTATCAAGAACAACAAATAATGTGGAACTCCACAATCAAAAACATGAAACCTAATAAAAAACACTACAAAACTTGATTGCGACAATGGAATTTACAAAGTAAGGAAAGATGAGAGGATCAATCAAATAATCACAAAAAGAAATACACTTTGTCAACAATGTTTAAAATCATTAGGACTATAGAAAAATCATTAAGACTATAGAAAATCAAGTTCTAGAAATGGATGGTTCTGATGCTTTTCCATTACAACAATTGAACATTCATCATTTGGTACTTCTTGGTGTATTCCATTTAAGTATGTCAGGAACAAAGTATTCCATTCAGATATGTTCAAAATTTTTCCAGTAATGATTTGTGGAATGCAATCATGTAAAACAAAAACTAATATTATTATTGTTATGAGAAGAGGTAAATTTAATATTCAAAGTATTATTATGAAATATGCATGCTCATCACCTATGAATATACCTTCTCTAATCACACAACAATTGAATAAAATTTCTTTAACAATTGAAATGTCTCAAGTAGACAAGATTCTCAATGGAACTGCTTTGATAACATATAGATACAAATAGGAGATTGGAGTTAATCAACATTCACCTATGCATATAAGAGTTGACTAGAGAAGGTCTATGCACAAGTGACAAACATGTAGATTTGACCAAGCATTACTGGGAGCTAGAAATTGCAACAAATGGACTTGTGATGATTTTCACAATAGTACATGTGTTGTAGGGTAAGCTCCCAATACTACTTAGGAAAATATGAATGTTCATCACTTGTGCATATAAGAGATGATCAGATAAGGTATATACATAGGTGACAAACATGCAAATTTGACCAAGCAATATTGGGAGCTAGACCCAACAAAAAATGGACTTGTGATGATTTTCACAATAATACATGTGTTGTAGGTTAAGCTCCTAGTAGTGCTTAGGAAAATCTACATGTTCATCACCTATGCATATAAGAGTTGATCAGAGAAGATATATGCACAGGTGAAAAACATGAAGACTTGACCAAGAAATATTGGGGGCTAGACCCCGCAGCAAATGGATTTGTGATGATTTTTACAATAGTACATGTGTTGTAGGGTAAGCTCCTAGTAGTGCTTAGGCAAATCTGCATGTTCATCACCTATGCATATGAAGTGGCTCTAATGGTAGATATAGTCATTAATGAAGGCCCGCATAACCTCTCTTTTCATCTTTGTTTCAATCAATTTTATTTAGTTTTAACACAGATATCAAAGTTTATGTGAAATAGAAAACCCTCAGCCTAGGGTATCTAGTGCATGGAGAAAGATGTAAAATATTTGTGTTCCACGTCCAATATACCCTCAAACCTCATTAGTTAGTTAATGGGAGAGGGGTTGTAATTTATGTCTCCATGTTTGCATAAGAAAATGCATCTATTGGCATGCACATTGGATGAAGGGAAGCATTATGATACTATCTCAGACTAAGAAATGACATTAATTAGTGGAGTGTGAATGAGTTTATTCATTCAATGATATTTGATTTAACTCTTACCACTAGAGATTTAGCTGAATTTAGATACAATCACCCCAAACCCATAATAATGTAATCTTGTTGATCGGGATGACATATTACACAAATGTTGTTAACTTTAGGACATTACACAAGAAAAAAAGAAATGTGCTTAAATGAAAAAATTATGCCAACTTTGCAGTTAGCTCAGAATGGATAAGATAAGTTATAAATGAAACTATGAAAGCCCTACACCAACTATCCACCTAACTAAAAGCAATTATAAGTAGAGGGAAATTGACATGAATGATGAGCACTCAATTGGTAGATAAAGGGGCCTTAGGCCATCAATTGATAGGTTGAGTTAGGAGGAAATTTTTTCCCATCTTAGAGTGATAGTAGCATTAACCACACTATCAATTAGAAGAATGTCCTTTGCATATGTTATTTTTAAAATAAAATAGATGAAAGGGTCAATTCCTAATTTTTTAATAAGTGTTAGTGTACCAAATGTGCTCTAGTGGTTGGTAGAAAGATAACACATATTTAAGTTGCTTTGTGTGACTATGCCAAAGAGTAAATGTATGACTACCATAGTTGACAGTGAGTTGATGTTACGTAACTTAAGATGAAGTCAATGTTGGATTGTGACGCAAGAGAGGATAGTGGTGAGGGGCCAAAGGCACACCCTAAGTAGATCGCCCTTGCAGAGATCACACGCGGAAGCAACAACACACAAGTGAGAGAGAGAATGTAGATATCTTTCATATATTTATTCTAATTGATTCATACATGCCAGGAAAAAAGTCCTTCCCGGTTTAGGCCAAATATTACAATTCAAGTACAGAAGTCCTCCAACATGTGAGGATCTGAAACTATCTTCTATCTTCTATCTTTGATGTCCTAATTTTGATGATCTAAAACTACAAACCAATATTACATAATATACAAGAGGCTACCGAACAAGTCGGCCTTCAGATCCACTATCAATGGAAGGAATGACCAGATCTAGGTCCACACACTTCCCAATAATAGATACCAACATTAAATCCATGACCATAATTAATTGCAAGAGTCGGCCTCAAAAGGAAACTAAAACAAACAACTTGGTAAGAAAGGATAACCAAGCACTAGACAAGCATCACCAAGTGCCAAGGAATTAATCGAGCGCTAGATAGATAACCAACTAACTCAGTAAACAAAGGAAATTGAGCAACTACTGAGCCAACTCGGTCAAAGAAGGAACTGAGAAACACAGGAAAACACAAACTTATTTTTGGTGACACAGGATTGCCAAGGACTTGAGATGATCCCGCATCAGACACCTGGGGTTATTTGAAATGATTCTCCGAATCATGAAGTAGGTATGATCCAAGCTAAATCCAACTCAGACTGTGAAATACATAAACTATCTTCAATCGGTCTATTCTTCCACTTTACCAAATATTCCATATACTATTTTCCTCTTGTACTTCTACCAATTCTTTATTCCAAAATCTGCTCAACTTCTTCTATATGTTTCTTAGGATAATCATTCGGTATTGTCATTTTTTCATCCAACTCATGGTACTCATACAAATTAGAAATGTTGAAAATAGGTTATATATCAATGTCATTAGGTAACTCAATCTCATAAGCATTTCCACTGTCAAATTTCTTCAAAATCTTGCATGGACCAAACCTCTTCATTTTTAGCTTCCCATATGTTCCAACAGGAAATATACCTTTCTTCAAATGAACCATCACTTCATCACCGCCTACAAAATTCTTATGTCTTCTAGATCTATCAGCTCTGTCTTTGTATTTCTGATTACTTTTCTCCAACTTCAGTTTAACATATTCATGCAATGTCTTCATGTAATTAGAAAACTTTACTCCTTCAACACTTCTCTTTCCTTCATCAACAATATCCCTCAAATC
The DNA here is from genome assembly GCA_027943335.1 of Chamaecyparis obtusa. Classification (NCBI taxonomy): domain Eukaryota; kingdom Viridiplantae; phylum Streptophyta; class Pinopsida; order Cupressales; family Cupressaceae; genus Chamaecyparis; species Chamaecyparis obtusa. The sequence goes on along the minus strand of BSBK01001553.1, from coordinate 164,758 downwards.
TGATATACCTCTCGGTTGTATGCCATTTAAAATCTCAAAAGGTGTTTTTCCAGTACTCCTATTCATTTAATTATTATATGCAAACTATTCTTGTGCCAACACAAAATCCCAATTTCTCAGTGTGTCTCCAACTAAACATCTCAAAAGATTTTCCAAGCTTCTATTCACAACTTATGTCTATCCTTTGATTTGTGGGTGAAATTTAGAACTATATTTCAACTCAGTGCCAAAATTTCTCCAAAGGGTCTTCCAAAAGTATCCAACAAATTTACTATCTTGGTCAGAGATGATACTCCTCGGTAATCCATGCAATCTGATAATTTCCTTAAAGAAAAGATCTTCTATATGTACTGCATTTGATGTCTTTCTACAGGGTATAAAATGTGTCATTTTAGAAAATCTATCCACAAAAACAAATATAGAATCATTACCTCTTATTGTCTTCGGTAAGCCAAGAACAAAATCCATACTGATATCAATCCAAGGTTTCTCAGGAATAGAAATCAGTGTATACAATCTAGTATTCTGACTTACTCCTTTTGCAACTTGACAAATTCCACAAATTTTCACAAATTTCTAAACATCCTTATACAACTGCGACCAAAAGTATTTCTCCTTAAAAAAATTCAATATTTTGTCAACACCAAAGTGTCCAGCCAAACCACTACTATGTTTCTCCTTTATCAAATTCATTCTCATTGATCCTCTCGGTATACACAATTGAATACCTTTAAACAACATACCTCCTTGAATAGAGTATTCTTCCCATTTAGTACTCGGTTGATCTTGAATAGGTGCTCTACACTTTCTCCATGGATCAGAAAAATTAGGATCAAATTCATAAGAATCTCTCATGTCATCAAAACCAAGAACTTCAATTTTCATCTTGGTCATCAAAGATCTTCTACTCAATGCATCTGCAACTCAGTTAGTGAATTCACTCTTATGATTTATCACAAATGTATAACTCTACAAATATTCAACCCATTTCATATGTCTCTGATTCAAATTATTCTGGCTACCCAAATACTGTAAAGCTTTATGATTGACATACAAAAAAAATTCACTCGGTATTAAATAATGTATCCATTTCTTTAGTGCTTGAACAATAGTATAGAATTCTAGATCATACACAAAATATTTCCCTTTTGCATCATTCAACTTTTCACTAAAGAAAGAAACATGTTTACCTTCTTGACTCAACACAGCTCCTATTGCACTTCCACTTGCATCACATTCCACTTGAAATACCTTATTGAAATCAGACAATGCCAACACAGGTAATTCAAAAACCTTCTGATTTAGAGTCTCAAAAATTTTATTAGCTCCATGCATCCACCTGAATTCTCTTTTATCTCCTCTCATAGTCTCAGTCATAAAATTAAAAATTGAACTGAAATTCCTAATTAAATTTTGGTAAAAACTTGCCAAACCATGAAATGATCTTACCTCACTAGAATTTTTAGGTTTAGGTCAATTCAAAATAGCTTCAACCTTTTCAGGATCCATCTTCAAACCATCAACTGAAATCACAAATCCAAAATACACAATCTCCTCTTTCATGAATGAACACTTTTTTAGCTTTATCAACAACTTTTCTTCTTTCAACCTCTACAATACTTGTTTAACATGCAACAAATGTTCTTCTCTAGTCTTACTGAATATCAAAATATCATCTAGGTATACAATCACAAATTTACCTAAGAATGTCTTCAAAACTTCATTCATCAACCTCATAAAAGTACTCGGTGCATTAGTTAAACCAAAAGGCATAACCAACCACTCATACAAACCTTCTTTTTTCTTAAAAGCAGTGTTCCACTCATCACCTTCTCTAATTCTGATTTGATGATACCCACTTTTCAAATTAGTTTTGGTAAAATACTTTTCTTCGATCAAACTATCCATTATATCATCCATTCTCAGTATAGGAAACCTATATTTCACTGTTATCTTGTATGAATCAATTGGAATAAATACATGAAAGATATCTGCATTAAATTTGTGACCATAATTAATTGCAAGAGTTGGCCTCAATAAGAAACTAAAATAAACAACTTAGTGAGCAAGGATAACCAAGCGCCAGAGAGATAACCGACCAACTCGATAAACAAAAAAATTTGAGAAACTGCTGATCTAACTCAGTCAAAGCAGGAACCAAGCAACATAGGAAAATAAAAACATGTTTTTGGTGACACAGGATTGCCAAGGACCTGAGATGCTCCTACATTAGATTGATAGGCTGAATTGAGGGGTTAGTATTGTGTTGAGGCAAGGGTCTCTTACTATTGTAATAAGTTGGGATCCCAAGAGGAAGGGATAGTGCCTATTAAGGTTTTTGGAATGGTTTTTTGTAGTGTGAAGACAATGAGATAGTCACAGTCCATTTAATTGTTCAATATGTTGAAAGAGTTTGTAGTTATTGTTAAAGTCTTGTGAGGATGTGGAAGATACCATTAGAATGGTCAGGGAGAAAGGAGTCTAGTTTCCATTGTGACAATTAAGGTGTATGGTGTTGTCATAGGGAGTAGGAGAGTAAATGCAATCAGTCAAAACAAGAATTTGTTCAGTCATGAGAGATGTATGTAATCAAAGTTGATATGAACAATGAGATGTTCTGACCAGAGTTTTGATGAATCAGTATGTAGTTGTTTGTTGGATTTAAGTTCTTATAATTTTTAGGGAGTTTTTGGCTAGTGCAAGTTTCAAAATCTTCTCTTGAATGTCAAATATTTCCTTTGTTTGCAAACTAACAATTTTGGGAAAGGAGAATGAGAAGCTGATAGAAAAAGTGGGTGAATTGAGAAACTTGATCATCCACTATCTAAGCTTCTCCAAATATTCCCAAAAAACTCAAGGAAATCTTTACTGATTTAGATACCCTTTTAGATTCCCTAAATCCTACCCCAATATCAAGGTACACTCTTTTGGGCCATCTATCAGATCTAATACTCTAGCACCCACAAACTAGGCCTAATTCCATCCAAATAACAAAGAAACTCAGAAATATGTTCACTCTCCTACCTCCAAACCAATAAAAAGTCCTTCATAAGGTTTAGAAACACAAGATTTTCAAGTTTTTAAGACTTCACCTTCTACGCATTCATAAGGTTTAAAAAAACAATATTTTCAAGTTTCCAATTTACTGTTTGTGTCACAAAACTCAGGAATATTCACAACGCCAGTCAATTACTCATCTTTAATAACAATCAAAATGCTAAAGTGAATGCATGAACATGTAAAGGAAACTCAAGGAAAAATTCTTACATCATGTTCCAAACATTAACATATTCCTGATACATTTGAAGGCCCAATCCTGGTTGACTGTACCCACGAGACAGTACACTGTATGCAGAGAAATATTTTAGTTTATTGATTGGAAATCATTACAATACCCCTCCACTACATATCCAGCTCCACATATTTTCCTCCACTCACATGGATCTTCATTGAAATAAACTCTCATTCTCAAAAAAACCCAACTAACTGTCTAAAATTGTCTAAGAGTAGTTTCAAAACTGAATACCTAACAAAATATGATTAAAAGTGTTGTCAAGTTGACAACCAATGTTGTCAACTCGACAACATGACTCTAGTACTCCTTTTAGGACTTTGATAAAGGTTTTGAAAAACCTTTTCAAACCCCACTAACCTTCTAATCCCCATAGGAGCCTTATAGGATTTTAGTTGCATTAAAATGCAACTTTACATCTTTTTGGCATTTTTTCACTTTTGAGTGCATTTACATATTTCAATGGCATTAATGGCCATATTATAAACATATACATCCTTATAGGTCCTGACCTTTACACAAGTCCTTGGATCACTCAAGTGACCCCAAGGTTACATCCTTAACCCCCATGCCATTTAAAGGCTTGTTTTAGATTTTGAATTAGTTTGAAATGGAAGGATTAATGCAACTTAGGAAATGCAAGAAAATGACTATGTTTATGGATTTTTTGAAATGATTATGAAAAATGCAATTCTTTTTTTGGATTTTGAGGTTTTTGAAATGATTATGAAAAACTTAGGATATGCAATCATGCAATTTATGTAAAATATGTAAAAATTCAAGGATAAATAACGAAGTAAAACCTATCATGAAAAATATTAGGCATTTAATTAATGATAGAACAACATGTGAGGGCCTGAACATTAAGATCATTTGAAGAAGAAAAGGGGTTGTGAATGAGTTGAAGTGTTGGGTGTGTGCAAATGGGGTATTGTTCGAAGGATTTTGGAAGCCTTGAAGAGGTGAGTGTTGTTACAAAACAACAAGATATGAAGAGTTTCAGTATGAGAAGGTATGGGACCATTACCCTATGCATAAAACTCATACAAAACCCATCAATAACATTCAAGATACCCCACTACTAATTTCTCACACCCAAGTTGAGAGACTTGTTAAATATCAGTTTGGAATTGCCACTGCCAACTCCTCCTTCATAAATGAAAAAATTCTAATATCAAAATTTTAAGCATGTTGTCACTCCCAAGGAAGATGTAGAGCACACAGATGAGGAGAATTCTAGCTGAGGAGAATTGGCCAAGAAAATACCAATTTGATTACCCAATATTTCAACTAAATTTAACTCTTTACATTCCAAAGGTAGGGAAGGAAGTAAAATCTATAAATGTATAAATTTAATTTGTGCAACATGTGGATTGAAATTTGGGCACCAAAGTTGAGTATACAACCCATGCACTTTCATGAACCATGATTTAATCTATTGAAATTGATCCAAAAAAATGGTGGAGACAAAAACAATAGTGAAGAAACCTCCCAATTTATCTGTATAAAAAGCATATGAAACTCCCTCCCATTGTGAATAAACCCAATTTAGACAAGAATTAGAATGAGGAGTAAAATTACAGAACTTACCAATTGTTGCACATTTATGGAGGTCTAAAGTTTGTGGATGTAATGTTATTCAAGAAAAGTAACTTGCACAACATTGCCATATGATCCATGTTAAGTTACTTGGGGAGGTTCCTTTTAATAAACCAAATGTGGGTGTAGAGGTTTTGGAATCCATTTTTTGATTTCAGGTTGAAACTGTTGGGATTTCCTAAACCTTTACTTCTTCTTGAAATGGTGTCATTATTGATAGCAATAAGAGTTTGTTAACCTTCATTTAAATGCAAAATTTGGATTGAAGGGATCCCTATGAACCCTAATAGAGTGATCTCCAAATCCATCTTTAAAAGAGAGAAGTGGGATATTATTTGGGAATATCAAATCACAATAAATCCCTAATGGAATAAATTAGGGAAAGAGAATGGAAAAGAGCCAACATTAGTATTATTGGGGAGTGTTGTCGGTGTAGGTTTAGTAGATCCCACCACATTTTTGATAAAATGATTCCAAGCTCATCTTTGGAAAATTCTACTATTTCCCTCAGATGCTAAACTAAGATTTTGAAAAGCATCTATTACAAGTTACCCGCATTTCATGAAGCTATTATTAATCTTATCTTTTTAAATGAGAATGATTCTTAATGATATTGTTTGCCAAAACTTACATGTGGTGTCAAGAGATGCGTAGGTGGTGTTGAGAGATGCCCTCCTTCCCTCCTTCACCTCTTCTTTGCACACGGAATAACAAAATGAAATAAAATAAAATCATCTTTTTTTTAAAGTTATATTCCTGTGTTGGTCATAATTATGACCACATGTCATGGTTGTCACAATTCTGACCAACATGTGAATGGATTTAAAAAAATCAAAATTTTCCTTCTATAAACTGACCAAGGAAAATCATTTTAATGCTTGGTCAGAAATGTGGGTCAAATGTACTAGTGATTGGCCTTCCATCCATCAGCCTAGCTTGTGCCGATGCCTCCATTGGGGGTCGGTCTAATAGAATTATGGCTTCCCTGCTAATTATAAATTTCTCAAATGATTGATAACACCTATCACGATGCCTTCAGTCTAGTTGGTCATTCATCAACATGACACACTTTGACAATCTCAACAAAGGTCAGTCTAGTTCACATGGCTCTCCTCCTCTAGTGCAAGTTACACCGATAAGCAACATTGGCATGACTCAACAGTTGGAATCCAAACTTCCTGTGCCAATAATTCAAGTTACTCTAATGGACTCCGCTTGATGAAACCCCACTCGATGTGCATTTCATCAAACCTCAACCTGACGTTCTCATCGGCCATCATTCTGACTCAAGATGAGCTCCACCTTCAGTGTTCAGATGATCGGTATATTCCATTTTGATAACTCAGTCGACCTATCTTTTCCTGATCCTTCTTTGGAAACTTCTTTCCGCACTCATTTTTTTATCGACCTATGTCAACCCAATACATTTGAGGAATCCTTTTGGCTAGTTCCATCTGCAATTCATCTGCTAACCACAAAGATACACCCTATGTACATTCTTCTATAAATCAAAATTTGGGGGCAAATTAGCTAACCTCTAGATTCTCCTACACCATACTTCCAAGGTTAAAAAGATTCCATGTCCCAGTCCTTCATCTTAACTATGGGTTTAAACATAGCTGCATATTTCCACCTTGATTTTTCTTGGCCTCCTAGCACTTGGACCTCTATTTTTAATTCTAAAGGCAATTGTAATCCTTGCTACTCTTTGTGTTTCTTCAACAACTCCATCACCATGTACTATAGGTTTTCTACTACATGTGCTTGCAAATTCACCCAATGTACTTTCCAAAGATACTCCTTCATATCTATCCATTTTGTCACCATGTTTGGAGAGTTCATCAATTCTTGAGCTTCCTCATGGCCCATTATTATAACAAACTACTCTTTAGTCTCTTGCATTGAGACTACTGCTATGAGAAAAGAATGTTCATGCCATTCTTTGGTCATCTTCCGGTCAGTACTCCCAATTGCATCTACTTCATACAATTGCATTTTTAGAATGTGTACCCAACATAGGTACTCTCCCAACTTGTCACCAAAATTCCATGGCTCCTTTCCTAGAGGGATTTCCCAATCTTGAGTAATTTCTTGACCCATTATTACAATATTAGTCTCTATCATATGTTTTCCTTGCTGTGGAAAAATGAACTCAACATGTTGCTACTTCTTAGACCTCTAGTCCATTATTACTTCTGCAAGTGGCTTTATTTGAATACCAAGTGTCTCTAAGTGACACACCTCCAAATTTATATATGCAACCTTATTATTCATCAATGCTAAGGCCTCTTTATTGCCCATAAAAATAGCTAAAGTATCTTCTCTTGAGACCATATCAGATATTGCAATTTGATTACCTTTCTCTATATGCCATCCTGCTTGACATTTAACCACTCCTTCAGTCTTCTTTAAGGCTATTTCATCCTAAGCTTTCATAAGACCATCAACATGACACCCTTGCAATCCTGCAACAAAAGAGTTATAAAACAACAATAACATTACATCATGTGAGCTCTTTATGCTTGGAGAAAATGAAATCACCATGTTCTTTTCATGACCAATGCTTGCTATAAGGTCCTCCTTAATCCCTTCCTCTGAGATTATTGTTGCATCCATGAAAGTACTCAAACCATCCTTGTGCCTTTTGCCTAGGAATTCTTCTACTATTCCAAACTGACTTTTCCATGCTTCAACAATGGCTTCCAACTCCTTCCCTATGTATTCTTTCTTATCAAGTCCTTGAAGACTCACTATCATGTTATGGTCAACAACTTGCACTATCATCTTACAACTAACTCCTTCTGGTGGATTTTTCTCTATAATCACACATCTTCTTCCTTCATTAGCAACATAGTTTGAAACCTTCTTGGCATCTTCATGAACCCTTGCATACTTAGGTTCATTCTGCACCATCTGTTGCTTATTTTTTTTTTCATATCTAACTATTCCTCTTGTCCTTCCAATGGACAACTCTCCACATTGTCTTCAACTTAGACTTCAATCTAATCCTTATCTTTAGATGCCTCTTCAAGATACTTCTGCTCCAATGAATCTCCTCTTATCAAATCTACAACTATCCAAGCTACATTATTAGCCTCCTCATTTTTTGTCTTCAAGGTACCCTTCTGTATAGTACCAACTTCTACATTCATAGGACATATCAAAGTCCCTACCATCAGTTCTTCTTTATGCTCAAGCCCTTTAGAACTTGACTTCTTGTTGTCTTCATCAACATCTTTTTCTTCTATATTTGTCTTAATATATCGAACCTCTGTATGTCAGGATTAACAAGGCAGAAATAACAATTATGTGCAAATATAACTAATATCAAAAAATAATAAACCACACAGAATACAACACAAGACACACAAATTTAACATGGTTCACCCAATCCCTGGGCTACATCCACCAACAGTGAGTCCAATATTATTATTATCCAGTGATTACAACCTGATTACAATCCGTAATCCCTTACAGCCCAATTCTACCACAAGTACTAAAATCATACATTATAAAAATCCCTAACCCTAAGCCATATTATACAATATTTTCCTGCTTTAGGGTTAGAATGAGTTATAAGTAGTCGGCCCAAAAAATTGAAAAAAGTAGTCGGCCTCAAAAAAAATTTCCTCGGGGGCTACGCCCCCAAACCCCAGCTCTTGGGGGCTGCCGCCCCCAAACCCCCACTCGGAGCCCAGCCCAGCCCCGAACCCCGGCGAGGTCGGGAGGAAAAGTGTACAGTACTTTCCTGGATAGTACTTTCCTGATTAGTCACCACAAGCTAACAATCTCCCACTTGGTGACTGATCAGTATCCACACTATACTAAAAAACCTCCCACTTGGAGACTGATCCTATAGCAATACCGCTACCCACATGAGGCTCCCACTAGATTGAACCACCTTGGACTCAGTTGTTCCTTTATTTTGTTCAGTCTAGAAGACCAACTGAAGCTGAACATGAGTTCAACTTCTCCCTTGTTACTACCTTTGTAAACATATCTACTGGATTATCATCAGTATGAATCTTTTCCAGCCTTAACTGTCCATCATCCAAAACTGATCGAATGAAATGGTACCGCAACTGTATGTGTTTTGTCTTTGAGTGCAAAGCAGAATTCTTTGCAAGATGAATGGCACTTTGGCTATCTGTATGTAGAAAATTATCCTTTTGTGGATGTCCCAATTCTTCCATGAAGAATTGAAGCCATATCATCTCCTTGGCTGCCTCTGTAGCAGCAACATACTCTACCTCTGTAGTGGATAAAGCAACCACCTTTTGTAGTCGAGAAATCCAACTCACTGCTGTCCCACCAATAGTAAATATATAACATGTAGTACTCCGCCTGCTATCTATATCTCTTTCCAAATCTGAGTCAACATAGCCTTGTATAGTAGTAGTAGAACCCCCAAAGTGTAAACACTTACTGGATGTGCCTCTCAAATATCTGAGAATCCATTTGACTGCATTCCAATGCTCAATACCAGGGTTACTCATATAACGGCTAACGACTCCCACTGCGTGTGCAATATCTGGCCTAGTACATACCATAGCATACATTAAGCTCCCTACAGCTGAAGCATAAGGTACCTTAGACATTTTAGTCTCTTCTTCTGGTGTCTTGGGACACATATCCTTAGTCAATTTCAAATGACCAGGCAAAGGTGTGCTGACAGCTTTGGCATTTTCCATAGAGAAACGTTGCAACACCTTCTCAATATAATCAGCCTGAGATAGAGACAATTTCCTATTTTTCCTATCTCTACAAATTTTCATACCAAGGATTTGTTTTGCTGCCCCCAAATCCTTCATAGCAAAAGATTTTGCTAACTGTTGTTTCAACCCCTTAATGTGATCCATGTTAGACCCAGCTACAAGCATATCATCAACATATAAACATAAAATAATGTAGCTGTCATCATCCAACCTCTTAAAATAAACACAATGGTCAGAATGACACCGACTATATCCATGCCCATTCATAAAAGTGTCAAATTTAATATACCATTGCCGAGGTGCTTGCTTCAAGCCATATAAACTTTTCTGCAATCTGCACACCAAATTCTCCTTACCCTTGACCTTAAATCCTTGTGGCTGAACCATATATATTTCTTCATCCAAATCACCATGAAGAAAGGCTGTTTTAACATCAAGCTGCTCTAAATGCAAATCTTCAGTAGCCACAATACTTAAAACAGTACGAATAGAAGTCATTTTAACAACTGGAGAAAATATCTCATCAAAATCAATACAATGTTTCTGTGCAAATCCTTTTACAACTAATCTGGCTTTAAATCTTTTCGTACCTCCATCCTCTTCTTTGATCCTGTAAACCCATTTATTCTGTAAAGCCCTTTTACCTGCAGGTAACTTACATAAATCCCATGTCTGATTTTTCAGAAAAGAGTCCATTTCATCTGTCATTGCAGACTCCCACTGAAGCTTTGTATCCACCTACATAGCTTCATTATAATATTCAGGTTCACCAGCATCTGTTAACAGAATAGAATACAAAGATGGAGAAAATCTTTTTGGAGGTCTACTTAGCCTTTTTGACCGTCTAACACTCACTCTAGTGTGTGGTATTTGTTGTTGCTGTTGTTGCGGAGCATAAGGAACTACTGGAACATGAACTTGTGGAAAATCATCCAGTACTACATAGTCATTTTCTTTCTTCTCATGCTGCAGCAACAGATCTTTGTACAATACTTTCTCATTGAATATGACATCCTTGCTTCTTACAATTTTATGATTTTCAAAATCCCAAAGCCTATAACCAAATTCATCAATGCCATACCCAACAAATACACATTTCTTTGACTTAGCTTCCAGCTTGGTTCTATTTTCAGAGTCTATAAGTGCAAAAGCTTCACAACCAAAGGTTTTGAGAAAAGAATAACTCACCTTCTTACCACTCCATGTTTCCTCTGGAATACCACAGTCCAAAGGAGTAGAGGGGCCTCTATTGATTAAATAAATAGCAGTGTTCACTGCCTCTGCCCACATATTTTTGGGCAGCCTAGCATGCAACATCATACTCCTTGCACGCTCCATTATTGTCCTGTTCATGCGTTCAGCCACTCCATTTTCTTGTGGAGTCCTTGGTACAGTTTTCTGCCTACGAATACCATTAGAGGAACAATATTCTTTAAATTCTGTGCTGCAATACTCACCACCATTATCAGATCTGAGACATTTTAACTTTTTACCAGTCTCATTCTCAACCAAGCATTTCCATTTCTTAAAAGTTTGAAATACATCAGATTTCTGTCTAAGGAAATAAATCCATACTTTTCTTGTTGCATCATCTATAAATGTAGCATAATATAGAGAGCCACCAAGGGAAGATACCTGAGCTGGTCCCCATACATCTGTATGCACAAGCTCTAATCTCTCATTTTTCTTTTCCTTCCCACTCTTCACAAAACTAACTCTCTTTTGTTTTCCATAAACACAACTTTCACAGAAATCCATATTGACACATTTCAGACCAGGTAAAACTTTCTTTGAATGAAGTAATTTCATACCTTTTTCACTCATGTGCCCGAGTCTGTTGTGCCACAGTGTTGTGTCAGAATCTACAGCAACAGTTTGATGTTCTTCCTGCTCAACTGCAGCCACTGTTCCTGAACATTCATTATCTTCTGAAACAATTAAAGTAGAAGGAACAGTATGACCTGTACAAAGATATAAGGTGCCTACTTTCACACCTTTTGCTACTACTAAGGAACCTTTTGAAACCTTCCAATTTTTATCATTAAAAGTAACTGTGCAACCCTCATCACCCAGTTGCCCTGCTGAAATTAAATTCCTACTCAGCCTTGGAACATGTCTTACCTCTTGTAGTAGCCAATGATTCCCATTCTGCAACTTAATCTTAATTTTTCCCTTTCCAACAATCTGACAGGGTTCATTATCTCCCAAATAAACTAGCCCAAAATCCCCTTGGACATAATCAACAAAATAACTTCTATGGGGTGTAGCATGAAATGAAGCCCCAGAATCTAAAACCCATGAATCATCAATACTTTCTAAGGACAAAAGTAAGGCATCCTCCTTGGATTTTTTACTTACCACATTTGCCTCCTTGTTTCCATCATTTTTTTCTCCTTGATCTTTCTTCCGAGACCAACAATCTTTCTTCTTATGACCTGGTTTTCCACAGTACCAGCAATCATTTGGCCCTTTAGATTCGGACCTCTTTCCCTTTGATTTTCCTCTTGATTTCCCATGATTTCCAGAGTTGTTTCCTCTATCTCTTGTTCTGCCTCTGCTTTCTGTGTTCAATACACTACCCGATGTGGATGCCCTTGAGCTTTTCCCATGAATTTCCTCACTCAATATAACACCAATAACATCATCATACTTTAGGGTATTAGAACCAGAAACAGAATTACTAATAGCCATTACCAAGCCATTCCAGCTTTCTGGCAAAGAACACAAAATCAAGAGAGCCCTAACCTCTTCATCGAAAGTAATTTTAACTGAGGTTAATTGACTTGTAACTGTATTAAACTCATTCAAATGATCAGTAACTGATCCACCTTCTACCATTTTCATATTAAATAACCGCTTCATAAGAAATACCTTGTTTGAAGCTGAAGGCTTTTCATACAACTTCGCTAGGGTTTCCATCAGATCTTTAGCTGTCTTTGCTTCAGTAATATTGAATGCCACCGATTGTGCCAGGCATAGATGAATACTCCCCAATGCCTTCCTATCCAAAATATCCCAATCCTCCTGAGACATTGATTGCTCTTTCTTGGCTACTCCCTCTAATGGCTGCCATAGATCCTTCTGATAGAGATAATCCTCCATTTGCATCTTCCATAACTGGAAGTTCTACCCATTAAACTTATCAACCTTCAGCCTACCCTCATCTGCCATTTCTCCCACTTAACCGAGAGACTCTCCCACTAACTCGTGAGACCTGCTTCAGAGAATAGATGAAAGAACGAATGAAATAACCTCGCTTTGATACCACTTGTTAGGATTAACAAGGCAGAAATAACAATTATGTGCAAATATAACTAATATCAGAAAATAATAAACCACACAGAATAGAACACAAGACACACAAATTTAACGTGGTTCACCCAATCCCTGGGCTACATCCACCAACAGTGAGTCCAATATTATTATTATCCAGTGATTACAACCTGATTACAATCCGTAATCCCTTACAGCCCAATTCTACCGCAAGTACTAAAATCATACATTATAAAAATCCCTAACCCTAAGCCATATTATACAATATTTTCCTGCTTTAGGGTTAGAATGAGTTATAAGTAGTCGGCCCAAAAAACCAAAAAAAGTAGTCGGCGAGGTCGGGAGGAAAAGTGTATAGTACTTTCCTGATTAGTCACCATAAGCTAACACTGTATCTGTAGGTTCACCATCCTCTTCTTGATAGACCTTGTCCTCTGTCCCATCCAATGGACAACTTATCTCTTCCTTTGCTAGGATCTCTATCCCAACTTCACATATCTTTGTATTCTTAATGGCTTCCCACTCCAAATCACCATTGTCCTTCACCATACATTCTTTTACTTCCTCTCCATGAACCTCTTCAACATTGGGTTCTTCAACTTCTTGTTTTTTCACCTTCAATGACTCTTCTTTCAAGAGCTCATTCCTCCTATCTTTCTCTAGGAGTTCTCTCATCATCCTCTTGGTTTCCATTATCCTGGTTTTATTTTCCTCTATTGTTTTCTTGAGGATTCTTATCTCTTCTAGTGCTTGGGCTCTCTCTTTTTCTTTCTTTCTTTCTTCTTCCTTATTCTTTTTCTCTACTTCTCTTTGCTTTCTTTCATAAGATTTCCAAGATTTGTATGCCTCAAAAATTTCTTCCTCTTTTTTTGTCAAATACATATTGACTATCTTTACCAACTTTTATCCTCAATCAATCCTTCAATTACTCCTATCAATAGATTCTAAAATGGTTACAACAAAAAGGTTTTGTATATCCACCATTCTTCATGCTGCTTCTTTACACAACCACCAACCTACTGCCATCCTACCCACCCAAGATCCTATAAGATTCTCTACCACCCTTCCTCAGTGGTCTCTCTTTCTTTGCACCTTCTACCCAGCTTCATTTTGGAGGAGACAGTAATACAAACCCCTCTCAAGTCTACCAAACACACACACCTTCATAACTTCTTATTGCAACTTGGATGGATCAACCTATAACCAAACAAATTAATAACCCAAAACATAAAAAACATTTTCCAACCTAGACCTTTTGTTGGGATTTGATACCAATAAGATGTAGACAAAACTGGTCAACTTGCATGAATCTCCAAGGAGTCTTCTAAGAACTCCTTTGAGTACTAAGATCATTCAAACAACCCCTTGAACAGGGTTCAATGGTAGGATCCAACCTACTGATTAGCTACTCTCCAAGGGTTAACACACTAACTCTCACCTCCACTTGACTCCACACCATTCAAATGCTCTCTTACTAAATTGATAGGGAGACTCCTCCAAAAACTATCCTAGTTCTTCATTAAGTTTTCTTGTAGAATTCTGAGGGTTTCTTCACTCTTAGAATCCTATTACTATAGGAGGTTCTCTTGGTTATCATCCTACTCTACTTGAGTTCCCTACAAATTCAAGTTGCTTTCTTCTCCCATGAAATCATAACTCTAAGCTCATCTATTAACCACTTGTCCCTCTTCCGATTATCTTGTAGGAGTCGATGTCTCTTCTCCTTTCTATTCACTCATTGAACAGTTCTTCTTGATTGGTCTGGCAGTCATCTTTCTCAACTCTATCATCAAGAGTCCTGAAATTTTTTTTTACTACTCTTCCCTAGCCGCACTATAGCTAATCTCGCCTAGGGAAAGAGAGTTTTATTTTCCTGCATTGCTACCAAAAAACTAACAAACATAATATATATTGGCTCCATTTATTCAATGCACAAAGCTGACTACCAAAAAGAAAATGAAGTCATTATTTACAGCTTGGTTATTCCTCATAATCCAACTAAGTACAAGACTATATTTACATAAACAAAACAAAACAAAACTGCAAGAACATAATGAACACACAGTAATTAACAACAAGAATTTTATTAACTTCAGCTGGAAATTACACTCTATAAAATCAACTCTACGTCTATTCCACTAAACAAAAACTTAGAAAACCTTACAAACTGAAATTCTTTGGTCTTATATTGGCCTCGAATTGGTTACACTACTGAAATCCAAGGAACAAATGTTCCTTTCATCCTTCATACACTTGGAAAAAATTACTCATTGGTTATAAGCCGAACAAGAACCAACTAGCTCTATCCTACGCACAATCTGTCAAAGTTTGTTCACTGACGTAACCTCTCCCAATGATTTGATCGGGGATCGGTCTAATTGATTCTCAATTTCTTCGCTAATGTTAGATTTGATGATGATTGACATGATTTATCCCGCTGCTTGAGTTTGACTGGCCTTCCATCCATCGTCCTAGCTTGTGCTAATGCCTCCATCGAGTGTCGGTCTGACAAAATTCTAGCTTCCCCGCTAATGTAAAATTTCTTGATGATCAGTAACACCTATCCCAATGTCTTCAGTCTGGTTGGTCATCCATTGGCATGACATACTCTAATGACCTCATCAGAGGTTGGTCTAGTTCAAATGGCTCTCCTTCGCTAGTGAAGTCACACCGATATGAAATATCAACATGACTCAACTTGATACCACCATCAGCTATTGACCAAACTCAAAACTCCCTATACTGCTAATGCAAGTTACTCTGATGACTCCACTTGGTGAAACTCCACCTGATGTGTATTTCATCAAACCTTAACCTGATATGCTCATCAGTCATTGGTCCAACTCAAGATGAGCTCCACTGCTAGTGTTCAGATGATTGATATATTTTATGATGATAACTCGGTCAGCCTAGCTTTTCCTGATACTTCTTTGGAAACTTCCTTCTGCCTTGATTTTTTATCAGCCTATGTCAACCCAATACATTTGAGGGATCCTTTTGGCTACTTCCTTTTGCAACTAATTTGCTAACCACAGAGACACACCCTTTGTATATTCTTCTGCAAATCAAAATTTGGGGGCAAATTAGCTAACCCCTAGGTGCTCCTGCACCATTTTGATCATGTTTTTTACTATGCTAATTTTCCTGGTTGACATTTTGGTGATATCGACATGAAATATATTAAATCTGATAAATTTTTGTCTTAAGTTTGCATGTAGATTTTATGTGTTGATTTGTTGTTGCATGCAAGAATATGGAGTATAATTTGTGATCTATGTAGGACTTCTTGTTTTAAACATGCAATGAATCATAACTTTTAATTGGTAATTTCTTTCAATCAATAGATTAAAGGGGTTTAAAATGAACAACTTGCATCTAGCCTAACTAGGGGGATAAATGAACTACAAATTGCACATAGTCTAATTAGGTGGATCAATGATCCTAACATTTTTCACTTAGATCTAAATAGGGGGATATATTGAGTCCTTTATTTTTACCTAGTTTTAATTGGAAAGGAAAATGATAAAAATTTGTGCTATTTTGATCACATTTATTTTCTTAAAGGATTAACTAACAAAAATTTTCACCTAGTTTTAATTAGGAAGGAAAAGAAAAGAAAAAGTGCTCTTTTGATCACATTTCCTTTCTAATAAGTAAATAAATCATATTTACCTGAATTGTCTTATGAATTTTCACTTTGTAGCGTGGACATACTACCATGTGAAGTATCCTCTCCCCTTGCCTTTAGGATCTTGGGTAAGATAAAATTGATAACGATACCTAAATTTTATTTTATAGAACAAGGTCTTGTTTTGGTAGGAAAATAGGTACTCACCCTAAGGCATAAATATGAACGACACTTCTTCAATTTGCTATACAAATCAATGTCAAAGTAGGTGTCTAATTAGTTTCTCTAGTATGCACAATTCCTTGCTAGAAAAGGGTTGGGGCTAATGCTCAGATGCATGTTAGAATCCCAAAGATTCTACCACTATGAACCAATGTTTTTTTTTTCACAAGGATTTACACCTTAAAGCTAAGCCTGATGCTCAACAATCCATTGCAACATGGGAACATATTTGAGTCTATGGGTTGCTCATTGTGAAGATGTACCTCTATATTATGAGTTGGCTCCCCTTTAAATATCCTAAAACACTAAACTTGATAGGGAAAAGGGTAAGAAATATTCTTGTAATTTTAAACCTACACTAATAGGCAATACACGTAAGGTCTAGATCTTGTAATGCTAGTGAAACTCACAAAATTAATCAACCTAAATGATTTTTTTATCTCACAACTCAACCACACATGCTTGCAAAAAATATTCTTATGAAAGGTTCTATCTTTTTCATGCTTAAAAAAGGAAAACAATGTTGTTTTCAAAATTTAAATACACCAAAAAAATAAAAACATTCATAGACCATAATTATAGCGTGCTACTCTCTACATTAAACATTGAAGGAATTTGATAAAATAAAAGAAAACACAACATTATTATCATATCATTCATGATCAATACTCAATGCCAAAGAATCTAACAAGGAAAACCAACTTCTATTATTGAATAATCAGGGATCTCTTGCATTACAAGGAAAAAATATGCATATATGAGTTATAAAGTGAGCATGTGCTCTACAAAAATCACCAAACTTAGAAATAGAGAAAAGATGAGAGAAGAATGATACTTATAGTCTACAAGGGTCGAGAATAACTTAAAATCCCCCCAAAATAGGGTTGGAACTATAAGATCCACGTAGTTAACTATCTCAATATCCTCCTAATATAATTCAAAACCTATGTGGGTCCTTAAACTGATGTGGAATTGTTGAATAACTCTTTAAACTCCCTCTTTTTCCTCCACAAAGCTTGTCAATCTCTTTCAATCTCCAATTTGACCACTTGACTCATCCTTAAAGGATTAACCTGTTAGATCCAAAATCAGATTACTGAGAGGGGAGAGGTGAATCAATAATCTACCAATAAAACTAATTCATAAACTTAAACCAAACATTCTCAATAATAACTTAATAACATCAAATAAAAGCCTTCATACACTTAAATACATCCACAAAATTTGACACAAATTTTAACATGTGGAAACCCAAGTCGGGAAAAAACAACGGTGGGAATTGATGTACTCTTCTAAACTATGCCCTTTGAGGAGCTTAATCCTGTTAGGAGTTTACAACAACATAGTTAGGTGCTACCCGGTTAAGGGATTTACCTTAGGCCTATTAGGACCTTTACCCTGTTAAGAGTAGCCTTGCGAGGGACTTCAAATACAAGCTAATTGTTAATATGATTTAGAACAACAGAAAGGGGTGGGGGGGGGTGAATTAGTTTTTCTCAGATCCAGATGTATAAATTAAACTTTAAAACACTTCAAAAACTCAGATCTAACAAACAACAACTACTGAGTCATTACTGAATGTAGATCAAAAGCATATAACAATGTAGTCCACTACCCAACAATATTTAACTTACGGAACACAAAAATATTCAAACCAAAACATTCACACAAGTATTAACACTAGGATTTATAGTGGAAACCCAATTTGGTAAAAACCACTTTGTAACATGCTACTAATATTTCCACTCTTCTAAAGTGAGCTCTGTGGAAAGCCAACCCTATCAAAGGTTTAAATACACACTGCTAGGTATGACCCGGTTAAAGGATTTCAACCACCCTGTTAGGAGTGCACCTTGTTAGAGGACTTAAGTACATTCCATTAGAATGCAACCTTGATTAAAGGATTTATACAATGATTGTTAGGTCAACCTTGATTAAAGGATTTAAATTGATACAATGGTTAGAAAGTAACAATAGTGTTTGATCTGAAAACATACAACTCACTTTGCAAATAATAGATCCAATTCTTAAATATATATGCTAGCTTACTGACTGAGATCCATTTCCATCTCCATCATTGATATGCTCAGAAATCCCTTCAAGAAATCACAACTCCTTCTCCTTCAGCCTTTTCTACTTATTCAATCAATAACAACAACAACTCCAACATACTGCTTCAACGTCACACTTAGATTTCCTTAATACCTCTTCGATAGGTAGATCCATATTTTTCCACTTAATCTCTCCTGTAGATCTTAGGGTTAAGTCAGATTCATCGAATCCTTCCAACATTATGTTATTCATGCACCCTTCTAGAAACATCTCTAATCTCTTTATGGAATCATAATAAAATGGTTTACTATGCATTAAATGCTCCATACATTCAATAAATAAAGTCAACATGATTTACATAATCCAAGAATTCAAACATGTCGGCTAGGAATCCGAATTCTTCCTCAAATGTAAATTAATGATGCTCGGTGAATACTATGTTCAACTTCTCAGTCATCACTGCGTAGCTTGGTCATCACTTGAAACTATTTCCCTTGGCTAATACTGTCTTCCTCAGAAATAAACTGATGTTTGGTCAACACTAAATTTACTTGACATATACTAGCTCGGTTGACACTAACATTGCTCGGCTTAAAATATATTTCTTCACTTCTTCTCGGTTAAGCCTACTTGTTTAGTCTTGCTTCTCACTTAGATAAACAATACATTATCTTATCATTGTGCAACATAATCAAGTACACATTAAAGTATCAAGATAACTCAACCTTTCTCTAGGTGCTATTGTTATCACCCTTTCCCTAATCCTTCTCAACAATAAAATAGATATAGTACTTTCTTAGATAGCAACAGGCTTACCAGTTAAGGTTTGCCATCAATGAAAATACAACATTTGCTTCAATTTTAATTTCCAACAATCTCCCTCTTTGGCATTGATGGCAACACCATATGAATAACAAATGATTCACCAACCAATCCAAAACTTGTCTCTGCATCAGAAAAATTTATAATATCCTTAGCTTCATTTTGATTCTAAATCACTTAGCCTTGCTTGCTTGACTATCCACACAGTAACTTCCACTGAATCTTTTCTGTGTTCCTTTCCTCTGAATCTCTCCCTCTTGATCTTCCATGAAATCTCACCATGTGTTTTCATCTTACTCATCTCCCTCTTTGATAATAATGCCAAAGTAGCAACTTAGAACATGCATCTTTCAGATGTAGATGTCATCTTGTCAGTTCAGTAACAATATTCCTCCCTCTATCATCTTTTCTTATGACTGATTATCAGCTTTTTTGTACTTGTCACAACTCTAGACTTCTCCTAAAGTGTGACCTTTTCTGCATCAATTTGTCAGATACTCTTTACAACACATTCAATGTAGTGCTCCTACCTAGACTAGGCAACCTTAGTGAGGGGAAGAACCCCTAATTTGCCTCTCAAATATTCATGATCTTCCTTAGGTAAGGCTTTGGTGAATATGTCAACTAGTTGTTCCTTTGTATTCACATATTCCATTCTAACCTCTTTATCTTGTACCAATTCCCTCAAGTAATAATACTTGATGGCAATATGTTTGGTCTTTGTGTGCATCACTAGGTTCTTAGATATGTTGATAGCACTTGTGTTGTCACAGTAGATGACAACTGGTTCAGTGATCTCTTCTTTCATGCCTATCAACAATTGCTTAATCCATATTAGGTTTGAACAGTTCACTGCAGTAGCTACATACTCGACTTCAGCTGTATATTGGGAAATGCAATTTTGTTTCTTGCTTGTCTAGGAAACTAATCTCTGTCCAAGAAAGAAAGCTCCACCACTAGTACTCTTTCTATCATCCAAATTTCCTGCCCAATCTACATCAATATAGACTCTAAGTTCAAATCTTTCATGCTTCTAGTAGTTTAGTCCATAATCTGCAGTCCCTTTCAAATATCTCATTATCCTCTTCACAACCATCATATGAGTTTCCTTAGGATTGGTAGAGAATCTTGCCACAATCCCAACTACTAGAGAAATATCTGGTCTACTGTGAACAACATATTGCAACTTTCCAATCATGGACCTGTACAAAGTTTGGTTTACTTCAGCAACATCATCATTTTTAGAAAATTTTTGTCCAGTGGCCATGGGAGTACTTACTGGCCTTGAATCCTCCATACCAAAGGTTTTCAGTATCTCTTTAATATATTTAGACTGTGTGATGAAAATACCTTTCTCCATTTGATATACTTGCAAAACAACAAAGAATTTTATCTCCCCAAACATTGACATTTCAAATTCAGTTTGTATCTCATTTGAAAATTTCTTACACAGGGCATCTTGTCCACCAAATATGATATCATCTAAAAAAATCTTAGCTAACAAGATTCCTTTACCTTCTTCATCTTTCATGTATAGATTGTTGGTGTCATTTTTCCTTGATAATCCAATATGTATCAAGTAATTGTGCAACCTCTCATACCATGCTCTGGGGGCTTGCTTCAATCCATACAACACCTTATTTAGTTTGCAAACCATGTGTCTCTTGTTTGGATCAACAAATCCTTCAAGTTGTTCAATGTCCACTTCTTCTTCTAATATACCATTTAAAAATGCAGACTTGACATCCATTTGGTATACCTTGAAATCTCTGTAGGTAGCATATGCAAGTAGAATTCTCACTCCTTCTAATCTTTCTACAAGGGAAAATGTCTCCCCATAGTCTATTCCTTCTTCTTGTGCATAGCCCTTGCATACCATCCTTGCTTTGTTCCTTGTGATTTGTCCATGTTCATTAAGCTTATTTATAAATACCCATTTTGTTCCAATGACAGTTTTTTTTTCTGGTCTAGGTACCAGGGTCCAAGTGTCATTCTTCTCTATTTGGTCTATCTCCTCATTTGTGGCTTGAATTTAGTCTTCATTTTCTAGTGCCTCCCTTGTTGTCTTAGACTCAAATTTACACAATAAACATGTAGGCTCACTTAACTTTCTTCTGGTCAAAACTCCAGTTTCTTTGTCTCCAATGATTTGTTCAGGCTTGTGATCTCTCCTTACATACTGTGCCAAAATAGGTTCTTCTTTCTTTTCTCCTTGCTCTTCAAGTCCATCAATAAGATTGTCAGATTCAACCTTTGATTGCTTGGCAACCTCTTCCTGATACTTGGCAGCATCCTCTTGTCACTCAGAATTTTCTTCCTATAGTTTGACATCATTTCCCTGATGCTCGACATTTCTTAGCTGAGACTCTACATCAAGTGCAAGTGTGTCACTTACCTCTCCTTCTTCTATATAGACAAAAGATCTATAATCTTTTGGATCTCTCTTGCTTTCCTGTTCATTTTTCTCTGCATATTCATCAACTTCACATTTACGCTTTCCTCAATTTTGTTAGTGTTAGAGTTCAAACACTTATAAGCTTTACTCTTTGTGGAATAACCTAGGAATATGCCCTCATCACTTTTAGCATAAAAATTTCCATTCCTATTGTCTTTTAGTATATAGCATTCGCTCCCAAAAATTCTAGAGTATTTTACATTAGGTGCATACCCGTGCCATAATTCATAAGGTGTAACATTTGTACCTTTTTTTATCTATACTTGGTTTAAGGTATAAATAGATGTACTTACAACTTCTTTCTAGTACTTTTGTGCAACATTATTTTCAATCATTAATGTTCTTGCATAATCCATGATAGATCTGTTCCTCCTCTCTGCTATACCATTTTCTGGAGGTGTTCTAGGTGCACACATATATCTCTTGATTTCTCTATCATTGCATAATAGATTGAACTCATTTGATATGAATTCTCCACCTCGGTCTGATCTCAAACACTTCAGGTTCCTACTTGTCTCCTTTTCAACCTTAGCCAAATACCACTTAAATAACTAAAATGCATCATATTTTTCTTTTAAAAACATTACAGTCATCATTCTAGTGTAATCATCAACAAATAGAATAAGTATCTAGCACCACAATAGCTTTGTACACCCATAGGTCCACAAAGGTCAGTATGAACCAAATCTAAAAAAATTTTAGAAGTAAAAGTATTGCTCTTGAAACTAGAATTTTTCATCTTACCCAACTGACATTATTTGCACATTACATTATCAAGTTTCTTCAATCTTGACAGTCCTCTCACTTTCTTCTTTTAACTAATATCTACCAAATTGTCAAAGTTAACATGACATAGCTTCTTATGCCATAACCATATATCATCAAGTTATGTAATCAAACATGTCTCCTTAGATAGGTCTAGATAGAACAAATTACCTCTTGTTTATTCTCCACTTCCAATCAGTTCACTAGTGGCATCAAATATTTTAGCCTTCCTGTGATGAAATTCCACTCGGTAACCAGTGCTATTAAGTTGTGCAACACTTATTAGATTATAGTTAAGACCTTTAACCCAATAAGAATTTTCACAAGTGATCTTATTAGGCAGCTTAATTAATCCTTTACCCTTAATAGGACATGGTGCATCATTACCAAACTTAACACTTCTACCTTTGTAATGATCTAGGGTATCAAACTTACTTTTGTCACCAGTCATGTGGTGTGAGAAACCACTATCCATAATCCATTTATCATTTTTATTCACATAGGATACAAGTGTAGTTTTCTCATCTTCATCAAACTCATATTTCATAGCAACATAAACTACTTAAATTTCAAAATCATCACTATCATTGTCAGTTTCTTCTTCAGCAATATAGCAAGATTTCTTACATTTATCTTTGTAGTCCTTGTACCTTCGATTACCTCTATTTTCTCTCTTATCTTTGTGCTTGCTATCTCTTTCCTCATCCTTGTCATCCCTATCAGGCCATCTTGCAGCTATATGACCAAGTTTGTTACATGAGAAACATATTATAGGGAGTTTACCTTTATACTTTCCTTTTCCTCTTTTCAATCTTCTGGTGATAAGAGCTTTAAGATCCTCTAGTTCTTTATAAGAAGTGTCACTATCACTTTCACTCTCACTAATGCATCTTTCTTTTTCTTTCTTAGACTTATTCAGAACCATTTGTGACTTAAATGCAAATTCAACATTAGCAACAATGAAGTTATCATAATTAGAAAGCTCAAAAGCAGTAAGCTTACCGACAAGACTTTCCAAAGTTAGAGCATTACTAGGGTTACATCTAGATTCTTGAATTGCTGAAATTTTGATGGCATAAATAGGATGCAAAGTTCTCAATACTTTTCCAATAACAGTCTCATCATCAATAATCCCATTAGCTCCTCTAACAGAATTTGCAACCTCTTTTATCTTACCACAATATTGAGCAATATTCTCACCTTCTTGCATTTTCATTTCATCAAATTTACCTCTCAGGCTTTCAACTTTTTCCCTTGGTACATTTATGTCACCACCATAGATGTTTGCAAGAGTGTCCCACATTTTCTTTGCATTTGTGCAATCTTTGATGTCTTCAAATTCAAGATAACTTAAGGCAGATGCAATCTCCAACATTGCTTGGTTGTGTTCTTGTTTAGCTCTCATCTACTCAACAGTCAAGGGTGCAACATAGTCATGTTCAACATAATACTTTGCTGAGTCACCAATAGCAGCTAGATGTAGTTTCATCAGACTCTTCCATGCAAGGAAGTTCTCTTTAATCAGCTTCAGTACCTCCTTCTTATACATCCTGATCATTTGCTTCAAGTACCTTTAAAATTTTTCTCTTTAAGCACCAATAGCTCTGATAACAATTGTTAATATGATTTAGAACAATAGAGAGGGGGGGTGAATTAGTTTTTCTCAGGTCCATATGTATAAATTAAACTTTAAACACTTCAACAACTCAGATCTAACAACCAACAACTACTTGGTCATTAC
Source organism: Chamaecyparis obtusa (assembly GCA_027943335.1). Classification (NCBI taxonomy): domain Eukaryota; kingdom Viridiplantae; phylum Streptophyta; class Pinopsida; order Cupressales; family Cupressaceae; genus Chamaecyparis; species Chamaecyparis obtusa. Next base: position 140,194 of record BSBK01001553.1, on the reverse strand, counting down.
TGAATGTATATTAGAAACATATAATAGTACAATCCACTATCCAACAGTATTTAACTTGCAAAACACAGAAATGTTAACCAAAACATTCACACAGGTATTAACACTAGGATTTATAGTGGAAACCTAATTTGGGAAAAACCACTTTGTAACATGCTACTGATATTTTCACTCTTCTGAAGTGAGCTCTGTGAAAAGCCAACCCTGTCAAAGGTTTACAAACACACTACTAGGTGTGACCCAGTTAAAGGATTTCAACCACCCTGTTAGGAGTGCACCTTGTTAGAGGACTTAAGTATATTCGATTAGAATGCAATCTTGATTAAAGGATTTATACAATGATTGTTAGTTCAACCTTGATTAAAGGATTTAAACTGATACAATGGTTAGAAAGTAAAAATAGTGTTTGATCTGAAAATATACAACCCACTTTGCAAATAATAGATCCAATTCTTACATATATATGCTGGCTTACTGACTGAGATATATTTCCATCTCCATCACTGATCTTCTTGGAAATCCCTTCAAGAAATCACAACTCCTTCTCCTTCAACCTTTTTTGCTAATTCAATCAATAACAGCAACTCCAACATACTGCTTCAACCTCACACTTAGGTTTCATTAATACCTCTTTGATAGGTAGATCCATCTTTTGCCACTTAATCTCCACCGTAGATCTTAGGGTTAGGTCAGATTCATCAAATCCTTCCAACTTTATGTTCTTCATCCACCCTTCTAGAAACATCTCTTATCTCTTTATAGAATCACAATAAAATTGTTTACTGTGCATTAAATTCTCCATACATTCAATAAATAAAGTCAACACGATTTACATAATCCAAGAATTCAAACATGTCGGATAGGAATCTGAATTCTTCCTCAAATGTAAATTAATGATGCTCAGTCAATACTATGTTCAACTTCTCAGTCATCACTGCATAGCTCGGTCATCACTTGAAACTATTTCCCTCAGCTAATACTATCTTCCTCAGCAATAAACTAATGTTCGGTCAGCACTAGATTTACTCAACATATACTGGCTCGGTCAACACTAACATCACTCGGCTTAAACTAGATTTCTTCACTTCTGCTTGGTTAAGCCTACTTGTTTAGTCTTGCTTCTCACTTAGATAAACAATACATTATCTTATCATTTTTCCACATAATCAAGTACCCATTGATGTATCAAGATAACTCAACCTTTCTCTAGGTGCTATTGTTATCACCCTTGCCCTAATCCTTCTCAACAATCAAATAGATATAGTACTTTCTTAGATAGAAAGAGTCTTACCTATTAATGTTTGACATTAATGACAATACAACAATTGCTTCAATTGTAGTTTCTAACACTAATATGTCACCTTGTTAGAGAATTTTACAATAGGGACCTACTAGCATCCACCTTGTTAAGGGATTTGACTACTATAACTATTAGGAAACAATAGAAAGAATGATCTGTAAAATAGCACAACCTTTTCTTGATCTGATCCACTGAAGAACGCTATTCCTTCTTACCACACTTATCTCTACTCTGGCTTGATCACAACCTTCTCTTTTCCCCCACAATTTTCCAACACACGATCAACACATAAAACTTTCAACTTCATCCAATATATAATGAACTAATAAGTCCACCACCTTAATCAAGCCCTAAATTTGAAATATATCTAATTTCCAAACATCCCACTCAAACCAAATGCACCACAAAATAAAATATGATGTACAAAATAAATTTATAAGATTGTGTCGGCCTATACATAGATTACATATAATTTTATGACATGGGGTCAAACACATTTTGACTGATAATGGCTTCATCAAGAATCTTCTCCACACACTAACATCGAGCAATGTGATGCCAGATCATCACCTCCAATCATGAAGACATGTCACCAGATCATGACTAACTCAATTAAATTCACAAAAAACACTACATTGATCACTGGTCAAAGATTCATGAACTGTTGCTCAAGAACACAAACACTACTTTCAAATAATAATTCTGACTCTTCTCTCCAATCACCTATCCTTCACTTTGGTCACCCAAATGAGTTTTGATTTCAACCATAAATGTTAAATACTATGATCACCCTTCACCTTCGATCACATCTCATAATGCATAAAGGATTTGACAAACAAATCAAATCACCTATCACCTATCACTGGCTATTCTAGCCATTGCATGGTTCAAACTTCATCTGATCATAACCACCTTACCAATCAAGATCAATAGTAGTGGTCATGCATATGATATTCAAAAGTACCTCTAAGTCTTCCAAAAGAATCACTACAACTAAAAATTACCAGAACACCTTGATTGTCAAACTTATATTTGGCAGTCACACTAGAAACACTAAGTCACTACTTGACATCAATGAAAACTCAATAACTGATCATCATGCAATCAAATCTATATCATTATAGCAGCAGAACTTACTTACCATCACTATAATAGTTATGCCAACAATCTCCCCCTTTGGCATTGATGGAAACACTCTCCAAATGGAAGCACCCTTCTACAACACTAGCAGCAAAAAGATGTGCCCACATCTTTCCTTTCACCAAATCTCTACATTACTTCCCCTTCCACTGAAATTCTCAATTCTTCAATTCTGAACTTTGTGCACTACCTTACTTCTACAATTATGAACTCTATACACTAACTTACTTACCCTCATTTACTTACTCTCCCCCTGTCACAACAATGCCCAAGGCAAAAATTACACCTAATATCTTCTTTATTATTCTTGATTAACCATACTTTATTTTAGCATAGACTTCTCCCCTAAGGAGTAGCCCCACACCATCAATCTAAACATAAAATATTCAATGAATACAATGGATTGATGCAATCAAAATCTGTTTTAGTTCAACTCAGGTAGAGGAATAATCCCTAACTTATCTCTTAGATACTCAAAAGATTCCTTAGGTAATGACTTTGTAAAAATATCTACAATTTTCTCTTTAGTTGGTGTATATTCCAACTTTACTTCCTTTTCTTGTACATGTTCTCTAAGAAAATGATACTTGATAGCTATATTCTTATTCTTAGAGTACATTAATGGGTTCTTTGATATATTAATAACACTTGTGTTGTCACAATAGATAATCACCAGTTTAGTCACATTTTCTTTAATTCCTTCCAAAATCTTCTCAATTCACACCAACCGTGTACAATTAATTGTAGCAACAACATATTCAGCTTTAGCTGTAGATTGTGAAATATAGTTCTTCTTTTTTCTTGTCCAGGATACAAGCCTATCATTAAGAAAGAATTCAACTCCACTTGTTCTTTTCCTATCATCAACATTCCCTACCCAATCTACATCAATAAACATACTTAAATTGAAATCACCTTTATTACCATACCAAAGACCATAGTTTTCAGTTCAATTAAGATATCTGAATATCCTCTTTACCACAATCAAATGTGATTCCTTAGGATTAGACAAACATCTAGCTACTAATCCAACTTCTTATGCTATATCTGGTCTACTATATACCACATATTGTCTCTTACCAATCATATATTCGTAAAGAGTCTCATCCACCTCTTTAGAATCATCCTCTTTTGACAACTTGCACATGGTTACCATAGGGGTACCAACCAATTTTGAGTCTTCTAGAACAAATGTCTTCAATACTTCCCTCATATACTTGGACTAACTAATGTAGATATTATCTTTCGGCTATTGAACTTTCAATCCAATGAAGATTTTGATCTCATCGATCATAGACATCAACAATCTATCTTCTTTCTTAATTTTCAAACATACATTACTGTTGTCACTTGTCCTTAAGAAACCAATCTGAATCAGATATGAGTGCAATCTCTCATACCATGCTCTAGGTGCCTGATTCAATCCATATAAATCTTTTTGTAATTCTCATACCATGTTCTTACCTTATGTATTTGCAAATCCCTCAGGTTGTTCAATGTATTCCTCTTCTTCCAATAAACCATTAAGAAAATCTGATTTAACATCTATTTGATTTACTTTGAAACCTTTGTAAGAAGAAAAATAAAGTAATATCCTTACACCTTCAAGTTTGGCCACAAGTGAAAATGTTTCACGATAGTCTAGGCCTTCCTCATGTGCATATCATTTGCACACTAATCTTTCTTTATTTATAACCACTTCACCTTTCTCATTTAGTTTATTCCTAAAAATCCACTTAGTACTGAGTAAACTCTTATCCACTGGTCTGGGTACTACTGTCCAAGTTTTTTTTTCTCAATTTTCTCCACTTCTCCTTCCATATCCTTCACCTAATCATCTTATTTTAATGTTTCTTTCACTTTTTTGGGTTCAAGTTTAGATAGAGAACATGTATTTTCTCTTGCCCTTTTTCTTGTTAGCACACCAACATTTATGTCACCTATAATTTCATTAGGGGAATGGTTCAATCTTACATACCTTGGTAATACCGGTTCAAGTTTAGGAGTACCTTCAACCACTTGAATTAGTTCCTGTTCATTTTCCTATCTCTCCATTAGCTCTTCTGTTGTGTCCTTCTCTATCAATTCTACATATACAGACCCATGATAGTCTTCTAGTCCTTTCTTGCTAGATTCATCATTCTATTTAGAAAATTCATCTATTCTTACACTGACACTTTCCACTATCTTTTTTGTTCTCTTATTTATGCACTTGTATGCTTTTCTCTTTGTGGAATATCCTAAAACTATTCCATCTTCATTTCTTGGGTCAAACTTTCTTGAATTATCATCTCTTTTTATGTAACATTTTCTTCCAAATATTTTGAAATAACTTACACATGGAGATTGACCATGCCATAGCTCATAAGGAGTCTTATTTGTGTCCTTTTTTAAATGAACTTTGTTCAAAGTGTAAACAACAATACTTACCGCTTCTCTCCAAAATGTTTGAGAAAATCCTTTCTGAATCATGAATGTCCTGACACAATCAATGATGGATATGTTTCTTCTTTCAACAATGCCATTCTGCCGAGGTGTTCTAGGAGTGGACATCTACCTTTTTATTCCATGTTCTTCATAGTATGAAATGAACTCATGTGAAGTGAACTCACCCCCTCTGTCACATCTAAGACATTTTAGGGTCTTACCAGTTTCCTTTTCTACTCTATCTTTGTAAATCTTAAACATGTGAAAAGATTTTGATTTATCTTTTAGAAACACAACCTACATCATTCTAGAATAGTCAACAATAAGAAACATGAAGTATCTATCATAATAACTCCAAGTTCTCATAGGACCACACAAATTGGTATGAACGAGATCTAAGATAATTTTAGTAGAATATGATTTACTAGTAAAACTAGAACTAGTTAAATTCCCAAGTTGACATTCTTTACACATCACATTATCTGGCTCTACTAGGTTAGGAAAACCTCTCACTATCTTTATTTTTCTTAGTTTTACCTAGTTATCAAAATTTACATGACAAAACCTCTTATGCCATAACCAACAATCTTCTATTTTAGCAATTAGACAACTCTTAGTAGTAGAATTCAGATGGAACATGTTACCTATAGTTTTTTCACTAGTAGAAATCAAATCTCCTAATTTCCCAATGATCCTACATGTATCTCCATTGAACTCCAATCTATATCCTTTTTTGTTTAACTTAGAAACACTTAATAAATTATATCTCAAAGCATCAACCCAATACACATCATCACAATTTTTCATGTCATTCAAAGAAATATTTCCTTTACCTTTAACCAAACAAGGAGCATCATTACCAAATCTTACCCATCCTCCATCACATTCCTCCATTTGAATAAACTTACTTCGATCACTAGTCATATGATGAGTGCAATCAATGTCAATGATCCAGTCACTATTGTGATTCATTCTTGAGACTAGTACTTTCTCACCTTCTCCAAAGGGTTCTTACTTAAAAAAAAAAAACACAATCTCTTCTTCATCTCTACCATCAAATTCATCATCTATAACACCTTCTTCAATGAGATAACAAGCCTTCTTGTTCTTATCCTTGAATCTCCTTGATCTTTCCTTCATGTCATTATCAGGGCAGCTAGAGGAAATATGTCCAATATTGATACATGCAAAGCATTTCAAAGACAACTTACCTTTATATTTATCTTTTCCTATAGGAATGCTTTTAGCAAATAAAGCTTCTAATTCCTCCTACTCTCTTTCTTTAGACAAAATAGATTCATAATCTTTAGAGTAATATGCTAAAGAGTTGTTAGATACTTACTTTCCTTTTATAGATGAATCAAGAGTCAAAGATGACTTGAAAGAAACTTCAACTTTAAGAAAACTATTGTCATAATTTCTCAAATCAAATGTAGTTAAATTTCCTATAAGTGCATCAAGAGTAACAATAACACATCGTACAAATTGAAGCTCATGAATAGCTAAAAATATAATTGCATATTGCGGAAATAAAGTTCTTAAAAAAACATCTATCATAACCTCATCTTCACCGAATTGTTCTACTTCTACTTTTTCTCCACCGGTTTGAGTTAAATGAACATTTTGTTCTTCAATGTTCTTCGATTATTTAGGAATATCAACAATAACATCAGTTATTATCTCTTCATGTATAGATGTATCACCAATTTTCTCAATTAGAGGTTATTTACCCTTTTGTTTCTCATCAACAACTTTTTCTTCCTTTTCCTCTTGTTCTACTTCCTACATCTTTTTCCTCCATATCTCCATAGTTTCATGGTATACAATCTGTATCTTACCAACAAGTATGCTTACTCCTATGTTTTTTTATTTTTAAGTCCTATCTATAGTCTTCAACCATCTTTACATCTTTAGGATTCAAATCAAGTTGCACTTGACTAAGTTCTCTTTCCATAATTTCTCTATCCAGTTTTAGTGTAGCTTCCCATATGGCATGGATTCTAGATCATAAAGATATTTCAATAAGGTTTGATAAAACTCACTAGGATTCATACAAAATTTGTGTAGGCTATATATGGTAATCTCTTCTATCTTCTTCTTGTCTTCATCATTTAAAAATCCATATCTTTTACCAACTCCTCTCATTTTGTCATTCTCCATTATGTCTTTAGAAATGAAATCAATACTAGGGGATTTCTTCTTATCACTTTCTTTTAACTCTTTTGCATCCTTATCTGATTCAGTCTAGACATAATCATCTTCTATAGTTTCCTTTTGATCATTATTCTCATCTATGGATATTCTCTTCCTCTTGTATGTCTTCTTTATTGGTTCCATCTTAATTTCAACTTCCTTTACTGTAGGCTTACTCTTCTTACTCTTAACTTTTGCATATGCAGATGGAATGTGGGATGATGGGTCTTCATATGAAAAATCAATAGTACCAGATGTATCTACTTCATCACTACCAAATTTATGTTCTAGATTAGATATCATCCTTCTAGTTTTTCTTTCAATGACCAGTTTCTTCAGTTGTATATTGATTTTAGAAAATGCTTCTTCATATGTTCCAAATATTTTTGTTTGTTTATCCAAATTTTTTGAAGTAACTCATTTGCATGTAGGCTCACTAACTCTTCTTCTACTTCATAACCCATAGGTGGAACCCAATAGGTTCTAGGTTCAATCGTTGCAAGAATCGGTATCTACTAGAAAACATATATCATCCCTATATTTTTCTACTATGCTAGCTGGAATTATTTCATGTTTATGCATCTTAGCTTAGAAATATTTGAAATAACCCCACATAATATTGTTAAAATTATCACCCAATTCCTTAATAAATTTACTTATATGTGTAACTACTAGTTTGTACTTTAATCAAACAACTTTTCTTCTACCAGTGAATAAATTTTGGATGTAGAAACATATACATACCAATAGGGAACCATACTTGAATGACTTCTTTTTGTCTTTGTTTATCCTCTCCATATTTTCCAAAAATTGACTTCTTATCATCTCACATAGATCATACACTGAATCATCTTTCACAATTTGAGAACTGACATGGATAGCACCATCGGGAACGTTGTTAATTTTTCTTGATTGATATACATGATAACTATAATACCCCAAAAATGGGCTATAGGACCATTGACCTCCTACATCAACAGATCGATTGAAATTGACATAAAAGTCCTAACCAAAGGCACATCAACACATCAAATCATCGAAACCCTAATCGATTCTATCCTAATTCTGTATCAGGGAATATTCTTAAATATTCCTAATTTTTCCTAATTATCTTTAATTAAATATTGTTTGGAGATAAATGACATTATTTCTCCTAAAATTAATTAATTAAATATGTCAAATATTTGATTAATTTAATTTAATTTTACCACTTAATTATTTAATTAGATTTAATTATATTTATTCCTAATTAATATGATTTTTATTTGACAATAAATCAAAATCTTCTAAAAATAATCAATTGAACATTTATTTAATTGATTAAATCAAGTTGTCAAGTTTAATGATATAGTTTTGGGATAAGTTTGATCAAATAATTGATTAACCCATAAATCAGTTATTTTTATTCAAAAATTAGTTAAGTTGAGAATAAATCACTTGGAATATTAAACAAATTCATAATTATCCATGCACATTCAAAAAAAGTAGTTAACTTTAAATCAGAAAATCAATTCAATTTGTTAACTTTTCAAACTCTACATGTGATTGTGAGTTGGAAAAGTGATCTAAACTCCTGATTTGAGTTAAAAAGTTATTTTGCATGATTTTATGAGTTAACTCTTTTTAAGTTTTTGATAAATCAACAATCAATCTGAGTTGATCAGTGAGAGATCTTTGGCTTTTTCCATGCATTCTCAAACCTTGGATTTCTATATAAACAAGGCTCAATCCTTCACAAAACAACCTGCAAATTTGGAGAATCTGGCTTGTGCGATCTGGTGATTGGTGAGATTGTGCTATTTATTAGATTCTTGTTTTCATTCATTTTTCATAGCAATTCCATATCATTGATAGATTAGATTGCATTCATTTCAATTCATTTTTAGATCAATTCTCATACAATTTTTCATACATATTGCATAGAAAACTAAAAAATAGATTAATCTGCATTCATCTTTCATCATTTAATCCTTCATTTAGGTGTTGCATTGTCACTGATCTCGGTCTAACTCTGAGAATACCATACTCGCACTTACTAGAAGGTAGTAAATCGCCTGGTTAGCAATAGTTGTTTATTTGCAAATTTTTGGATTTGCTAACCTCTAATGTTTTATTGAAGTGTTGTGTCTCCAGCTAGGTACAATTTTCACACACACATTTCTAGCACCGACCGTGGGGCCCTGCAACGGGTTTCCATTATGATTTTACAAATTTTCAAACATTTTTATCTCAAAGCTTTGATTTTTATTTTTTGTTCCATACAATTTCGTACGACAATCTGCAAATTGTTGTATTAGGATACCCTGTCTGTCATACGACAGACAACAATTGGAAGTGGCGTGCTGGTTGTATGGGCCTTGTCATATGAGAGTTAAAGTGTCGTATGTGTAGGAACCCATTGTTATATCATTTTTGCATTGTCGTATGGGAAGTAGTATATTCTCATATGAGTTTTGATTCCATATTTGCATTGTCGTATCAAAATGTTGAGCAGTCTTTTAGATTTAGATTTTAGATTTTGACTGACAGCTAACCTTAACAATTGATGCTTGCTAGTTTTTGATTATTTTTGACAACCCAAAACATTTGTGCAAGATGAGAGGCGAAGACTGAGCATAAAAATACATCCTTTTGACCTCTTCTTGTCTTGACTTCTAAGCCCATCTTTTGCAAATAACCCAATTTTCAGAAAATGCTAGTCAAAGATAGCTCAATCAACCAAATTTCTGACAAGTTGTTTTGCAGGTTGCCTAAATCATCTATGAGAAAATTTTTTTTTTTCTTAATTTTCATTTCATTTTCATAGGCACTTAGCCAAATAAGTACATGCATCTATTTCTATTGAGGAAAATACTGAGGGGATTATGCTCTTCTCCTTCTTAGGAGAATCAGAAACCCAGAAGGTGTCTTCCGTGGTACCAGTTTGCATACTATCTCTGGATTAGTCTTCTTGGCATGTCTTAGATAGGGAAAATGACAAGGTTAGGGGATTATGCTCTTCTCTTTCAGAGAATTAAAAACCTAGATCCTATGGTCCCCAACCTCACATTTTATTTAAACCTTTAGAGAGCTTTCCAGAGAGGTAAAAATCTCCCAAGAATGACCCAAGTGAGGACAAGTCTTATGTTGACTCTTCCACACCACTATAAAATTTGACACTTCCTTGAGGTTAAAGCCTTAGAAGACACAATTGTGTTTGTTCCTTGGCCTTGTGCCATGAACACGCTTTGATTTTGTGTAGAGCAGACTCATTTAAATCTTGCTTGTGAGACTACACTTGTCAAAGTGCTCATAGGGTTAACAACCTTAATCCTTCTTGCGGGACTATGAGAGATAGTTGTGAATAGATGATGCCTTGATTAAAAGTCTAAGATAGTGTTGGCACCGATCCATCCCTAAAGGATTTTTAGTGCTTGTGTGAGGTGAATAGTAATCACCCCAAGAAACTCTTCATATCGAGCCCTCTTCCATGCTTGAACTCGGATAATATGGGCTTCAAAATCCATTACATGTTGTTGGACCTGCATATTTTGAGGAGTCCATGAGTGTGTTCCTAAGTCAACGAGCAAGTAATACATCTCTTCTCCTAGCTAGGGTAAGATAGGTGTGAATGATTCATTGAGTTAGTTCCCTCTATTTTTAGTGATTATGAGCCTATTGCTATGTTAAACAACCTCAGACAATCCAATACATAGATTTTCAAAACCAAGAATAGAGAAAGTTGCAAACAATCTAAGAACAAAAACATCAAACAACTGAAAACTTGCAAAAATTCTGAGAGAAAATCCTTTTTTGGTACAAATTGTCATCCTGTAAATCCAACTATCATACAAGTTTTGCCTTGAATTACAATTGTCGTATCAGAACACCAAGAAACTCGTACGGGAACCAGTACTCTATCATATGAGTCTTGTCAAGAAACCACAACAAAAATATACCCTAGAGTCAATTTTCATACGAGTCTCTGCAATTATCTTGCCAACCCTATTTCTATGTCGTACGAGCCTGGATAGAGTCATACGAGAGTTGATCAAAAGTTGTCAGAAAATCCCTATTTTGTTAGAAAATCAACCATTTGCAGTCATCATTCAAATTCTATTAAAAAATTCCCTGTATCAGGAACATAACAGAGCCAACAGAGAATCCAACTCATTTTCCCAAAGTGATCTTTTAGCTTGATTTTGTCTTCCGATTTTTTATCTGAATTCCATCTCATCTTGTGTCAAAACCTTGTCAAATTAATCTTGAAATCTACCCTCAAAATGGCTAGGTGTTGTGAGCTCATGTTCATCATCTCTTGGGCATCTACCCATACACCTCAGACATAGTATCCTACACTTACATCCAATTAGTCTTCTTACCAAATCTTGACAAGGTTGTGTCATTCAATTTTTCCTAAATCAAATCATCTATCAGTTGTCTTATCTTTCTCCTTCGATTCACTCAAGGTTAACAGTGGAAACTAGAGCTTCTTCACACATAAAACTGAGAGAACAACCTAAAATATCAGCATCATCTTCTTTGATTGTTCAGACCATTCATCAACCTTACAATACCACTCATTACAAAGAAGATGCCTTGGGAAATCTACATCTAAGACAAGGTTTGTCTAATCCTCCTCATTCAATCCTAAAGGGAAATCAAAATGCCAATATGACTCAAGGTCACTAATCCAATCATCACTAATAAATTTGGCATCGATTTGCGACGGCTATGTGTCGTAATTGTGACAGCCATGTGTTGCAATTGCGATAGTAATAGACGTCGCTATTTTTTAGTTGTAAAATACGATGTCTTTCCATTTCTGTCACAATTACGACTTCAATCCATCGCTTGGGAAGCCGCATGTGATCATGTGATAACTATTGCAAATATGATGAATACTTGCGCAACTGCGATGGCTTGTCACATGGTCGCATGCGCTTGGGAAGCCGCATGCGATCATGTGATAACCATCGCAAGTGCGATGAATACCCACACAACTGTGACAGCTTATCACATGGTCACATGCGCTTGGGAATCCGCATGCAATCATGCAATAACCATCGCAAGTGCGACGAACACCCAAAGCAAATGCGACGAGAGTGGGTGTCGCCTATACAGCACCCCTATCACAATTCACTGTGTGTGCGTCGCAATTGTGATGAATACAAAATAAAATGAAAAAAAAATTTCTAGGACAAATTACCCTGTTCTGGGTACAAATTACCCTTGTTGCAATTTGCCTATGATTAAAGAGTCTAGTGGAAAGACCGAGTGTTAGTTCTCTTTGACTATGAAGAAAGTCTGTGAAGTTGGAGTTTAGTTGAGAACCTTGTTCTCGAAGAACACTCTGTCCGGTATATGAAATATGACAAAGTGATTTTTTTGAAGAGCCTTTGGAACACTTGAATCTCTATGCCAGGTATATACCAAGATTGGTGAGTGACTGGTTTGTCATGGGAATAGATTTGAAATTGGGAAGGGCTGGAACAAAGTAGAAAGTTTGACAAGTGATGAAACTATCAAAGAACATATAGAAAATAAACTGGCACAGTTGGTGGGAAAGGAGGCACACAAGGTATACAAGAACCTGTCGTCACTGACAGAACAATAGACTATGAATAACATTGTGAGGAGTTATGGGTAAATAATGTGTTGAATGTTTACAAAAGACTTGTTCATTCAATAGTGTAGAGCTTTGGTAAGGAGTGCCCTAGCATAAGCAGGGGTAGGAGAGTTTGAATTCTCACACAAAGTTTAGTTGAAAACACTATTTTTCACTGTGGATACCAAGGCTCTACATCACATATATCAGATATAAATGGCACAAGAATTAGGGGCTAACCTGCCATGTAGATGGTGATGACCAACTATCTTTTGCTGGACTTTCCAGACCAACAATAGCCTTCGGAGAATTTTCACTCTGAGTGGAGATATAGAACAGAAGTTCACCTAAGGCTGCCATAGAAAATCTTCTCACTTTTTCCTTCTTATCTCGAAGAGCATCAGTTAGCACTGAAACTATACCTGAACTTGCCACTTCATCTTCAATAATAGTTGCATGCTGAATCAACAAAATCATTACTGAAACAAGCTGAACACGCAAAGTAGTTGGTTTAGATATTCTCAGCATCTTAACAAGCATGGACAATACTAAACCATTGGTTAAGATGTTGGTTGCTTCCACATTGCTACTTAGGGTTTCCAGGAGGCATGAGAGGAATGTTGTCTAACATGTACAATATCAGCCTAATAGTTTATGATGCAGAAATACTGAAAGGACGATGAGAATGTTGAAGATAAGGGAGTGTTCCAAGAGGAAATTGATGGCTAACATGTAGCAACAGAAGATTTACCTGAAGAAGAGGGTTTTGTGATGACTTGGAAGACCCTAGGGTGTTGATCTAAAGGTGTTTGAAAAATAGTTTGATCTCCAAGGTGAGTGGAGATAGGATTTTGGTGAAACCCTCATGAAACAAGGGTTTGGAGAGCCTATAAAGGTGAGTTGAATGATTCTTGATGAATGTGACTGAAATCATTTGGATCTAGTAGTTTTATGCTATAATATGATTGTGCTAAGAATTTGGAGTGGTGAAGAGTGAGATAAAACATAGTTTCTTTGTTATTTGTTTGATTTTGATGCCATTTGAAGGCCACATTGTGAAGGAAGTACAAACTAGTCCAAAGGAGTTGGGTTTAAATTTGACATATAGGTTAATTATATGTTGTTGAAAATATGTATTATACATGCTATCTTTGAAGAAATAGATCAATCAATGTGATTCATACAAAAAAATAGATTGGTACACACACACACACACACAGATATATATATATATATATATATATATATATATATATATATATATATATATATATATATATATATATATATATATATATATATATATATATGTATATATATATATATATATATATGTATATATATATATATATATATATGTATATATATATATATGTATATATATATATATATGTATATATATATATATATGTATATATATATATATATATATATATATATGTATATATATATATATGTATATATATATATATGTATATATATATATATGTATATGTATATATATATGTATATATATATATATATATGTATATATATATATATATATGTATATATATATATATATATATATATATATATATATATATGTATATATATATATATATATATATATATATATATATCTGTGTGTGTGTGTGTGTGTGTACCAATCTATTTTTTTGTATGAATCACATTGATTTATCTATTTCTTCAAAGATAGCATGTATAATTCATATTTCCAACAACATATAATTAACCTATATTATTGACCTGTATGTTTGATTAGAATAATTAAATGGAAAAATAAAAAGGAAAAGGAAAATATGAATTTGAATAAAAACAAAATTTGAATCCAAATATAACTAAGAATTTATGGGTCATTGCCTTAGTATAGTTTATTAACCTCACCTGAAATTAATATTGGCTTTATCCCCCCTTTATGCACCTTGAAAATATTGATTTCGTCCTCCCTTAATGCACCTAGAATCAAGTGAATTCATATATTACATGCAAAAAATATTACAAGTCAAAGGTGTAATTTCATGAAACTACAATTACAAACTTAATGACTACCTTAAGAAATTGTTTATTCAGCCAATAATATAGCATAAAAAAATCCCATTGACATTTACAACATATTTCATGAAAAATAAGTAAAAACTAATTAACATCCCAACTCCGGCAAAAGATTTCTTGCATGGATAACAAATCCATAATGTAGAGAAAACATCATTCCTTCAAAGATGTGTGAATACACACCTTTAAAATATCAATGGGTACACATGCAAAAAACCAGAGTGTTGGTATATTCGAAATTAAGTAATCAATATACTAGAGTTCCAAGAACTAGAGTAAATCATGAACTAATTAATGGTTACCATTTGGAGTAATTAATCCCAAATTTTGATTGATCAAACATGCAAAAAGTATAGTGTCTAGAATTTTAAGTTTTTGAGAGATTTTACGATTTAGCCTATAGTCTGAAGTACTCCAAACACTTCAATCTAGATGGTAATAAAAACCAAAATAGGGATAAGAAATGTGTTTATTATGACAAGAATAAGGGACATAGAACCTAGTAAGTAAATCAAAGAAGTGCTCATAAAAAATTACTATAAAATCAAGATTAAGACTCAGTTGTCTGAACTTTATTGGGAGTACCTGTCAAGTCCATCAAAGGTGGTGGTTTTGTTGGTTGGGCTTTTTGTACTTTTGTTGACTATACTAAAAATGTACTGTTCTGTGCATAATTGTGAGGTAGAGCCCTATCTAAAGAGCTAACGCTCACAAGCATTTCAGGCCCTTTGGCTAGCTTGCAATCTCACTACCCATAAAAGTGCCACCAATGATAAATTCAAGAAGAGTTTGTAGGCTTATGCCATAAAAGATTTATGAGTTTCTAGGATTATACATCTTAAAACATCTATTAATTTATGGGATTATACGCTATATAAAATAAAATCCATTTTGGTAGAAGTGAATTTGAAAACCAAATTTGTGGGGTTGTGGGAGAGGGGAAAAATGAAGAAGATAAAAATCCTTAACAAAATGACATCATGTCCCACAACAGTTCAATGATATAAAATGGTGCCAGAATATGAATTGTAACTCAAAAACTTGTTGACCCATTGATCTAATCAGATGCATTATGAAACACAATTTAAAAAATCTCCACCTCCGTATACATATCAAAATGAATCTGCTACAGAAAATATGCGGTTAGAATTTCACTATAAAAAATGAATTTCATCTCATTCTACCCTGTGGGAGAGAGTCTCCATTAGCAACATGATTGTCCATGCCTTGTAAAATCCCTTTACCTGTCTATGATTCTACAAGCTGGGTTATCTTAGAACATGAATATGCAATTCAATTTAATGGACCAGTGAGCAGAATAAAGTATAAAGCAGTGATTGATGAGCAAAATTGTATAGGCAGGAAAAGTTCTTTCAATATGACCAGTAGTTCAGTTTGGGTTGAACTCTTGGTCACTTAGATTGTAGATTGTTGAATAAGGAGGAGCAACGCATCAATTTCAATGCCATGATGACTTGCTTAACAAAATGGCATCCTATCCCACAACAGTTCAATGATATAAAATGGTGCTAGAGTATGAATTGTAACTCAAAAACTTGTTGACCCATTGATATGATTAGACGCATTATGAAACAAAATTTACAAAAACTTGCCTTTGTATACATATCAAAATGAATCTTCTAAAGAAAATACACAACAATAGACATGAGCATACCTGCAATTGTCACATAGCATACATGATATCTCGTAAGACTGCACAATACAGTTTTGGGGGATTCGAGCAAGTGGGTTTTAAAGATATCTCCTCCATGGGCCTTCATCCTCCACTCCAAAAATTCATGAAATGCATTGGCCCTTTGGAAAGCTAGAAATAGTAGACTCTTGCCTAGTAGCGGCCAACCAAAACTACCCAATGGTAAATTAGGGTTTGAAGAAGGGTTTCTGAGAAGAAATAACAGAAACATTTTTCTTGTGAAATGAGATCATGTTGCATATCCTTAAATATAAGGTTTGCATGATAAAGGGAAGAGAGGGTGACACAAAATGAGGAGGAAGTGAAGTTTAAAATCATACCTTTCTCTGCCTTTTGGATTCTGAATGTACAATCCAGTAGATCCCTTTCACCGCAGAGATGCCTAGCTGCAGAGATCTCCTCATTCAATGGCTGCAAAAATCCCTCTCGGCACTATTATAGAAATGACCAACGTTTTCTTTTCTTTTTCTTTCTTATATCCCGTTAATGTCACAATTGCGACGTTGTCGGGGTATAATTGAAAAAAAAAATCCAAAAAGACATAACATTTGCCCGCCGTTGCAAATTGCTATCGCAATTTCACCCCAAATTTATTAGTGTGCATGGTGCAAAACAAGAAGCCACACCATCAGAAGTTGCATGATTTTGTGATGATGACCTCTTTAGAAGAATGATGAGACATTTCTTTCAAGAAGATAGAGAGATGTACTTCCTTGAATTGGCAAGACAAGGAGCAAAACTTCCTCCCAACTTCACTATTGATGATATTGTCATGCAAGAGGAAGAAACTCCCATAACAACTATGATGAAACAAATGCATGTCATGCAAATCAAACCTAACAAGCTGGAAAAGGAGAAAGAACCTAAAGAATTCTCTATGGAATCCTTATGTCCATTTCCATTTGATTGTAATTTGTACATGCCACCCTTCCCAAAAAGAGTGGAACTCCCCAAATATGACAAATATGATGGAAATTCTGATCCCCAAGATCATGTCAGAGAATTTTGTACTCTATCCATGGTGTTTATGCATGAACCTACATACTTAATGCATCTCTTCCCTCGATCTTTGGGAGAGGAAACCATTAATTGGCTCTCTAAAATGCCTCCTACTATCAAAACCTTTGAGGAGCTAATCAACCCATTTTATCAACAATACTCCTACAATATCCAATATCTGGTCACCATCATTGATATCTGTAATCTAGAACAAAACTTAGGGGAACCCTTCCTGACTTTCCTCAAATGCTGGAGGAAGAAATTTTCACTCTATGCTTGACTAATTTTGGAAAACAAGAAACTAGAAATCTTTATCAACAATCTGATTTCGGAACTCAATTATCATTTGCAAATGCAAAATCATTCATCCTTTGATAAAATGGTAGAGAATTCCATAAAGATAAAAAATGTTCTTGTTCGTAAGGGAGATGTATCATTTCATAAAGAAAACAAGTATGAATCAAGATCTAGTTCCAACAAGGACAAAGGCAAAATATGGAGCAAGAACAAAAACATCATCATAGATGGTGTTGTTGATCACATCAGTGCTCCATCTAAAGCACCAACATTCAATCTTACCATTGGTACCCAAGCCATAAAATCTTCCGAGATGAAAGAGACTGAACCATTTAAAAATTCAACTGATTACAAACCCTGGGTTATGAAACCAAAGCATGAGTTCACTCCTCTAGGTGAGTCCTTGGAATCTGCCATAAAAACTCTATTGGAAAATGATATCATCACATTTCCTGAAATCAAACCATATGACCATGAAGTCAAACCTAAATGGTGGAAAGAGACTAATTTCTATGATTTCCATCGAAACAAGGGTCATAAAAAAATTAACTCCATGCATCTGAAACATCTCATTCAAGACAAAATTGATGATGGAGAAATTGTAATTGATAACCATAAATCCAATAATGATCATATGGCATTCATGAAACCTTTTCCAAAGCATAATCAAGGAGATTCATCTTCTAAACCTAATATGGGTGCCAAAGTCAATTACACTTACTCTACTAGCAAGGGTGTTATCAACATGGTAGAACCATGCCTATCTGAATACTACAATGTCATCACTATTGTTAGAAAGGACAGGGATAACCAAACATCTAATGCAGTTACTCGATCTCAAGCTCAGGAAAATCTCCAAGGATAAAACTCAGGTCTCCTAATAAACAGAGAGTCTCCTAATAAACAAATAGATATAGCTTCTACATCTAAAATAGAAGATCTATCAAAAGGAGTCAAGATCAAAGATACCGACATGGGAGAATACACAATGGAACTGGTTTTATCTCTCACGTCTCTCCCACTTTCACCCAAATATTATGGACAACCTTTAGAAAAGGTGAAAATGATATCTAAAGAATCAAAGGTCATATTTGATGGGAGTTTTGTCACAAAAAAAGTATCAAAACAAGAATATGATGAGGAAGAAGCTATATTATCATGGTTTTACAAAGATGAATCTCAATCATAGATAGTTCAAAAATGTGACTCTAAAACACCAAAGATTCCTATGAAGTCATATGGACCAGGTCACAAGCTAATGTCTAAAATGGGATATTCAGGAAAAGGACCTCTAGGAACAAGAGGCAAAGGCATCATAAAACCCATTGATCACTGTGGGAGAACAACCAAGGATACTGCAGGACTAGGGTATCATAAGAAGTCTTTTCATCTTAGTGGGAGTTTTGCACATGTCTTAGAACAAATAGAATTGAATACTCAACAAAAGGAAGAACCTAAATATTCAGACAATCATGATTTAGATACAAGTGATGTTTTTCCTTATGAACACATACCTCAGCATATATTAGACCTTCTTGAAAATGAAAAACAACCTAAAAGAATCAATGTAGTAGACACAAAAGAATCTACTATTGAACAAGAGATAGTCATAACACAAGAACCAGCTAATCCTGAAAACAAGCAAGAAGAAGAATGTGAACCTATCACAATAGATGAACATCTGGGACACAACAATTATTCTGAGATAGATTCCCATGAATATGAATTCTACTCAAACTCTGAAGGTAATCCTGCTCGGGGAATCTGTCCTAACTTCACACACGTTCTTAACTTTCCCAAAGATCCAGATGAAGAATCAAATGATTGTGAATGGGGAATCATTCCAGAAGAAGATGATCTTATAATAGAAAAACACATAGATGTCATTCACCAATACACACCTACATTGAAAATGAGTCTAGAACAAAATGACAGACCTCGTGAGTCTGATTCACTTATTACTAATGTAGGATCCAACTATGACTTTGAGATGCTTAAAAAACTAAACATTTTGAGTAGTAATATCATCCTTGAATTTGAGAGTCGAATCAGAGCCAATGATGACAAAAATGTATGTGTAAAAATGGTTACTCCATCCTTTCCCACACTTACCATCCAACACCTTGAGCTTATCGACCAAACATCTACTGATCCAAGCCACGACATCCATACCTTCCAATCTGACTATGCTCTCACCTTCTACATAAATACAATAGAACCCATGATGAATTCCATCAGTGAACCTAGAGTCAACATGACATAGTCAGATATCAAATATCTTAGTCAAAAGAAAAAAAATAAAAAGAACAAGAGTTCTGAGGGTGAAAACCACTATATGGCAGTCTCAGAACCTAAAATAGTAAAAACAAAAGATGTATCCGAAGTTGAAAACCTCTCTGAGGTGCCTAAGGATGAGATATTTGATGTCCTTCCAAGTCATTTACAAGAAAAATCTCCAGTATTGATAGAACCAACTCAGTCTATCAATTTGGGTACCATAGAAGAACCACAGTTGATTCATGTAGCACAATCTCTGCAAGATGAAGAAAAGCAAGAATTTATAAAATTCCTAACAGGGAAGAAGATCAACTGTGCATGGAAATATTTAGATGTGCCTGGATTAGATCCTAATCTTATAATGCATCATCTCTCCATCCTTTCAAGATTCAAACCAGTCAAGCAAAAGTTGTGAAAAATGCATCCTCATGTGGCACTCCTTGTCAAAGCTAAACTACAGAAACTGCTAAAGGCTGGATTTATCTGAGTTATAGATTATGCTGAGTGGATCTCCAACATATTTCCAATTTCAGAACAAGAAAAATCTATAAGAGTATGCACAAACTTTAGAGATGTAAACAAAGCATGCCCTAAGGATGACTTTTCACTACCAAACATCAATATGATAGTGGATATGACTGTTAGCTTTGAGATGTACTCTTTAATGGATGGTTTCTCTAGATATAACCAAATTAAGATTTCTCCAGAAGATCAAGAGAAGATGGCTTTCACTTGTGCATGGGGTACCTTCTGCTGGAATGTCATGCTATTTGGTCTTAAGAATGCTGGTGCTACATATCAACGAGCTATGACATCAATTTTTCATGATATGATGCATCATACTATGGAAGATTATGTTGATGACACCCTAGCTAAATCAATGATGAGATCTGAACATCTAGTTGACTTGAGAAAAATACTAGACAGAATGGAAAAATTTAGTCTTTGACTAAATCCTAAGAAATGTGCTTTTGGTGTCCCTTCAAGGAGGCTTATAGGGTACATTGTTTCGAAGAAAGGAATTGAAGTAGATCCAGCAAAGGTAAAATCCATCATGGAGATGCAACCTCCTAAAAAAATTAGTCAAATGAGGACCTTCCAAGGAAGAGTACAATCAATCAAGCATTTCATATCTCAGCTAGTGGACATATCACAACCTTTCACAAAGACATTACATAAAGGTGTGAAATTCACATGGAATGAGGAATGTGAAAAGAACTTCAATCACATCAAGAAATATTTGGAAAATCCACCTATTCTCATGCCCCCTATACAAGGGAAGCCTTTGATATTGTATGTCTCCACTACATATTCTTCATTGGGGGAATTGCTAGCAAATCATGATGAAAACAAGAAGGAGAGAGCTATCTACTACATCAATAGAACACTGGTAGCTTATGAGAAAAACTATTGCATGATAGAAAAAGCATGTCTAGTTGTCATCTTTTCATCACAAAAGATATGACACTATATGTCGGCTCATACTACATAATTGATAGCTAAAATTGACCGACTGAAGTACTTATTGAGAAAAGCTGCCCTCATAGGTAGACTAGCTAAATGGGTAATGCTATTGAGTGAATTCTACATAGAATATGTTGAAAGAAAAGCTATCAAAGGACAAGTGATTGCAAATCAGTTAGCTGATGCTCCAATGTTTGATGATCAACCAATGCAAATGGAATTTCCAGATTCTTCTATCATGCACCTATCCTGTAGGACATGGAAATTATTCTTTGATGGATCCTACACACAAAATGGATCAGGAGTAGGCATATTGTTCATCACACCACAAGGTTACTCTATTCCAAATGCATTCAGAATTAAATTCCCTTGTACCAACAACATAGTAGAGTATGAAGCTTTACTAAATGGTATGAAAATAGTGCTTGAATGGAGAGTAACAAAATTGCACATTCATGGAGACTCACAACTGGTCATACACCAAGTCAATGATGTGTACCAAACAAAAGATGAGAAACTTATTCCATACAAATGCATGGTAGATGACCTAAAGAAGTATTTCATATCCATCACGTTTGAACAAATTCCTAGAATGGAGAACAAAGTTTCTGATGCCATGGCAACGCTATCATCTTTACTACAATAGTCTGAACATGAGCTACACTATGAGTTCTTGGTGGAAGCACTGTCATTCCCTGCCTATGATTCTCTGAAAACCTGAATGATCTACAATGTTATTGGTCACGATTCCTCTCGCTACAAAACATATACTCCTACCTTCAAGACCAAATAATTCCCGATACCTTTAACCATCATGAAAAATGTTACCTAATCCGAAATGCATCAGGGTATGTCATCATTGGTAATGATTTATACAAATAAAGTCTGGATGGTATGCTTATTAGGTGTTTAGAATGTGAGGAGTCACAATGTGCATTAGAGGAAGTCTACAAAGTTATTTTTAGATCACATTCCAATGGTTTGACACTAGCTTGAAATCTTATTAGGGCTAGGTACTATTGGCCAGACACAGAAAAAGAGGCTATCAAATATGATAAGAATTGTCAAAAATCTCAAGTCCATGGAAACTTGATTCATGCATCAGGGAAAGATCTGATTCCCTTTACAACATAATGGCCTTTCCAACAATGGGCATTTGATCTCATTGGTGGTATCTATCCTCATTCTTCTAATGGTCATACCCATATCATAACAGCAACATACTATTTCACAAAGTGGGTAGAAGTGGTTCCCCTAACATAGGCCACAGGAAAAAAATATCAATGTTCATACTGAATTACATAATTTATAGATATGGTATACTGCACTCCATTATCACAGACAATGGAGGCCAATTCAAGAACAAGGACCTATATTCCTTATGCTCTAAATTCAAAATCACTCAACATTGGTCATCTATTACTATCCTCAAGGGAATGGATAGGCTGAAGCATCCAACAAGAACTTACTGAAACTATTGCATCGAACAGTCAACAAGATAGGAAGAGACTGGAACCTAATAATCAATCCAACTCTTTGGGCTTACAAAACAAGTATCAGAATGCCAACTGGGGTTACTCCTTTTGCTTTAGTTTATGGGTTTGAAGCGGTACTGCCTATTGAGGTTGAAATCTCATCACTAAGAATCAAAATGCATGGTCTAGTAACTGATGATGATTACATAGTATCTAGGATGCAATAACTTGACCTACTAGATGAGTGCGGGAAAGCCACGTATGATCATCTTAGAGTATATCAGAAATGAATGTCTAGAGGCTACAACAAGAAAGTTAGATAGAGAATTTTAGGTTGGCGATCTAGTCTTGAGAGAAAATACTAAAAATTAATCTCATCGAGAATGCAAGGGGAAGTTTGATCTCAACTGGCTGGGTCCCTTTGTTGTCACTGCTACTTTTGGCTTTAGAGCCTATCAACTCTTAACAACTAAAGGAGAACAACTCTGAGAACCAATCAACGTTCTCCATCTAAAGAAATTCTATGCCTAGGGAATTCATTCTATGAAAAAGTCCTAAAAAAATGATCAACCTGGTGAAAACCTAGCAATAGGCACCTTGATGAATCACAAAAAAATTTAAAAATATAAAAGTACAAATAAATTGAAAAGATAAAAATACAAAAAAAGAATAAAACAAAAAAAAAGTGCCTCGGTGAAAACCTAGTAAACAGGCACCCTTGTAGAAAAAATAGAATCTCTACCAAGATGGTGAAAACCTGACAAACGGGCACCACTTGCATCAAAATGCTCCATCTATCAGCACAATCTTGGTCTTTCCCAACTTTCAGTCTGCTTTAGTTTGTACATATCTCCTTGTTTGCTTTTGCATCCCGTTTTCAATAAAGTTGGTCAGTGTACCAAACTCAACAACGTCTACATCCTATCAACATTTCAAACTTGGGGGCAATCAATGTCATATCCTATGGTCTCTAGAATACATCAGACAAATCATATCCAATCAAAGTCCTTCCACGATACATCTAAGTCAGTTTGTCTTTCTTTCTACCAGAAAAGGATTTTGCACACCAAATGAACTACAACAACAAACACACAAAAACAATCTTGGCACAAACGCTTTTATCTCCTTGTATGATTATTGATTCGCATTGATATTTCTGCATATTCTTTCCCTTTGAGCTCCTTCATGATGTCCTTACAGGATTGAGAGAGTGATGACTGGGGGCATTATCTTTTCTTTGTCTTCTATTTGTATATGAAAATCTAACAACTTTGGAAATTCTGGATTGAATTGGTGTCCACTATAAGTGCCTCCATCATGTATTAGATGGCCATGTGTACCTTGACCATCGATACTCAGATGCTTCAAGAAAATCTAATCTGACTATTGTCTTTTTGAGTGATTTCTTGCTCCTATTGTGAAACATAATTCTACCCAAGCATGTGAACGATAAAGGGTCACTGCGGGTAATTCACATTGGAATCAGAACGATCTCCCAACTGTTTGGTGTGTTTGTATGCAAGGCATATTTAGGTCATTATAACATTTATGTTCTAATGCTTATACAAATTGCAAAATCAAAATGGACATGATATTCAGGTTATCCTGGCTCTTTGTGCCTTGGTGCTTATATCTAATCTGACATTTCTAACTAACAGTCAATATTCATATGTATATGGTTGTCTAAGCTAGTGGACATTGTATCGACTATCTAGTTACCTAATAAATTTAGTGATGATAAAGACTGACACATGATCAGTGACTAAGTCCTAGGTCTTGCATTTCATTTGCATTTTGCACTTTGCATGGTCACATTTCTCATGGTTTTTCTACAGATCAATGCTTAAATTCCCCTAATTTTCACTAAAACACACAACATAAGGACTGAACATTGTATGAAGGTCTCCTTAACTAATCAGTAAGTAGTTGCCATCCTAGGTTACACATCTATTTTGATGATGACTGAACACTTGTCTTCTTCATATACCTGCAAAAACATGTCATGTGTATCGCTGCATTTACATTACATTTCATTTCATAAATCCACTATATACATACATAAGAATCCATAATAAAACATATATGTGCATTTATTCATCTACTATATATCATTGCATTGCATATTCATACATTTAAAAGAAAACATTCATTGCATAATCTATACATTCCACAATAAAAGAAATATTTCATACATAAGCATCACATGACATTACATCATAAACCGAAATGACAAGTATAATGATGTCACAACCAAAAATCAATCTCATATATATATATATATATATATATATATATATATATATATATATATATATATATATATATATATATATATATATATATATATATATATATATATATATATATATATATATATATATATATATATATATATATATATATATATATATATATATATATATATATATATATATATATATATATATATATATATATATATATATATATATATATATATATATATATATATATATATATATATATATATATATATATATATATATATATATATTAGAATATCGAAAGAGTACAATGGGGTGCACTACTAGCACTATGTACAAAAGAATGAACTACAGTGAGCTATGAGATATAATGAAAATATCAAAAATAGTGAACTATAAATAGATCAACTATCTACCTGGTCCTTAGCATCAGGTGCAAATCCTCCTCCAGTAGGTGGATTAGGTGGTGGCTCAGCACATGGGGCCCTAGCTCCCTCATAATCTATCATGTACTAGGACTTTGAGGTCATCCTCTATCCAAGTGGCACAATAGAATAATATGCTGAAACATAATAGGCTACCAGACCCATCTGATGGATCACCTCAGCCTGCAGATGTCTAACATCAGCCTCTCACTCATGCAACTGTCTCTCATGATCTTTAAGCTAGACCTCTAATGTCACTCTATTGGTCCTCTGATCATGTAGCTGCTATTAGAGCCGCTTGATAATATCCTATGGGGTAAACCTCAAACTAGGATCTGCCTCCGCAACTACCTTTGCCTCCTCTATAGGCTGCTATATGCTAGCATCTCTATGTGCTTTACGATGATGAATCTTTGCACATAAGTCAAAATCAAGAGCATCCTATGCCTCCTCCATTGAAGTATCTTGCTGAGCTCCTAGAATCTCATTAGTACTATCAATCCCACCCAAGGTACCACTCTCACCTCTGGAATATCTGTGCTACAATACTATAGGCCTACTTGCTGGACCTTTCTATAGTCAGGGAGGTCTCATATATCCTGATGGCCTAGGGGGGGTCATCACTACTCATAACCTAGGTGGTGTCGGCTGCACTTCTGGGATCTATACCTCATGCCATCTCTGACCTCTTCCCATAGGGGCACCTATGACATCCTCAATGTCCTCCATGGTAGGAATAAGCTCAGCAGGATCTGAGAAATGCCTCATTGGATGCTCTACCAAATAAGCAATGAAAGCATCTGTCACTCCAACATTGGCCACCTGTGGTCTGTAATCCCAATCCCTGCTAACAAGCCTGTAGTACTCAAGGTTGCAATCTGCATAGGAAAGCCTAGCTGACCATCCTAGACCAATCTCTCACACCAATCGTGCATAGGAAACAAAATCATGTGGTGCATCCTGAATGATGTTGTACTGATGCCAAACCCATGTAATGATAAATCTCTTCAGGACTGTGGTCGATCATCCTATAAAGATCTAACTCTGAAAAAAATATCCAAACTGGACACAAGCAATTCGCCATGCCTCAACCTACAAATACAGTCTCCCCATGACAAAGGTCATATCATCCAACACCCACCGCCAATACTTGGTGTGACCCATCTGGACCTGTGTAATGTATCTAGAATATCTATAGATCAGCGGCTCATGTGGCCGTCTCTCATTTGTACAAATTGGTCTTCATATAGGGATATTCTCCTAAGTCCAAATTTGAAGAACTAGAGCACCAGAAGTGAATGTCTTACCCTCATGGTAGACAATCTCATGCATCTCAGAGAACATATTCGCTAATAAGCACTGACCCCATTGAAGCTCGGCAGGACTCGCCATCAGACATGCAACCATTGGGGCCCATCCCATAAGAAGACCATTCTGTTGATGGTCGGACATGATGATCCCTCCGATCATGCCAACTATAATACACTCTAATTGATGGGACATGCCATATCTCTATACAAGTGTCTCCCATACGATCTATTGTGCTATCTGCTCATCAGCACCAAATAATGTGAAGAATGCAAGTAACCCTGTGTTCCCCACACTGATGTAATCTGGGTGTAGGCCATGAAAAAGTATCTTGAGGATCCTATAAATGTCCTCAAGTGTAACAGTGATCTCCCCTGTTGGAAGATGGAATGTCTGCATCTCTAAATGAAAATGCTCTATCAATGCAGTTAGAAGGTCATGGTTTACCCAAATATCAGGTTACTAGATCAGGAACTCAAAATCATAGGCTGCTAGATGGACTCTCATGGGGTTAGGCAGCAACAAAGAGCATCTCCGAGTAGCAAGGTGTGAGATACAAACATGCATATATGGGTAATGGACCTACACAACACAAAAATAGGACACTCTATTAGTAAATTGCTCAGAAATCAGACTAAAGGAATAGAAAATGAGAAATTGAATACTTCAAAAGGTGCATTAAAGGCTACCAAAATCAGCTACAAAATCAAAAAAGTTAAAAATTTGGCTTAAGGGCTTCAAAAATAGTCGTTGTTTTGCATACGACAATTCAAAAAATTAAAGACTAGCATGAAGAGTCGTACGAGTTTTTACATCTTCCCATATGACACTTTATGGTCATACGACATTGTACATGCTCTCGCATGACACTTGAGGGACCCGATGATATTTTGTACGACAAATGGGTGCCTCTCATACGAGCTACATATGTTTCCTACATGGCATTCTACATGGGATTGAAAACTCGTACGAGCCTAAGAAGACTGTCGTACAAGTTTTCATGGTGCAAAAATAAAGAATTTCAAAAAATGTCTAAAAGATCCTAAAAAGCATAAAAAGATGCAAAATTTGAATTCACAAAGAGGTACAGAGGTCCACTTACCAAATTCCCATACTGTCGACATCTCTGGAATTGTCAGCTGCGCTCAAATCAGTGCGAGGAGATAGGAACCTTCATTTTCACTCAAAGGGCTCCACAAAGTTTATAAAAGTCAATGGTGAAAATGATTTGAAAATGACCCTTTTGGGCCTTATATAGGTTTTGACCTAATTTTTTAGAGTGCTCCATTGGGCGTGAAAATTGCACCCCTAGCTGATTTTGACATTCTGAAACCATTTTCGGGATCAAAATTGAAATCTGAGTCGTTTATATTGTCAAAATCATGATTTAATAATTTTAGACCCATGACAACTGATTGCTTGCATAATTGACCTTCATCACCTTCCAGAAATCCACTATTCAACTTCATTGATTATCATACATCAAACTCTTCAAATTTCAACTTGGTTAGCCATGGTCAACTCATGGTCAAACCTAGTCAAACTTGGTCAACAGGACCTCCAAATGATATAGAACACATCCCCGGACATGCATAACCACTTCTAAATTATATTACATTGCCTCTAAACTATTTCACACTGGTTTTCTTTCTAGATTTTGATTTTCATCCCAAAGGGGGCATGGTATTGCACATCATTTATCAAATCTATCAAATCAAATTTCTTTCAGTAATCAAGACAACAACCACGTCTAGTTGCTGACTCATCAAAGTCCTTGTCGCTTGGGGCATATCAGATTCACTGAAATCCATATCAATCTAGTGGTTTCCTAAAACTTGTGAACTATATTAGCTTTTTGTAACCATCGGTTCAGTTGTGTTACTTCCTTGATTCTTCATAACTGAAGGGTTCATATTTGACATCCTTTCGATCCCTTTAGACAATCAGGTCTAGAGTTAGGATAGTCACTTCCTCGTAATCATAGGTTTAGAATCAAGCATTTTGACACTTCTTCGTAATCATTGATTCATTGTTGATATAGTTAACATCATCTTGATTCTTTGGTCAACTAGGACCTGAATCAACATCTTCAAATCTTTCAATCAATTTTTGTCTCAGAATCGGTTAATCTTTCAAAATTAGTTTCTCCACCACATAACTAAGTGTGCGCTATCATTAGAAATAGATTAATCTTTGAACCATTGCGCTTCACCCAGTAATTCAAAGAGGGGAAAAATGTAATACCCCAAAAATGGGCTATAGGACCATTGACCTCCTATATCAATAGATTGATCAATATTGACATAAAAGTCCTAATTGAAGGTACATCAACACATCAAATCATCGAAACCCTAATCAATTCTATCTTAATTCTGCATTGGGGAATATTCTTAAATATTTGTAATTTTTCCTAATTATCTTTAGTTAAATATTGTTTGGCGATAAATGACATTATTTATCCTAAAATTAATTAATTGAATATGTCAAATATTTGATTAATTTCATTTAATTTTGCCACTTAATTATTTAATTAGATTTAATTAGATTTATTCCTAATTAATATGATTTTTATTTGACAATAAATCAAAATTTGCTAAAAATAATCAATTGAACATTTATTTAATTGATTAAATCAAGTTGTCAAATTTAATGATATAGTTTTGGGATAAAGTTTGATCAAATAATTGATTAACCCATAAATCAGTTATTTTTATTCAAAAATCAATTAAGTTGAGAATAAATCACTTGGAATATTAAATAAATTCATAATTATCCATGCACATTCAGAAAAAGAAGTTAACTTTAAATCAACAAATCAATTCAATTTGTTAACTTTTCAAACTCAACATGTGATTGGGAATTGGAAAAGTGATTTGAACTCCTGATTTGAGTTAAAAAGTTGTTTTGCATGATTTTATGAGTTAACTCTTTCTGATTTTCTGATAACTCAACAATCAATCTAAGTTGATTAGTGAGAGATCTTTGGCTTTTTCCATGCATTCTCAGACCTTGGATTTCTATATAAATGAGGCTCAGTCCTTCAAAAAATAACCTGTGAATTTGGAGAATCTGGCTTGTGCAATTTGGCAATTAGTGATATTGTGCTATTTCTTGAATTCTTGTTTTCATTCATTGTTTATAGCAATTCCATAGCATTGATAGATTAGATTGCATTCATTTCAATTCATTTTTAGATCAATTCTCATACAGTTTTTCATACATATTGCATAGAAAAATAAAAAAATAGATTAATCTGCATTCATCTTTCATCCATTTTTCATCATTAAATCCTTCATTTAGGTGTTTCATTGTCACTGATCTCAGTCTAACTCTGAGAATACCATACTCGCACTTACTAGAAGGCAGTAAATCACCTGGTTAGCAATAGTTGTTTATTTGTAAATTTTTAGATTTGCTAACCTCTAATGTTTTACTAAAGTGTTGTGTCTCCAACTAGGTACAATTTTCACACACAATAACCTATCACCATAGATGCAAAGTCAACTTATATATCTTTAATATCATCTATAGTCATAGCTCTATCATCTTTTTTGGATTTGGTTAACTCAGTAACCAAATGTGTTGCAACTGTTCTTAATGTGCACTCTAATCCTTTTTCTTAAAATCCACTAACTTTGTGAATCATTATCTTCAAAATCTTGTGAGTCTTGTCCAACCAAATAAATTGATCATGCACTCTGCTTAATACATAGTGAATCTAATTGGGATGGAATTTAATGGGAATATCCACCACATACTTTAAACCTTTCACATATATATACTTGTGTTCATCTCTCAATACACCATTGGTACACATATCCTCGTATTCTTTCTTGATAGCTCCAGCTCCCAATTCTTCAATCTTGTAATGAACATAGGACCACACATCCTCAATCAAAGGAATCATAGATAGGGCACTAGTCATATCTACCTCAATCGCTTTAATCAGATGAAGCTTGAAAAAAGATTAAGGCTTCTCAATAATGGTCATCAAAATAGGTGTATCAACTCTTCTTTCCATTTCAACCAACTCCAATATCAAAAAAATCCAACTATGAACTAGATAGATAACTCACAATACACTGATTAGGGCTCACAAAAAATTGATAGCAAGCTAGGTTTAAATATCTTGGCTCAAATTCAACCTATGCACAATAACACTTTGAATAGCTCTCAAATGTTCAAATGAATGTAAAAGTAAAAAGTGAAATTACTTCCCTCTATTTATCATTGAGAAATAGATGTTACTCACTTCCAATGGTAAAACAATGATTTTTAGACACATCCCTAAAAGCAGTGGGTATAGAGGGGCAACGTTGAGACCCCATATTAATGTACCTATCCAAACTATGGTGGAATACAACCTAGCTCACAAAACCACACGAAATGCATTGCTAGTCACCAAGCTTAACCAATTAGGTTCTCTGGGGCACACACCAATCATGGACACATATGGGTGGGGAAAATAGGCATATATTGTTGGTGAGGCAGGGACACAAATGATAAATATACCTTACACGCTTCCAATGGTAAAATAGTTCTTTTCCAACATTAGGAATAGTGTCTTACCACTGATTAATGCATATCCACTGATATGTAGTCCAATCTTACACCATAATGTGCATATAGATCTTATCGTTATTAGATATAGGGGATCGGTGAAGGATTTTTCTTTAACTGCTCCTGCTAAGAAAAAAATATGCTAAGTTTGAAGAAGAATCCTCTGCACCAGATGATGGTGAATTCTCTTTAGATGATTTTACCTTCTCTTGTTTCTCTCCTTTCCTCCATATATTCTTCATCTCTCGACTGACTTCCTCAATATCAACAATCCTTTTACCTTTTTTTCATCTGATCAGTTGAGTGATTAGTTCCTAAACTGACAATCTCGAGCAATATGACTGATCCTATGGAAAAGGAAACATTCCATACTGTAATATCCCAAAAATGGGTTTCAGTACCATTAACCTCATATATCGACAAATTGATCAAAATTGACCCTAAAGTCTTAACCTAAGGCACATCTGCACATCAAGTAATTGAAACCCTAATCAAACTTGTCATAAATCTGCATCGGGGAATATTCTTGAATGTTCCTAATCTATCCTAATTATATCTAATTAAATATTATTTGGTGATAAGTGATATTATTTTATTTATCCTAAGTGTAATTGATTGAATATGTTGAATATTTGATTAAATAAACTTAATTTAGCCAATTAACTATTTAATTAGATTTAATTAAATTATTCTTAAATAATGTTGTTTATTTGACAACAAATCAAAAACTCAAAAATAATTGATTGGATATTCATTTAATTGATTAAAATTGAATTATCAAATTAATGATGTCATTTTTGGATAAAATTTGGTTAAATAATTGATTAACCCATAAATCAGTTATTTAATTGATTGAATCAAATGGGTTGAGAATAAAACACATGAAAAACTAAATAAACTCATAATTATCTATGCAAAAATTAGAAGATCAGTTAAACTCAAAATCAACTCTTGAACTCCTTTTGTTAAGTTTCTAAACTCAACATGTGATTGTGAGTTAAAAAGTAGATTGGAGTGATCTCAACTTCTAATTATGAGTTAAAAAGCTGATTTGCATGATCATCCACAATTGACTATTTCTAATTCCATGATAGCTTGCCAATCAATTCAAGTTAATCAAGGAGTGATTTTTTGTTTTTCAATGAGTTCTCAAACCTGGATTTTCTATATAAACAACCCTTGGTCTTCATAAAGGAGATGTGCAATTTTGAGAACAACAGAGTTATACTGTCGAGTTCTTGCGAGATTGTACATCCATTGAGATCAATTGCTATCATTTATTTTCTAGTTCTTGCATTCATAGCTTAACTTCATTTTCATTGATATCAAGTTTTAGATCAATTTCATCTAGATTAATCATTGTTATTGCATTGAAAATCATAAAAATATAGCTTAATCTTGCATTTAGTTCAATATTTTTTGTATTTAAATCCTTCATTTAGGCATTGCATTGTCACTGACCTCGGTCAAATCTAAGAATACCATACTCACATCTTCTAGAAGGTAGTAAATCACCTGATTGATGATATATTCATTGATTATTTATTTATTTATCATTAATCTGTAATGTTTTACTAAAGTGTTGTATCTTCTAAATAGGTACAATTTTCACACACACATTTCTAGCACCCACCATGGGGCACAATATCGGGTTTCCATCTCACATTTCATCAAATTTATGACTACTTTCCATCAAGTTCTCAGATTTTAAAAAAATTTCGTACAATCTTGTACGACAGTTTGCAGAGTGTCATTTCGGAAACCACTATCTATCGTATGACAATCGACATTCCTGAAGTGTCATATCAGTTCATATGCATTTTTGTATCAAAGCTATATTGTCATGTGGGTTGAGGTCTATTGTTGTATGACATTCCACACCAGTATTTCAATTTTCGTATGGGTTTTGTGATTAGTTTTTAAGGTTTTCTATCCTAAAATTTGATTGATACTAATCCTAACCCTGTAGTTTTCTTGTGTGTGATTATTTTAGATAGCCTAACACTTTTTGCAAGACGTGAGACAAAGACCTGAGCATTGAAACTCTCCCTTTTGGCCCATTCTTGTCTTGTCTTCTAAGCCCTTGTTTGTAGGAAACCCTTTCAAAAATCGCTGGCCAAAGAAAGCTCAATCAACAAATAATTCTGACTTGTGGTTTTGTAGGTTGCCAAAATCTTCATCAAGAAAATATTCTATTTCATTAATCTCTTTTTCATAGGCACATAGTTAATTCATTACGTGTGTCATATTGACATCACGATAGATATTGAGGGGATTATGCTCTTCTCTTTTTAGAGAATCAAAAACCCAGAAGGTATCTCCCCCTTGGCAATGTGCATACTATCTCTAGATTAACTCTATTTGGTGTGTCTTGGATAGGGAAAAGGAAAAGGTTAGGGGATTATGATCTTCTCTTTTTAGAGAATAAAAAACCAAGATCCTGTGGTCCCCAACCTCACATTTCAATTAAACCTTTAGAGGGCCTAGCGACTAAGGTAAAAATCTCTTGAGAATGACCCAAGTGGGGACAAGTCTTAAGCCAACTCTTCCACCCCACTATAAAATTTGACGCTTCCTTGAGGTTAAAGCCTTAGAAGACATAATTTCACTTGTTCCTTGGATTTATTCTATGAATATGCTTGGAACCTATGTAGAGAGGAGCCACTTCAATCTTGCTTGCAAGACTACATAGGTTTAAGTACTCATAGGGTTAACAACCTCAATCTTGCTTGCAGGACTATGGGAGATAGTTGTGAATGGATGCCTTGATTAAAAGACTAAGCTAGTTTACCACTGATCTACCTCCAAAATATTTGTAGTGCTTATGCGAGGTGAATAGTAATCACCTCAAGAAACTCATCATATCGAGCCCTCCTTGACATTACTACTCGACTATTATGGCCTCCAACATCCATTGCGTGTTGTTGGACTATAATATTTTGAGGATTCATTGAGTGTGTTCCTAAGTTAGTGAGAAAGTAATACATCTCTTCTCCTAGTTAGGTTAAGCTAGGTGTGATTGATTCATCGAGTCAGTTCCCATGTGTTTTCTATGATTGTGAGCCTATTTCTATGATAAACATCCTTAGAAAATCTAAAACACACAGATTTTGAAAACTGGAAAGGAAACTTGAAAAGGAAATTGAGACCAAAAATACCCAAAAATCCCAAAATTTGAAGAAAAATCCTTTTTTGGTGTAAATTGTCATTCTTCACTAGCAATTGTTGTACGACAATTGCTCATTATTCCCAAGTGTTGTATCAGAACCCCCAAAGTGTCATATGAGAAGCAGGTTATTTTTGTATGAGAGTTGTCATAAATCCCAAGCAAAAATCAATTCCTAGTATCAATTGTCATACGAGATCCCATATTGTCATGCCAGGACTTATTCTATGTCATACGAGCCTACATACTATCGTATGACAGTTTGCACAAATTTCTAGAAAATCCCTAATTTTGACAAAAATCTGGTCAACCTTTAGCTTTGGTTAAATTTTTTTTATAAAATCCAATGTGTCAGGTACAGAGAAGAGAAACAACAATCCAATTCTATTTTCCCAAAGTGGTCTATTTCGCTCGATTTGTCATCTTGTTGATTAATTTGGAACACATCTTATCTTGTGTCAAAAACCTTGTCAAAACACTTTCAATTTTTCATCCTCTCTCAAAGGCTAAGTGTTGTGTATTAGTGTCCACTATATTTTGGGCATCTACACATACACCTTGGATATTGTATCCTTCACTTATGTCCAGGTCATCTTTTCATCAAATAACCCTTGACAAAGTTATGTCACTTGATTTCTCTAAATCAGATTGTCATTCATTTGTCTTATCTTGCTCCAAGATTCACCTAAAGGTTAATGGTGGAAACAAGAGCTTCCTCACAAAGAAAACCAAGAGAAGATCCAAAGACATCACCCTTGTCTTCTCTCATTGTTTATTCTTTTCATCAACCCTACGATCATGATCTTTATGAAGAAGATGAACTAGGAAATTTGCACTTAAAAGGAGGTCACACAACTCCTCCTGAATCAACTCAAGAAGAAAATCAACATGCTGATATGTCTCGAAGAGAAGCTAGCCATGTTTGAAAAGGACATAACTCTGAAGAGGGTAGGGCTTAGGAGCCCACACCTTCAGAAATTGTACAATATCGAGATGATGATCTCTTTAAGAAACTCATGAAGCATTTCCTATGAGAGGATAAAGAGACATACTTCCTCGAATTAGCCCAACAAGGGGCTAAAATTCCTCACAATTTTAATGTTGAAGACATTGTAACACAAGAGGAAGAGACCCCTATCATAGCCATGATGAAACAGATGCATGCTATGCAAGTAAAACTTAACAAGCTGGAAAAAGAGAAAGAACCCAAATAATTCTCAATGGATGCCTTGTGTCCATTTCCATTCGATCGAAGCTTGTATATGCCACCATTCCCTAAAGGGGTGGAACTACCAAAATATGACAAATATGATGGAAATTTAGATCCTCAAGATCATGTCAGAGAGTTTTGCGCTCTATCCATGGAGTTCATGCATGAACCAACCTACCTAATGCATCTCTTCCCATGATCTTTGGGAGGGTCAGTCATCTATTGGTTCCCCAAAATACTTCCAACAATCAAAAATTTTGAGGAGTTAATCAAATTGTTCTATCAACAATACTCCTACAACATCCAACATCTAGTCACCATGATTGACATATGAAATCTGAAACAGAAAACATAAGAACCATTCCTGACTTTTCTCAAACATTGGAGGAAGAGATTTTCACTGTATCCTTGACAAATTATGAAAAATGAAAAACTAGAAATATTTGTCAATAATCTAGTTTTGGAAATCAACTACCATCTACAAATACAAAATCACACTTCATTTGACAAAATGGTAGATAGTTCCATAAAGATAGAGGGCGTACTTGTTCACAATGGAGATATCTCACTTCATAAAGAGAACAAGTATGATTCAGGTTCCAGTTCCAACAACAAAGACAAAGTCAAATTTTGGAACAAGAATAAAAATGTTGTCACAGATGGTGTTGTGGATCACATCAGTGCTCCACCCAAAGCACTAGCATTCAACCTCACAATTGGCACTCAAGCCATAAAAGCCTCAGAGAAGAAAGAAACTAAGCTTCCTAAAAAGTCAAATGACTATAAAATGTGGGTTACAAGACCAAAACATGAGTTCACTCCTTTGGGTGAGTCCTTGGAATTTTCTATGAAAAATCTGCTGGTAAATAACATCATCACACTTCCTAAGATAAAACCTTATGATCCAAAAATCAAACCTAAGTGGTGGAATGAGACCAATTTCTGTGACTTTCACCGGAACAAGGGTCATAAAACCAATAGTTACATGCACTTGAAACATCTTATTCAAGACAAAATTGATGTTGGAGAAATTCTTATTGACAACCATAAATCCAACAATGATCATACATAATTCACATAACCTTTTCTAAAGCATAATGAGAGAGAATCATCTTCTTCCAAACCAAACATGGGTGCTAAGGTCAATTACAGACACTCTGATAACAATGATGTCATCAACATGGTAGAGCCATGCTCATCTCAACATTTCAATGTCATCACCATTGTCAAGAAAGAAAAAGATAATAGATCATCCAATGCGGTCACTCTATCTCAAGCTCAGATAACCCTTCTAGGACAGAGCTCAGGATCATCAAAAGTCTTAAAGACACCACTCAATCTTACATCAACAGCTAAACAAAGGACTATGTGCAAATCTTTTGATTCTAAAGAGTCCAAAACAATATCTTACAACATTATCCAACAAATGCAACACACTAATGCAAAGATTTTCATATTTGAGTTACTTTGGATTTCTCCTGCTCATCATGCAGTTCTAGACAAAGCTCTTATCAATTCTAATGTACCAGAAGATCTTGATCTTGATTGGTTCTAGACCATGGTGGGTCACTTAACCTCTCCTCAATACATACCCTTTTCAGAGGAAGATGAAAATTCACTGAGTCATCCACATAACCAACCATTGCATATTGAAGTCATGATCCAAAACTGCCATGTCAAATGTGTATTGATAGATGGAGGCACTGGCCTAAAAAAATGTTCATATAAACTAGTGACCCAACTAGGGTTGTCAAAAGATGCTATTGATCCAAAAAAGAAAATAAAAATAAAATAATATGATGAGCAAGAAATAACTTCCAAAGGATTCATCGTGCTACCTATCAGAACAGGACCTGTAATCAGAGACATCACTTGTCAGGTGCTAGACCTCCCGCTGGCCTATAAAATCATTTTAGGAAGGCCCTGGATTCATGAAATGCAAGATATTCCATCCACATACCATCAATGCATCAAATTACCATATGATGGAGTAGAGGTCACAATACCTATGGATATGTCAACATATTGCAATGCTTTGAAGGAAAGTGCTAACAAACTTGTTCCAAACAATAGAGAGTCTTCCATAAAATAGAGTGATATAGGATCCACCTCCAAAATGGAAGGCATAGAAAAAGAGGTCAAAATCAAAGATACAGGTATGGGAGAATACACAATGGAACTAGTTCTATCTCTTACATCTCTCCCACTTTCACCTAAATCTTATGGATAACCTTCAGAGAAAATGAAACCTACAACTAAGGAATCACAGGTCATCTATGATTGAACTTTCATTACATAAATGGTATCTAAACAAGAAATAGATGAAGAAGAGGCTATATTATCTTGGTTATACAAAGATGAATCTCAATCACAAACCATTCAAAAGTGTGAATCCAAGTCACTTAAGGTTCCTTCAAAATCTTATGGACCAGGACACAAGCTAATTTCCAAAATGGGATACACTAGAAAAGGACCTCTAGGGACAAGAGGAAAAGGTATCATAAAACCTATTGAACATTATGGAATAATTAAACAAGGATACAACAAGTATAGGTTATCAGAAGAAAAATTTTCACCTTAGTGGAAACTCTACTCATGACATAGAACAAATAGAACTAGAGACATGTATTCAAGAAAAGGGAGAAACACATCATTCAGACAGTGATGATTCAAAAAAAATAGATATTTTTCCTTATGAACATATTCCTCAACATATACTAGATCTTCTTAATGATGAAAAGAAACCTAAGGAAAGAGTCAATGTGGTAGACACACAAGAGCCTACTATTGCACAAGAAACAGTCACAACATAAGAACCAACTGATCCTAAAAACAAACAAGAAGAAGAAGATATATCTATCACCATAGTTGAACATTCGGGACACTCTAGTGATTCTAAGACAGATTCACATGAATATGAATTCCACTCAAACTCTGAAGGAAACCTTTCTTGGGTGATTCATCTTGATTTCACACATGTTCTTGATTTTTCCAGAGGTGGTGATGAGGAGTCTAATGACTATGAATGGGGAGTCATTCTAGAACCAGAAGAAAAAGAACTCATAACAGAAAAACATACTAATAGTATTCACCAATACACACCTACAATCAACATGATCCTAGAACTACATGATAGGCCTCATGAGTCTGATCCACTTATTACTAATGCAGGATCCAATGATGACATTGAGACGCTTAATGAGATAAACATCTTAAGTAGTAATATCACCTTAGAATTTGAGAGTTGAATCACAACCAATGATGACAACACTATATGTGTAAACACTATCAAACATTCCTTCCCTCCACATACTATCAAATACCTTGAACTTATTGACCAGACATCCAAAGACCCAAGACACAATATCCATACTTTCCAAACAGACTATGCCTTAACATGTTACCTAAATGTGGTTGAATCCATAAAAAATTCCATCAGTTAACCAAGTGTCAGCATGATAGAGTCGGATATCAAATATCTCAGTCAAAATAATAAAAGCAAAAGTAAATATCTGAAGCACCCAAGGATGAGATATTTGATGTCCTTTCAAGTCATTTACAAGATAGATCACCAATTTTGATAGTGTATTGTCAGAAAATGGAAGAACTTCCATTTAGGACTGGTTTATCCCTCTGAGTAAGTGGGTTAGGGTCATGTCAAATGCCTTGAATGGGTCTTTGACTTGGATCATGGTCCCCTATCTTGCCCTATTTTCCACTTCTTTCCTACCTATTTCTGGCATCTCACTCTGAGAATTTGAGGTTCTTGATGTCGGGGTCAAGGTCGACCTTCTGGGTCAAGGTTAACCTCAACCATGACCTAGGTCAGGGTTGACCTCGACCCTGAACTAGGATCTAAATTTCAAAATCTGAGGATTTTCAGATGTCAGGGTTAGAAGATTTATTTTCCCACTTTCGGGTTTGCTGTTTCAGGATTCAAAATGGTGACTCT
Organism: Chamaecyparis obtusa; assembly: GCA_027943335.1. Taxonomy (NCBI): domain Eukaryota; kingdom Viridiplantae; phylum Streptophyta; class Pinopsida; order Cupressales; family Cupressaceae; genus Chamaecyparis; species Chamaecyparis obtusa. The sequence goes on along the minus strand of BSBK01001553.1, from coordinate 100,405 downwards.
TTAAATGCATTTAATTTAGGTCCACTCCTAGGGGTATAGGCCTAAGGGGAATTTATTTCTCATATGTCAGCCTCTCTAGAATTTTGTGCCCTAGACTAGTATATAAGGAAGCCTTCTCCTCTCATTTTGATAAGACATGATATTGAAAAGACAAGAAAGAGAGAAAGAAAGTAGGAGAAAGGAAGCATTCAAGTATTCAAGCACTCAACATTCAAGTATTCAAGCATTCAAGGTCCAATTCATCAAGGAGATCCATTACTAGCCATTTAATAATTCAAGCTCTATGGAGCGCTCTTGTTGAAGATTTCTCCATCCATATCCAGTCAAGCTTCTTACTATTCCAAGATCCATTCAAGATTTTTGTTGAAGATCCAAATGCAATTGATTAGAGAAATCCTACATCCTACAATTCTACATCCACTTGGAGCATCCATACTTGTGGATTCAAGGATTTCAATCCTCCACAAGGGTTTCTACATAAGCAAGGTGAATTGTTCTATTTACTTTGTTTATTACTACAATTTCAATTATATTTCAAGGTTAATTCCAAAACTGGGGTTTGACCAAGGCAAACCCCCCATCCAAACAACAAAACCATTTTTCTTGTAGGTTCAGGTGCGGAACAATGAATTACAGAGAAGATTCAGATACCCTTTTCGACAAACTTTCAGGATCCACAAATAGAATTTTTGTCGTAGCAACGCAAGTCAAGGTCGACATAAAGGGGTCAAGGTTGACCTACATTTGGGTCAAGGTTAACCTGGTTCAGAAAAGAAAAAGATTTCTGGGTTTTCTACATCTCTGTGTTTCTGTTCCAAATCTGATTGTAGAATTTCTAGAAACTCAATACAGACACCAGAAAATAGCAATTTCCAAATCTACAATACTTTGAGGTTAGTATTCAATTCATTTCAATTCTCTCTTCCATAACATAATGTACAGTTTTCCTCTTGTTTCTTATTACTCATCGATTGATTCATTTATACATTGACCAATTTCTTGTGGTTAATCAATTTGGATCTTTCCTTTGGGAATTAATAAGGGAATCTTACCTTCTCCAGTTATTTCTAAATGTAAAGGATATCATATCATCATCATTTCATCATATTTTATTATTTACAAATAGAACCAACTCAATCTATCAATTTAGGCACAAAAGAGGAACCTAAATTGATTCAAGTTGCACAATCTCTATTAGAAAAAGAGAAACAAGAACTCACCAAATTCTCAATGAAGAAGTAAATAAACTTTGCATGGAAATATTTAGACATGTCAAGATTAGATCCTAATCTGATGATGTATCATCTTTCTATAGCTCTAGGAGTTAAACCAATTAAAGAGAAGTTGTGAAAAATACACCCTCATGTTGCAGTTCTAGTCAAAGCTGAATTAGAGAAATTACTCAAGGATTCATCTAAGTAATAGACTATGCTGATTGGATATCAAACATCGCTCCAATGTCAAAACTAGATAAATCTATTTGAGTATGCACAAATTTTAGAGATGTGAACAAAGCATGCCCAAAGGATGATCTTCCACTACCAAACATCGATATGATAGTGGATATGACTACGGGATTTGAAATGTACTCTTTAATGGATGGTTTTTCTAGATATAACCAAATCAAGATTGCTCCAGAAGATCAAGCGAAGACAGATTTCACCTATGCATGGGGTACTTTCTACTAGAATGTAATGCCATTTAGTTTGAAAAATGTTGGTGCTACTTATCAAAGAGCCATGACATCTATCTTTCATGATATGATGCATAAAAACATGGAAGACTATGTAGATGACACCTTAGATAAATCAATTAAAAGATCTGAGCACCTATCTGACCTGGGTACAATACTGGATAAAATGAATAAATTTAGTTTCTGACTAAATTCTAAGAAATGTGCCTTTGGTTTTACTTGATGCAGGACATGTAAGGAGGATCCAATTAAGGATAGTCCAAACAAGCAGCCAAACACCACAATGTGGAATAACACAACAAGACAATGTTTTCAACTAAATTTTTATTAACATGCCCGGCTGTAAGGCCTTCTAGGTTAGGGCCAAATACAATCAAAAGTATTTCTACAATCTCTCATCTAGTCCAACTCTAAAAAAAATCAGCAACTGATGGAAAACACTAAGGTAGATCTAAACTTCAGCTTGCAAGCCACCAAGCAATCTCCTTGTCTCCAAGCATGCAAACCACTAGCTCTATTATTACAAACTATCAGATAACAATCTGATATTCAAGATCTCACAAGATCCAGATCTAATCTTCTATCTGCACTGACTTTTTTTCTCCTAAAAAACTACCCAAAAACTCATTAAATACTAATCTTCAGCTACAAGTCAGCTGGAAGAAACAATTAACTCCTAAGCCAAGTCAGCTCCTATTATAAAAAAATATTAAATCTAACAATGGTCAGCTCATAAATAGCCTTACAAACATTTAATTCTCCATGTCAGCCTCTAGATATACATAGGAGAATACAAAAAAAGATACCAACAATAAATGCACCAATTCGGCCAACCAAATCTCCAAGAACTCCAATCGGTAAACTAGAACTACCGAGCACTAGAGAAACAACCGAGCACCAGTGAAACAACAGACCATGCCAAGCATCACCAAGAAAAAAAGGCATCACTGAGCAAGCATGTCCACTGAGCACCATAGGCATTGCCAAGTACAAGTTCCACTAAGCACAAGAGGTTTCACCAAGTTCCTTCAGTGACCAAGCTTCCTTCAATAACCAAGACTGTTAAAGCTGCAACCGAGTAACACTTAACCAAAACAACACACCACCATGTAGATTCACCAAGTACGCTAGAATGCCCCTGCATCAAACACCCCAGGTTCAAAAAGATGTTCTCAAAGGCTAGAAGAACATCTTCTAGGATTCAACACATAAACCCCAAACTGGTTCTTCTCATACAAGTCCTTCAACTCTTCACCTTGCATACTCTTCCACTTTTGTTTCCTCTATCTTTTCAAATCTTTCCTTGATAACACAAAGGCTTTTTCTCCATACTGATCAATCCTTTATGAATTTCTCAACACATCTCGGCTACCAAAGTTGATATTTCTCCTACCAAGTTTTGTATCCAGCAAAGGCATCAAGGAAAACTTCCTGTCATTCTTCTCAACAGTAAATATATTCTTGAAACAATCATACATAGCTCTACAATCATATTGCTAAGGTCTACCAAGCAATATATGACAACTATTCATCTCCACAATATCACACAACACTAGATCCTTATACTGGCCAATCTGAAAATCAAAAAAGCACTGCTCCCTCACTTCCAGAGCATGAACATCTTGTAACCAACCAATCCTATAAGGATAAGGATGCTCCATTCTCTTCAAACCAAGTTTCTAAACCATGTCCTCAGCAACAAGGTTATCAGTAATACCACTATCAACAATTACATCACAAAGTTTACATCTAGACTTGCACCAAGTTCTGAACAAGTTACTCCTCTGACAAGGTTCCCCCTTTGCAACGAGCAATATTCTCTGAACTAGCAAGTTATCAGATTCAGGTTCATTGTGAATGTTCTCATTTACCACAGCAATCCTTTGGTCACCAAACTTCTTCTGTGTACACTCAAAATAATGGTGTCCTTCTTCAATACAATTATAACAAGTACCCTTAAAGATAACCCTACCTGTCTTCTTTTTCAATTCCATAGGTTTCGGTTCATCTTCAACAGTCAGTTTATCCTTCACCAAGAGATCAATATTTTCCTTCCCTCAGGGATTACTATGTTGTCTCCTTTTCAACTTATCTTCTGCCTTTAGAGCATATAGATAAGCATCTTAAACTAAATCAATCTTCAACATACCAAGCTCCTCCTAAATATTAAATCTCAAACCATTCAGATACCAAGCTACTTTGTCTTTACCAAGTTCTCTGTGTCTAGACCGAATAGTCAACTTGTAGAACTCCTTGGTATAGTCCTCCACACTCAAATATTTTTGCTTTAGATTCTACAACTTCTTAAACAGGTCAAGCTCATAGTCAGAAAATATGAACTTAGCTTTCAATTTAGTCATCATTAACCTCCACCGATTGATCTTCATTTCACCTTCATCTTCTCTATCTCTTTGTAATTCTTTCCACCAAAGAGAAGCATGTCCTTTCAACTTAGTCTATGCCAATCTTACTCTAAGAGGATCTTCAACTTCTTTTAGCTCAAATAAGTCTTCTAAATTCACCAATCCAATAAATCAAGTCCTCAGGTCTCAAAGCACCAGATAAAGTAGAAACTTCCATTCGGTAACTAGTACTTAACCGAGCTCTAGATCTATGTAACCAACCAGTTCTATCTTCACCAGATCTATCTCTCTGGTCATCTCCACTAGATCTAGTAGCTTCAAAGTCTTCAACAGCTTCCTCATAACTATCATCAGTACCAAGATTCCTTGTCATACTAGCAATAGCTCTCATGACCTCAGTGATCATGTCATTCTTCATCAATTCCATCTCAGATCTAAAATCAACTTTAACCTTCTCTGTAATCTTCGATTCCTCAGCATCACAAAGATCTAGAATCACTCTAGGGTCCAATATTCTCAGAGGCATCCTTCAAGATTTTTGAAAAACCAAAGCAATAAATCACCAACCAAGGTCCTGGTGCAAACAACCTTAACTTGGAGATCAGTTTACACACTCAAGATCTTCAAGCTTTGATACCACTTGATGCAGGACTAGTAAGGAGGATCCAATTAAGGAAAGTCCAAACAAGATACCAAACACCACAATGCAGAATAACACAACAAGAAAAAAATTTCAACTGAATTTTTATTAACATGCCCAGTTGTAAGGCCTTCCAGGTTAGGGCCAAATACAATCAAAAGTATTCATGCAATCTCTCAGCTAGTCCAACTCTAAAACAAATCAACAATTGATGGAAAACAATAAGGAAGATCTAAATTTGAGCTCGCAAGCCACCAAGAAATCTCCTTGTCTCCAAGCATGCAAACCACTAGCTCTTCTATTACAAACTATCAGATAATAATCTGATCTTCAAGATCTCACAAGATCCAGATCTAATCTTCTATCTGCACACTGACTTTTTTTCCTTAACAACTACCCAAAAAATCCTTAAATACTAATCTTTAGCCACAAGTCGGCTGGAAGAAACAATTAAATCCTAAGCCAAGTCGGCTCCTATTACAAAAAAATATTAAATGCAACAACAGTCAGCCCATAAATATCCTTACAAACATTTAATACTCCATGTCGGCTTCTAGATCTACATAGGAGAATACAACAAAAGCTACCAACAATAAATGCACCAAGTCGGCCAACCAAATCTCCAAGAACTCCAATCAATAAACCAGAACTACCGAATGCTAGAGAAACAACTGAGCACTAGTGAAACAACCGACCATCCCAAGCATCACCGAGCAACATAGGCATCACTGAGCAAGCATGTCAACCAAGCACCACAGACATCACCGAGTACAAGTTCCACCAAGTGTAAGAGGTTTCACTGAGTTCCTTCAGAAACCAAGCTTCCTTCAATAATGAAGACCATCGGTTAAAGTTGCAACTGAATAACACAAAACCAAAACAATACACCACCATGCAGATTCATCGAGTATCCTAGAATTCCCCTGCATCATTACTTCAGGGAAACTTCTCAGATACATTGTTTCAAATAAAGGTATAGAGGTGGATCCAGAAAAGGTCAAAGAAATCATGGAGATGCAACATTCTAAGAACATCAATCAAATGCATACCTTACAAGGAAGGGTACAATCCATCAGACACTTCATATCTCAGTTAGCTAATATATCACAACCTTTCACTAAAACATTGCACAAAGGTGTGACTTAAAAATGGAGTGAGGAATGTGACAAGAATTTCAACCACATCAAGAAATACTTAGCAAATCCACCAATTCGCATGCCTCCTATTCAATGAAAGCCATTTATATTTTATGTTTCCATAATAGATACATCACTGGGGTCATTATTAGCACAAGATGATGAGAATAAATGAGAAAGAGCTATCTATTACATCAGTCGAACATTAGTAGCCTATGGAAAGAACTACTCCATGATAGAGAAGGCATGAATAGCTATAATATTTTCATCATAGAAGTGGAGACACTACATGTTGGCTCACACCATAGACCTCGTAGCTAAAATAGATCCACTAAAGTATTTGTTAAGCAAAGATGCTCTCACGGGTAGACTAGTGAACGGGTAATGCTACTGAGTGAATTTGACATTGAGTATGTATTGGCAAGCTGACTATACTGAAGTATATGACTATATATAGTGTTGTCATTATGGTAACAAAGTCATATGAAGTTTTGGAGTCAGCGCATATTGAAGAAGATCAGGAAAATGGCTAAGTATGGAAGATTGGATAGACAAAAGAGCACTAGGTGATCAGAGCATCAACGCACATGTGTATGACAGAGTTATGACATGCTACCTAAAAGATAAGCTTCTAAGTATGTATTCATGCTAAGTATTATGAGTTAGTATGAGGAAGTTACAGTCAGATGAAGTGGCATAGATAGTAAACGACAGAATAGGACAGAGCATGGAGCTGACTGTTTGTATTTTGATTAGTGCGTGTAATATTATTTTGTAAAGGCTATGCACCTATTGTATTTAGGTCATAGGCATGTTAATATAAATATATGTAAACACACTTGAGCCAATTTATTTGGAAGCATTGTATGTAATAGGTTAAAGGGCCGACCTAGTAAATAATTTTGTATGCGCATATAAATAAGACATGCGCCCTTGTAATTTGGAATGGGAAGAAAAAGATAGATCATATAAGAAGAGAAGAAGTATGCAAAGAGAAGATAGAATGTTTTAAAGCTTTACAATAGGCTAAAGCATTAGTGCACCAAAGGAAATGATCAGACAAGCAGTGTCACTACACCAGTTCACCTTGTAGATATAGTATGTATTTGATATCCAGAAGGTTGTATCCTTCACCACTTGAGTAGTGAGCTCTAGGATAGTGTGTCCCCACCCCTAATAGGGTTAATTGTAAAAGACTCCTAATAGGGTCTGAACCTTGACTAGGTCACTGTACTAAAGCATTGTAAAGATCAACTCCTAACAGGGTTGCAAGATCTTCTAACAAGGATCATAAAACACTAGTGCAGTTCTTAGTGGGTGTCAATTCCCACCGGGGTTTTTACCTATTTGGGTTTCCCCATAATCATATTTGGTGTCATGTGTTATGAATGATTATCTTACTTGCATTGATGTTCATTTGAGTAACTAAGAAATTAAGTTAAGTTGTAAAGTATCAGAAAAAGTAATTAAGTATAGAACATTGATTGACCCCCCCCAGTGTTCCCAATCCTGATAATTGGTATCAGAGCTCTGGTCCTCTGAAGATAAGTTTAACCACTTGAGGAGATTATGGATAAGGGAGAAATGAAACATCTAAAAAAGAATCTTGAAGCAGCTCTTGAAAACCTTAACAGATCTGAAAAGAAATTGAAGAACTAAAAGAAAAGGTTAGTGATTCTCATGCAGTCATTAAAAAACTGAGAAAAGATTTGAAAGACTGTTCCACAAGTGTTTTGGGAAAAATGGTCAAAAAAATAAATGAGGAAAACACATCTCTAAAAGATCAAATTGAAGAGTTGGATGAAAAACTTCTTAACAATCAAGAAGCCTATGAAGAACAGGTCAAAGAGAACAAGCAGTTAGATGAAGAACTAAGACAAGAAAAAATGAAAATCTTGGAGTTAGAGAACATCAAGAAAATGATGGAATCTAAATTGACTGAGGTAAAAAACCATATTGACCAATTGCACACAAGTAAGGATCTTATAGAGTCACAATTGTATGCACAGAAGATTAAAGGAGACACCAGCGGTATTGGGTTCAATGAAGCAAAAAATTAGATCAATGACATGCGAGCAAGAAAGAAAGCATCAAAAGAATCTAAAAAAGCTAAGAAGATAGGAAATCATAGAGAAGCTAAAAATGAACCACCAAAAGATGAGCATAAGCCAATAAACAAGACTTGTTATGCCTGTAACAAGCATGGTCACATAGCAAGAAATTGTAAAGAGGTAGGACCTTTTAATGGTTACTATTATTCATGCAATAAGTTTGGTCATAGAGCTATGAATTGTACATCAAATCAAAGAAATAAGAATCGGCAAAGTCAGAGAAGTCATCCTCAGCAGAATTTAAGAAACTCTCAAAACATTACATGTCAGATATGCAATTATGTTGGTCACACAGCCAGATAGTGTAGTATGGTAACCCACACGAATGTGTTGAGGAATATCAAGCCTCCAGTCATTTTTCACTCATGTAACAAGGCTAGACACATCTCTAGGTTCTACAAAACAAGAGCGCAAAGACTGGAAAGCCCTAAAAAGTCAAAAATCTCAATATTAGAAGAAGCAAGAGAAGTCAAGTTTGTGCAAGCTTTAGATGGTGTGAGCTTGATTTGGAAGGAATAAAATAAGGATAATATTGATGAAATAGTTGAGGATACATCCACAATGGACGCACCTCCTATTTATGGTTAAATGACCTTCATGATCATAGGGGGAGATAGATTAGCTCTAAACCCCTGTGTGGTTGGTATACTCACTCTTAGAGTATGCATCATCTCAAAAACTATTCAGAAGCATTTAATCAAGTAAGTCATGGCTACACCAGTTATATTTGATGTTGCTAAAAGAAAGAGATATGTTTTTAAGAGGCATCCATTTAAGTCCACCCTAGATGACCTATAAGGAACATTTTCAAGAACCCCAATGGGTGTCATGCATGTAGAAGACATGCACACATATGTGTATTGCAAAAAGGAGCCAGTTGATTTAGACATAATTAAGTTGCATCTTGAGTCAATGATGAAACCTGATAAAACATTCAAAGATGAGTTTGCACACCTAGAAGACCACCCTATTATTGAGTATGCTATAGTGCATGAATTATATGAGTCTGACTGGATCAAGATCTTGTTGAAGAGGATCCATGATGACCTATTTTGGATAGGTGAAGTACCAGTCAGAATCACAACTGATCTCATTCATGAGATGATAGGTCTATCTAAGACAGACGCTATTCTTCCAGTTGGAAAGGATGTCAGAAAATTGGTTGAAAAAGTTTGCAAATTTGAGAGTGATAAGTGCGGGATGACAATCAAGCCAATTGAGGAGAAGGATATCACATTGATGTCTAGGATTCTTGGTTATAGATTTCAACATGTTAACAGGGTCAATAGTGTATCCGTAGCCACTATTCTTGGAGCCATCAGGATAGTAAAGGAGAATGGAGAATTCAACTTGTGTGAAATCTTGTGCGCACAATTGATGGATAACATAAGGGCAATCAAGCATGATAAGACCAAAATATTCAGGTTTGGGTCTTTGATAATCTATATGTACTTCATATAGTTGGGAAGGTATTAGAATTATACTTAGATAAAATTTTACCTACAATGCCTAAAATATCCCTTAAGGCATCAGTTGAGAGCACACTAAGAGACTAAATGAAGTTAGAGTTGAAAACCTTTAGGATAAAGATGCAAATGAGGTATAGGATACCTGAAAGCATTGTTGAAAAATACAAGGACAATATTTGTTTTATGGTAGAAACTGACATTACTTTCATGGAGGCTGTTGAGCCTAGAACCAAGTGGATTCATCCACTTGGCTATGAAGTGAAGGAGAAAGTCTTGGAAGCTTATGCATAAGTTCTACTATTGGCGCCCAAGGATCCTAATGAGCCTAGATGGGGAGCATATGAAGAAAAGACTAGACAGGTAGATGTAGTCCTAAATAGTGATGCAACCAAGAGAAAAGCCACTAAAAATACATCTAAAATATTGAAGATCCATGGTGTGACCCAAGCAGACTTGGATAAAGCTAGAGAAGCAAAAATAGCTATGCAAATTGAGAGCACATCCTTTGTGGAAGCTAAGACAGAGAAGACAAATGATCCCAAGATGAAGAAGGTAAAAATTGAGAAAACTGATGATAATAAGGAAGAAGAAATTAAAAAAGATGATATCAGTCCTACACCCATAGATGCAGTTGATGTGGAGTCCACTAAAGCATCTCCCAAAATGCCTAAGAGGAAGAAGCAATCTTCCACAAGCCACCCTTCAGCAAGAGCCACAAGAAGCAGAGGCAAAAATGTACAACCACCTCCCAAGGTAGGATTCCTACCAAGGCTTCAAGTAATAAGGACTAGAGTGGTAGAGGAAGGAAGGTTAGATAAGATATGTAAGTTCTATCATAGATATCATGAAATTGACAAGTCTCAGATCCATGATATGTTGATCAAACATATGATAAAATTCAAGAAAACTGTGCTAGAACTGAAGTCAGTGATTCCATATAAATTTTGGAAAATTTTGGATTCCTTGAAAAGACAAGCAACAAAGGAAGAATTCAGAATCAAAGAGAAAACATTGGATGACAATCTTCTAGTATGTTCAATTGATGAGAAAAGACTGCTGCTAGGTTTGGTGAAGCCACACCTCAGAACTAAGATGAGGACATTACACATAATGAACAAGGATTATGAGTAGATAACCAAGGAGACAAAATAAGCTTTTGAGAAAGTGTTTCTTGAACAGGTCATGCAACCTACATCTACGCCCATCAGACAAGCACCTTTTGAGCAAGCTAAAATAGTCAAGGTAAAAAATGCACCTATGATAGGTCCATAGGACTCAACGCCCTTAGTGATAGTGCCTGCAGTTGAAATAAAGTTTGTGCCCATGCCTGCAAGCCAAGGAGTTAACACAATAATGATTGATAATGTGGAGATATCAATGGTGGTCACTGACAAAGACTTAGACAAATTTGAGGAAGCCTTTGTGAGCACACAAGAAGTAGAAACACTATGTAGTGACAATTCATCTCTACAAAAAGATGTGTTGATTGAGGACTTAATAGGACAAGAAGAAGAAGATGAAAAAGAAGATGAAAAGGAGAAAGGAGGAGAAGAGGAGGTAGAAAAGGAAACAACAGATGAACCCTCAGTTGAAATGCTTGTGGAGATTAATATAGAAATGATGTACAACACACCCATCACTCCCATGCCTTCACCATCATTATTGTCAAGTTTGACCCCTAACACTACAAGATTGGACTCTTGGGGAGAAGAAGACCTGATCAAGATCAATGTCCTTTCTATGGAGAAAGCCAAGGAGAAACAAGTAATGAGAAATCCTCTGTTTGTTGAATCAATACACATCTTAAACAATCTACTGCTAGTAGAGAAGAAGGTACCAAAAGTGCACTCAGTGGAGGATGTTAGCAACATCCTAACTGTATGCACCCTAAAATGGTCGCCTAGACTTTGGGCCCCCATTCAATAATTTATCAAATCCCTGAATCAATATTCTCAGAAATCAGCGTTTTATCAATTATATCAATTTCCTTGATCAAATCCTATTTTATCATTTTTGATTATTTGCCTTGGGCTAAAGTCTTTATTTATTAAAAGGAATATTTCCTCCCCTTTTATTAAATAAAAACCCCTACTTTTCTTCTTATCCTAAGTTGCACAAACAAAGCATTATTCTTATTTTATAAAAAGAAGAAAAGCACTTTTTGTCTCATATGGACACAAAAGTCAACTCTAATTTTCTCATTGGAGGATACTTGTGCACATGGATTGCTCCTCTTTGATGCTACACTGTTGATTAAATATTTTGCCTCTTAATCTCCATGGTCCATTCTTTCTCACTTCCTATAAAAGAAGAGCTCTCTTCCTCATTTGCATATCCATCTTTTTTATGTTAATGTTATGCTGCAGGTTTTCTAGGTCACTTTAGAGCTTTTGAAGATTTGGAGCATTCTTGGCTTTTGCATCTACATTCCATTCTTAGTTTCATTCATGCATAGTAGCTTCATGTTTATGCTTTCATAGTTTAGATTTCCTTTCAAGCTTTAGAGTAACTCATCTAGTTTAACTAGGAAGGCTTGGTAATACTTGTACTTTCCTTTTCATAGCATAGCTGGTACTTTCATTTCCATAGCTTAGCTTGCACCTCTCATTTCTAGCTTGCACATTCATCTTAATCTAGTTTGCATTTGCATTCCATTTTGATTCTTGGGGATATTGGCATTCTTGCCCTTGTCTTCATTTGAATCTCTCATTGTGTGGTTGACTAGCAAGGTCATTAGCTTAATAGCTCTAGCTGAGAGCAAACTTTAAATAATCTTGCAACTCCATGCATAGAGAGCTCTAGGTCACTTTCTAAGGTTTCCTATTCATGGATTCCCTTGGATATAATGACTTAGAGAAGTGCACCATTTGAGTGTGTACACTAACAAGCTTCAAGGAAAACTTCTCCTACCTAGAAGAAACAAAGGCTAAGGTAGCAGAAGAGAAATGTCTTAAGAAGAGACTAGATGAGCTAACTACAAACTTTGCACTTGACCTCAACTCTTTAAAGGTTGGTCAAGCTTCACTAAAATAATTTGTAGCCAAAGGAAGGAAACTCATAGCAGACTGCATGAACCAAGACAAGCTGACTGCAGATCTTTATAAGAAAATTTAGGAGGCAAAGGCTATGATAGATCAAGTGAGGAAATCAGTAAATATCCCACTATAGATGTAAACATGTGTAACAATGTCTACAAGGGACAAGTGGAAAAAATAGAAAAGACTAAAAAAGAAATGTCCAAAATAAGGGCAAGGCAAACACAGCTAAGAAGTGCTCTTGCACCCTTTTTAGATGTCTTGAATCAGAACATCAAGGAGATCAATGCCACTATGGTGACATGATCAAGGTCCATGTACAGAACTGGAGAAGATGGAAAAGTTAACATATGCTTTGTGCACTCGTCTTCAGACTATAGACACACTAATGAAATTTTGGCAGGAATTTCAAAGGGGGAGTATAGTATGTAGAAGGAAGAATATGAAGCCTTTTAAATGATGTAAAGAAAATTATAGTACATAAGGGGAGATATAAGTTAGAGTATGTATTACAAAATTTTGTATAAGGATACAATTAGTAACTTTTCCATGTTCCTTTGTTGTCATTAATGATAAAGGGGGAGATTGTTAGAAAGTTGACTATACTAAAGTATATGACTATATCTAGTGTTGTCATTATGGAAACAAAGTCATATGAAGTTTTGGAGTCAGTGCATATTGAAGAAGATCAGGAAAATGGCCAAGTATGGAAGTCTGGACAGACAGCAAAGCACCAAGTGATCAGAGCATCAACGCACGTGCGTATGATAGAGTTATGACATGCACCCTTAAAGATAAGCTTCTAAGTATGTATTCATGCTAAGTCTAAGAACACATGATGATATGAGTCAGTATGAGGAAGTTACAGTCAGATGAAGTGTTACAGATAGTAAGTGGTAGAATAGGATAGAGCATGGAGCCGACTATTTGTATTTTTATTAGCGCTTGTAATATTGTTTTGTAAAGGCTATGCACCTATTGTATTTAGGTCATAGACATATTAATATGACTATATGTAAACACACTTGAGTCAATTTATTTGGAAGCATTGTATGTAATAGGTTAAAGGGATGACCTAGTAAATCATTTTGTATGTGCATATAAATAAGACATGAGCCCTTGTAATTTGGAATGGGAAGAAAAAGAGAGATCAGATAAGCAGAGAAGAAGTATATGAAGAGCATATAGAATGTGGTAAAGCTTTACAAGAGGCTAAAGCATCATCGCACCAAAGGAACTAATCAGACAAGCAGTGTCACTACACCAGTTTACCTTGCAGATATAGTATGTATTTGATATCCACAAGGATGTAGCCTTCACCACTTGAGTAGTGAGATCTAGGACAGTGTGTCCCCACCCCTAACAGGGTTAATTGTAAAAGACTCCTAACAGGTTCCGACCATTGACCAGGTCATTGTACTAAAGCATTGTAAAGATAAAAACCTATCAGGGTTGCAAGATCTTCTAACAAGGATCATAAAACACTAGTGTAGTTCTTAGTGGGTGTCAATTCACACCAGGGTTTTTACCTATTTGGGTTTCCCCATAATCATATTTGGTGTCATGTGTTATGAATGCTTATCTTACTTGCATTGATTTTCATTTCAATAACTAAGAAATTAAGTTAAGTTTCAAAGTATCAGAAAAAGTAATTAAGTATAGAACACTGATTCACCCCCCCCCCCCTCTTAGTGTTCCCAATCCTAACAGTATGTTGAAAGAAAAGCCATTAAAGGACAAGTAATCACAAGTCAACTAGCTGAAGATCCAATGTTTGATGACCAAACAATGCAGGTGGATTTTCCTAATTCTTCTATCATGCACCTATCCTAGAGAACATGGCAATTATTCTTTGATAGGTCCTGCACACAAAATGGATCTAGAGTTTATATCTTGTTTATCACTCCACAAGGTTACTCCATTCTAAAAGCATTAATAATAAAATTTCCTTGTACCAATAATATAGTAGAATATGAAGCTCTTTTAAATGGATTGAAATTAGCAATAGAATGGAAAGTGACATAATTACACATTCATGGAGATGTGCATCTGGTCATTCACCAAGTCAATGATGTGTATCAAATAAAGGATGAGAAGTTGATTCCATACAAATGAATGGTAGATGATCTCAAGAAATACTTAATTTCTATCATGTTCGAACAAATACCAAGAATGGAAAACAAAGCAGTTGATGCCATGGCTACACTGTCATCTTTACTACAACAACCAGAACATGACCTAGGCTATGAGTTCCTAGTGGAAGCACTGTCATTCCCTGCCTATGATTTCCTATAAACTCACATGATTTGCACCATAGTTGGTCATGATTCCTCATGCTACAAGACTATTTATTCCTACCTTCATGACCAAGTATTTCTTGATAACCTTAACCATCATGAAAAATGATACCTTATCCAAAATGCATCACGGTATGTCATCATTGGTAAAAATCTATAAAAATGAAATATAGATGGTACACTCAGATGTTTAGAGTGAGAAGAGTCAAAGTGCACATTAGAGGAAGTCCATGAAGGTATTTGTGGGTCACATTACAATGGTTTAACATTATCTCAAAAAATCATTAGGGCGGGGTACTATTCTCCAGATATGGAGAAAGAGGTCGTGACATATGCTAAGAATTGCAAGAAATGCCAGGTCCATGGTAACTTAATTCACGCGCTAGGTAGAGATCCGATTCCCTTTACAACATAATGGCCCTTTCAATAGTGGACATTTGATCTCATAGGAGCCATATATCCACATTCATCAAATGGTCACACCCATATAATCACAACAACTGATTACTTCACAAAATGGGTTGAAGCAGTTCCACTGACAAAAGAAACTAGAAAACAAATCTCTATGTTCACCCTGAACTACATAATTTTCCGGTTTGGTATCCCACACTCCATAATTAATGATAATGGAGGCCAATTCAAGAACAAGGACCTAGACTCCCTATGTGACCAATTTCAAGATCACTCAACATTGGTCGTCTATCTACTACCCATAGGGAAATGCAAAAATTGAAGCATCCAATAAGAACTTACTAAAAATCTTGCATCGTACAATCAATAAAATAGGAAGAGACTGGCACCTCATGATAAATCTAGCTCTCTAGGCCTACTAAACAAGCATAATAACATCCATTGGGGCTGCTCCACTCACTTTAGTATATGGGACTGAAGTGGTACTACCTATAGAGGTTGAAATCCCATCTCTCAGAATCAGAATGTGTGGTCTAGTAGCCGATGATGATTACATAGTGTCTAGGTTACAAGAACTTGAACTAATAGATGAGCACAGACAAGCTATGTATGATCATCTTAGATTATATTTGAAACAAATGTCTAGAGGCTACAACAAGAAGGTCAGACACAAAATTTCAGGTCGGTGATGTAATCTTGAGATAGAACACTAAAAATCAATCCCATCGAGAATGCAAGGGGAAGTTTGAACCCAATTGGCTAGGTCCCTTTTTTGTCATTGCTTCTTTTGGTTCAGGAGCCTATCAAATCTCAATGACTAAAGGAGAACAATTTCAAGAACCAATCAACATTCTTCATCTGAAGAAATTCTACGCCTAGACATTCAACATGTGGAAAATGTCCTTAAAAAGAAAATAAAAATCAGAAAATGTCCTGAAAAAATGATCATCCTGGTGAAAACGTAGTAATAGGCACCTTGATGGTACACAAAAAAAAAAAAAAAAAGGGGGGGAAAAAAGTACAAAAAAAATTTCCTTGGTGAAAATCTGGTAGACAGGTACCTTGGTAGAAAAAATAGAATCTCTTCCAAGATGGTGAAAACCTAACAAATGGGTGCAACTTGTACAAAACGCTCCATCTATCAAAGCAATCTCAGTAATTTCCCAGTTTTCTATCCTGTTTTAGTTTGTATATATCTTGTAATTCAATAAAGTCGGTCTGTGCACCAAACAACAAGAGTCATAACCTAATCAATGTTTACAACTTGGGGGCAATCCTAGTCATATCCTATGATCCTCAACTATGTCAGATAGTCATATCCAATTAGTATTCCTTTTGATGCCTTATCTGAGTCAGTTTGTCTATCTCCCTACCAGAAAAGGATTTTTGCAACTGACACCAACACAAGCAAACTACAACACTAAAAACAAAACAATCTCTGAGATCTGCTGAAATATTTTTGTATGTTGACTATTTCACCTAAGGATTTTGCATATTATATCCCTTGAGCTAATTAATTATGTCCTTTATAGGATTTCAAGAGGCGATGACTAGGGGCATAATCTTTTATTTTTTTTTGTGTCTAAGTGAAAATCTAATTGCTCTGAAAACTCTGGATTGAATTGGTGTCCACTATAAGTGCGTCCATCACGATTGGATTGCCATGTGTACCTCAACCTTTGATACCCATATGCTTTAGAGAAATTGGATCTAAATTTGTATTTTGAGTGAGTTCTTACTCCTATTGTGAACTAAGACATTACCCAAGGATGTGAATGACAAAGGGTCACATTGGGTAATTCACATTAGAGAAAGGATGAACTCCCCACTGCTTGGTGTGTTTGTATGCAAGGCATATTCAGGTCATTACAACATTTATGCTTTGATGCTTATAAAAATTTATATATCAAAATGGAAATGATATCAAGTCATCGTGGCTCTTGTGTCTTGGTGCTTATATCTAATATGACAAATCCAACTAAAAGTCAATATTCATATGTTCATGGTTGCCTAACCAATGAACACTGTATCAACATCTGGTGTTACCTAAAATATTTAGTGATGAGAAAAGACCGACAAAAGATCAATGAATAAGTCATAGGGTGCATCTCATTTTTCTTGGTTGCATGTAGTCCTTTTTGTCTTTCATTTTGTTAGATTGCATTTCATTGGTATTTAGCATTGCATCTGGTTGCATATCATCTAGGATTTTAATTCAGCATGGCAATTAATGTTTTTAATATTGTACTTTAAAAATAAAATAAGAAATGAGGGTAATGTGAAGGTCTCTTCAACTAACAAGCAAGCAGTCACCGTCTTGAGTTAAATATCCTTTTGATAATGACTGAGCACTTAAATTCTTCATGTACTTGCAAAAACATCATGTGAATCATTGCATTTACATTTTGCATACATACATTTCATTTATCCATTGCATACATACATTTGCATTTGTAACAATAATAAATAAATGCATTTTCATAATTCATACAACATTCATCATTGCATCCATATTACATAACCATACATACATTCACTGAGAAAATTAAACATTGTATACATTTGCATTGCATGATGAACAACATCATAAATCAAAATTACAAGTGGTATGTGTGTGTGTGAATTTTGTACCTGATCTGTAGACACAACACTCAGTAAAACATTAGAGGTTAGTGATAATCAAAATCGTGCAAAATTGAAAGCTATCTAACCAAGCAATTTATTGCCTTCTAATAGGTGCGAGATTGATATTTTCAGATTGTAATCGAGATCAATGACCTAGATGACACCTAAATGAAGGATTTGAATGCAAAAGATGGATATGCAATTAATCTATATTTTTTATATTTTCTATGCAATAAGAATGATAAACTGATATGAATCTATGCTAGATGAAATTGATATGCTATGAATGCTAAATGATCTAACAATGAAGATTCTAACAATGATATAAAAACTATGAAATTCTATGCTAAGATACAAAAGCTATGCAATTGAAATTGATCTCACAAAGATGTCGATTCGCAAGAGCTTTGATTCTTCAATTCTCCAGCGTGATTGTGCAAAAATATGAGATGAATTATGAAGAGCTAAAGCCTTAATTTATAGAAATCCAGGGCTTTGGAGGTGCATGGATAAAAGTCATAAATCACTCAAATAACTCAGCTTGATTTTTGAGTTATCTGATAATAATAGATAATCAAGTCACAAAAATATGCAAAAGCTAAGCTTTAACTCAAAATAGAGTTTAGCTTTAATTGATAATTGACAGTTGTCTGCTTTTATGATTGTGCATGTTTTAATTATGAATTAATTTAATAATAAAGTGATTTATGCTCAACTTAACTGATTTTTGAAATAAAATAATTAATTTATGGGTTAATTAACTATTTTACCAAACTTTTATTAAAAATTATATTATTAAATAATGACAACATGATTTAATTAATTAAATAAGAATTTAATCAATTAAAGATAGGAATTTCGATTTATTGTCAAAATTAAATAATACAATTAATAGTAGATAGAATTTAATTTAATTAAACAATTAAGTGGCAAATATTAAATCTAATTAATTAAATATGAAAATATTCAATTAATCAAACTTTAGGATAAATGTGATTTATTGCCAAATAATCATTAAATTAAAGATAATTATGATAATTAGGAATATTACTAGGAATATTCTCCGATGCCGAATTTAAGATAATCAATTAGATTTGATGATGTTCAGATGTGCCTTAGGTTAGGACTTCGATGTCAATTTTGTTCGATTTGTCGATGTAGGAGGTTAATGAACTTATAGCCCATTTTTGGGGTATTACATTTTGCCCCTCTTTGAATTACTGTGTGAAGCGCAGTGGTTCAAAGATAGTCTGTGTTTGATAAAGATATGAAACTGATTCAAAAGATAAACCGATTGAAAGATAGAAACGATTGAAAGATAATTTAGATAGGAGGTCCTGAATGACCAAAGATAATGTTTACTATAGCAGCAAGGAACCGATGATTGCGAAAAAGTGTCAAAATACCTGATTTTGAACCTTAGGATTGATAAGAAGTGAGTGACCCATTCTAGACTCGATTGTCTTAGCAGAACTAGCAGGTATCACATTTGAATCCTTCAGTTGCCGAAGAACCAAGGAAAGAACACTATGATCTGATGGTTGCAAAAACTGATACAGTTTACAGGATTAGGAGAATACTAGATTGATATGGATCTGGATGAATCTGATATGCCCCAAGTGATGATAGATTTGCCCCAAGTGATGAGGACTTTTGATGAATCAATAACTAGACATGATTGTTGTCTTGATCACTGATGAAAGATATTGATAGATTTGATCGATAGAATTTGATTTACAGACTTTGAATGATGTGCAATACCATGCCCCCTTCGGGATGAAAATTGAAATCTAACAAGAAAAGTCAGCGTTGATAGTTTAGAAGCATGTTAATTGATTTGAGAAGTGGTTAAACACATCCGGGAACACATTCTGCATCATTTAGAGGTCCTATAGACCAAGTTTGACTAGGTTTGACCATGAGTTGACCATGGTTGACCAAGTTGAAATTTCGATAGTTTGATGTAAGATAATCAGTTAAGTTGAATACTAGATTTCTGTGATGATTGAAGGTTGATTATGCAAGCAATAGACCGTCCTGGTTCCAGAAATTTTAAATCACGATTTTGACATAATAAACGATCTCAGATTTCAATTTTGATCCCGAAAATGGATTCAGAATGTCGAAATTAGCTAGGGGTGCAATTTTCTTGAAAAATGGAGCACTTTTAAAAATTAGGTCGAAAGCTATATAAAGGTCGGAAGGGTCATTTTCAATTCATTTCAACCCTTTGACTTTTGAGATTCTGTGGAGCCCTCTGAACGAGAAAAATGGCAGACCAGTGAGAACTGAAGGTACCTATGAGTTCACACCATTTTGAGCACAGCCGGAGACATGACAGACCTCGGCAGTATGGACATCTGGTAGGTGGACCTTTGTTCCCCCCTGAAAATGCATGTTTTTGATGATTTATAGCATTTTTAAATTTTTCCATACGCATTTTTAGCTTTTGAATTTTGTATGTGTAGAAACTCGTACGAGTCCCAGTCCAGACTCGTACGACATTTCATTTGAAGTTGCTTTGTCATTTCAACCACGCCCAAGTGTCGTATGAGAGGGACCCTTGTGTCGTACGATATTTCGTCGAGTCCCTCGAAACTCGTATGAATCCGGGCGCAGTGTCGTATGATATGAATTATCGTTTGGTCTTTTGTGGAATGTCGTACGACATTTGATGCCAGTCTGGAATGTCATTTGAAAAATAGAGTGTTAAAAACTCATTTTTAGGTCAAAAATCAAACTTTTCTGATCCTTTTGCCTAATTGCGGACACTTTGCCCCACCTTCTGAAACTTCAAAACTATGTCATTCTGATACTTTTGGCTTGATTTTGAACTGAATTTCTGATAAAACACCCTGTTTCTTTATGATTTAGGTCACATATCCTGATGTACATGTTTGCCATTCTTATCCGGCCACCCAGAGATTATGTGTCGCCTTGCCAAACCCTATGAGGGTTCATCTTGCTACTTGTGGTTTTGAGCACTTGATACATTTACCTGATATTAGGGTAAATCATGGTTTATTGACTGCACTGATTGAGAGGTTTCATTCTGAGACCCAGACTTTTCACCTTCCGACTGGGGAGATCACTGTGACCCCTGAGGATGTGTATAGGATTCTTCACATTCCTTTTCATGCTCCGCGGCATCCCGAGTATGTCAGCGGAGGATCCACTGGTCTGCATGCTTTTAGATGACTGTTCGATGATGATACCCAGTTGACTGGGTCTATATCCTGGGAGACACTCATGCAGAGATATGGGCAGACACATCGTCTAGAGTGTATCATTGCGAGGATGATTGGAGAGTTGATTATGCCTGGCCGTCAGCAGAATAGCTTCTTGATGGGATGGGCACCTATGGTAGCACTCTTGATGGTTACACCTACTAAGCTTGCTTGGGGTCAGTGTCTGCTGGCTCACTTGTATTCTGAGATGCACGAGGTCATGTATCAGGACTGCAAGACATTTGCTTCAAGAGCATTGGTACTGTAGATATGGGCTTGGGAGCATATCCCAATTTTTGAGACCAGTGTTTCAGAGTCAGCGACAGCCACAGGAGCCGATCATATATACGTATGCTGGTTACATTACTTAGGTTCACATGGGTCACACCGAGTATTTCCGCCGATGCTTGGATGACATGACATTTGTCATATGGAGGCCATATTTGCAGATAGAGGCCTGGCCTACTGCGAGGGAGTAGTTCTCCTTCTTTTTCCAAAGTCAGATATTGATAGGGTAAAATTCCACCATTTTGGAGAGATTTTTGATTACGAGAGTCTAGCATCAGTATGGATGCATTTAGGATGCTCCATAGGAGTATACAGCATATGCTCAAATAGTACAGGAGCTTGGGCTAGGGTGGACCACTCAGCTGACGTATGCATTGGGTTCAGATGAGTATAGCCAGATTATTGGTAGGGATTGGGACTACCTTCCACAGGTGGTTGATGCAGGTGTGACAGATGCATATGTGGCATGGCTTGCTGATCATCGGATTCACCGATTTTCTAATCTGACAGAGCTGATACCCTCCATGGAGGAGGCTATGGATGTTAGAGGGGCTCCTATGAGAGCAGGACCGAGACCATAGGTGGTACACCCTACTCCCCTGAGATAGAGAGCCATGGCTCCTTTACAGAGAGCACCAGGACATGCGAGGCCTCCACGTCCTTCTACATCTACAGTGGGCACATCTTCCAGGACACAGAGATGGAGTAGAGGTGAGAGTGGTACACTGGGTGGAGTAGGATCTGCAGATGATGTTCTAGGAGTTGAGCAGTTTCTAGGTGGTACAGGTGTGGATGATACATTTGATTTGGGTGTTGAGGTTAGATGCCATAAGGCACACAGGGTTAGCATTCCTTCACATGCGGATCAGCCAGCACATGACACAGATATGCCAGCAGTTGATGCAGAGCCTGCAGTTCCTCTTACTTTGGTCGAGATTATCAAACGACTTACAGTCCAGGTCTGGGACTTGAAGATAGAGCAGGCCAGATTAGAGGAGAGGCATCAAGAGGCAGATAGGCAGTGTACAGAGCAGCACGCAGAGATGCAGAGATTATAGGCAGAGGTGATTCATCAGACTGTGAGGGCCTCATATTATGTATCTGCTTACTATGCAGTAGTCCCTGCTGCACAGAGAGTACCCACCTATTCTCAGTACATGGCAGCATCAGAGGGAGCTAGGGCACCAAGAGCGGAGGTGATACCAGGTGCACCACCTCCTCCTCCACCAGATGCAGAGGAGCATGCTGACAGTTGATTTCTCCTCTTATCTGTTACTTTCTCACTGATACATTATTGTGTCTGATAGCTTTACGGAGCTCATTTGTTTGTACCCTGTGCCAGTAGTGCACCCCTGACTATTTGAGATTTTTGATATATAGATGAGATCGATGTTTTTGGTTGTGACATCATGTGTACTTGTCATTTTTGTTATGTATGATGATATCATGTAATGTGAATGCTATGAGTAGTGTAGAATGTATGTATGGATCAATGCAATGCAATGATTTCTTTCATATGTATGAATGTTATGCAGATGTAATGATTATGGAAATATGTATGTTTATGCAATGGATATAAATGTAATGCAATAAATGTTTATGATATGATACATAAATGCAATGATATACATGATATATTTTGCAGGTTGATGAAGACAAGTACTCAGTCTTATGTCAAAAGGATGCTTAACCCAGGAGGATCATTGCTTGCGATTCTGTGAAGAGACCTTCGAGTTAGGTTCAGCTCTTGTTAGATTTGAAGATGCGATTGAAGAATCATTTAAGCTTTGAATTTCATTTAGTCATTGTGAGATCATGCAAACATGCAAAATGCAAAGAGACATGCAAGATGAAATGCAACCTAAGACCTAGGACCTAGTCACTGATCATATGTTGATTTGTTATCATCATTGAACTTTTTGGTAACTGGATAAATCAATACAATGCCCACTAGTGATGAAACCATAGACATATGAATATTGATTTTTAACACTCAAGAACCAATACAACATCCACTGGCTAGGCAACCATGGACATATGAATATTGATTTTGTTTTTGGAATGTCAGATTAGATATAAGCATCAAAGCATAAACACCAAGATGACCTGAATATCATGTCCATTTTGATATAGCAATTTGTACAAGCATCAAAATGTAAATATCATGATGACCTGAGTACGCCTTGAATTTAACATACACATCAAACAATCAAAAGATCATTCTAAATCCAGTGTGAATTACCCGTAGTGACCCTTTATCGTTCACCTCCTTAGGCAAGATCGCGTTTCACAGTAGGAGAAAGAATTCACTTCAAAAAGACAATAGCTAGATCAAACTTCCTTGAATTTTCTAGGTATCAATGGTCGAAGTACACATGGCCATCCAATTTGAGATAGAGGCTCTTACAGTCGGACACCATTTCAATCCAGAATTTCCAAAGTTGTTAGATTTTCACATACAAGTAGAAGACAAAGAAAAGATTATGCCCCCAGTCATCACCCTCTAAATCCTGTAAAGGACACCATCGAAGAGCTCGAAGGGACACAATATGCAGAAATCTCAATGCGAATCAGTAATTATACAAGGAGATAAAAGCATGAAAAGCATAGATTGTTTTCAGTTGAGTTTTGATGTTTGATTGTGTTGTTGTAGATACAAAATCCTTTCTAGAGACAAGAATGACTGACTGACTCACATGAAGCTTCAAAGGACTCTGACTAGATAGGATACATCTAAGATACATTGGAGACCATAGGATATGACATTGATTGCCCCCAAGTTTGGAACATTTATAGGATACGGACGCTCAAGCTGATTGGTGTATAGACCGACTTATTGAAAACTGGAAATGTTGAAACAAACCGGGAGATATGTACAAACTAAAGCGAGACTGAAAGCTAGGAAAGACCAAGATTGTGCTGATAGATGGAGCATTTGGAACAAGTGGTGCCCATTTGTTGGGTTTTCGCCATCCTGGTAGAGACTCTATTTTTGCTACCAAGGCACCTGTTTCCAGGTTTTCACCAAGGCACTTTTTCTTCTTTTTCATTTTTTTTTTATATTTTTCATTTTTTCAATTTTTTTTTTTTTTGTACTTTTCATATTTTTTGATTTTTTTTTGTGAATCATCAAGGTGCCTATTGCTAGGTTTTCACCAAGATGTTCATTTTTTCAGGAGTTTTTCTGATTTTTAAGAATTTTTTCAGGACATTTACCAAGCACTGAATGCCTTAGGCGTAGAATTTCTTCAAATGGAGAATGTTGATTGGTTCTCGGAGCTATTCTCCTTCAGTCGTTGAGAGTTGATAGGCACTAGAGCCAAAAGTAGCAATGATAACAAAGGGACCCAGCTAATTGGGTTTGAATTTCCCCTTGCATTCTTGATGGGATTGATTTTTAGGATTTTCTCTCAAGACTAGATCACCAACCTGAAATTCTCTGTGTCGGACTTTCTTGTTGTAGCCTCTAGACATTCTTTTCTGATACACTCTAAGATGATCATACGATGCTTGCCTGCGTTCATCTAGTAATTCAAGTTCTTGTAACCTAGACACTCTGTAGTCTTCATCAGTGACAATTCCATGCATTCTGATTCTGAGTGATGGGATTTCAACCTCAATAGGCAGTACCACTTCAGACCCATAAACTAAAGCGAAAGGTGTAGCCCCTGTAGGTGTTCTGATACTAGTTCTGTATGCCCACAGAGATGGATTGATCATGAGATGCCAGTCTCTTCCTATTTTATTCACTATTCTGTGCAAGATTTTCAAGAGATTTTTGTTTGAAGCTTCAGCTTGTCCATTCCCTTGAGGATAGTAGATAGATGACCAATGTTGACTAATCTTGAATTTGGCACATAAGTCATCTAGGTCCTTGTTTTTGAATTGTCCCCCATTGTCTGTGACTATGGAATGAGGGATCCCATATCTGCAAATGATGTAGTTCAGGATGAACATAGAGATCTGTTTCCCCGTTGCTTGTGTTAGAGGAACTGCTTCTACCCATTTTGTAAAATAATTTGTAGCTGTGATGATATGGGTATGTCCATTAGAAGAGTGCGGATGGATAGTGCCTATGAGATCAAATGCCCATTGTTGAAAAGGCCATTGTGTAGTAAAGGGAATCAGATCTCTCCCTGGAGCATGAATCAAGTTGCCATGTACTTGACACTATTGATAGTTTTTAGCAAATTTAATAGCCTCTTTCTCCATTTCAGGCCAATAGTACCCAGCCCTAATAAGTTTTCGAGCTAACGTTAAACCGTTCGAGTGTGACCCACATATACCCTCGTGGACTTCCTCTAATGCACGTTGAGACTCTTCCCATTCTAAACATCTAAGCAGTGTACCATCTAGACCTCGTTTGTACAGATCATTACCAATGATGACATATCAGGATGTAGATCGGATAAGGTTTCATTTCTCAAAATGGTTAAAGGACTCAGGGATGATTTGATCATGGAGATAGGAGAACAAATTTTTGTAGCGAGATGAGTCATAACCTACAATAGTGAAAATCATGCGGGTTTCAGGGGAGTCATATGTAGGATAGGATAGGGCTTCCACCAAGAATTCATAGCGTAGCTCATGTTTGGGCTGCTATAAGAGAGTAGATAATGTCACCATTGCATCGGCAGCCTTATTCTCCATTCTGGGTATTTGCTCAAATGTGATAGAGATGAAGTATTTCTTTAAATCATCTACCATTCTCTTGTAAGGAATGAGCTTTTCATCTTTGGTTTGGTACACATCATTGACTTGGTGGATAACCAGTTGTGAGTCTCCATGGATGTGCATCTCTGTAACTCTCCACTGTATTGCCATTTTCATACCATTGAGAAGTGCCTCATATTTAGAAATATTGTTTGTGCAAGGAAACTTTAGTCTAAATTCTTTGGGTATCGAGTATCCTTGAGGAGTGATGAACAATATGCCTACTCCAGATCCATTTTGTGTGTAGGAGCCATCAAAGAATAACCGCTATGCTCTAGAAGAGAGGTGCATGATAGAAGAATTAGGAAATTCCATTTGCATGGGTGTATTATCAAACAATGGTGCTTCAGCTAATTGATCAGCAATGACCTGTCCTTTGATAGCTTTTCTTTCAACATATTCAATGTCAAATTCGCTCAAGAGCATGACCCATTTAGCTAGTCTACCTGTGAGGGAAGCTTTGCTTAGGAGATATTTCAGTGGATCAATTTTAGCTACCAAATGAGTAGTATGAGCTAACATATAGTGTCTTAGTTTCTGCGATGCAAAGATCACAGCTAGACATGCCTTCTCTATCATTGAGTAGTTCTTCTCATAGGTCACTAAGGTTCTGCTGATATAGTAGATGGCTCTTTCCTTCTTGTCTTCATCATGTTGCACTAGCAATGCCCCCAGTGATGTATCTATTGTAGAGACATATAATATTAATGGCTTCCCATGAATAGGAGGCATTAAGATAGGAGGATTCGAGAGATAATTCTTGATATGATCAAAATTCTTTGCACAGTCTTCATTCCATGCAAAGGTCACACCTTTATGTAATGTCTTTGTGAAAGGTTGTGATATGTCAGCTAACTGTGATATGAATCTCCTGATGGATTGTACTCTACCTTGCAACGTCCTCATTTGACTGATATTTGTGGGAGGTTGCATCTCTATTATAGCCTTGACTTTAGCTGGATCAACCTCAATGCCTTTCTTTGAAACTATGTATCCTAAGAGCTTTCCAGAAGTGACACCAAAAGCACACTTCTTAGGATTTAGTCGGAGACTAAACTGTTCCATTCTGTCTAGGATCATGCTCAGGTCTGTTAGATGTTCAGTTCTAATCATGGATTTGGCTAAGGTATCATCCACGTAATCCTCCATTGTTTTATGCATCATATCATGAAAAATAGATGTCATTGCTCTTTGATATGTAGCTCCAGCATTTTTGAGTCCGAATGGCATAACATTCCAACAGAAGGTTCCCCACGCACATGTGAAAGCTATTTTCTCTTGATCTTCTGGAGCAATTTTGATTTGGTTGTACCTAGAAAAGCCATCCATTAAGGAATACATTTCATAGCCCGCAGTCATGTCCACTATCATATCAATGTTAGGTAGCGGAAAATCATCCTTAGGGCATGCTCTGTTCACATCTCTAAAGTCTATGCACACTCTGATTGAACCATCTGGTTTGGAAATAGGTACAATGTTAGAGATCCACTCAGCACAGTCTATGACACGGATGAATCCAGCTTTTAGGAGTTTTTCTAGTTCTGCTTTCACTAATAGTGCCACATGAGGATGCATCTTTCTCAATTTCTGTTTGACTGGTTTTACCCCAGGAGCAATGGATAGATGGTGCATGATGAGATTGGGATCCAATCCTGGCATATCTGAATATTTCCATGCAAAATTGATCTTTTTTTCTGATAAGAATGTAGTGAATTTCTGTTTCTCTTCTTCTGATAGAGATTGTGCTACATGTACCAATTGTGGTTCCTTTGTTGTACCCAAATTGATGGATTGAGTGGGCTCAATCAGAACTGGAGATCTATCCTGTAAATGACTCAGAAGGACATCAAATATCTCATCCTTAGGTGCCTCAGAGAGGTTTTCACCTTCAGATACGTCTTTTCTCTTTACTTTTGTTGGATCTGAGACTGCCACAAAGTAGTTTTCACCCTCAGAACTCTTTTTCTTTTTATTTTTATTTTTTTGACTAAGATATTTGATGTCCGACTCAGTCATGGTGATGCTCGGTTTTCTGATGGAAGTCCTCATAGGCTCGACTGCATTGAGGTAACAAGAAAGGGCATAGTCACTGGAAAAGATGTAAACACCATGGCTTGGGTTTGTGGAAGTTTGGTCAATAAGATCAGGGTGTTGGATAGTCAAAGCAGGAAAGGCTTGGGATATGGTGTTCACAAACATGGATATGTCATCATTGGTCCTAACCTGACGCTCAAGTTCAAAGGTGATATTACAGCTCAAAATGTTCAATTCGTGAATAGGCTCAACATCATCATGGGAGTCCTCTTCAGCCATAGGTGGATTAGACACGTTAAGTTCATTGTTTCGCTCTAGACCTATGTTGGGTTGAGATACATATTGGTGAATAACATCAATATATTTCTCTGTGATAAGCTCATCTTCTTCTGGAATGGCACCCCATTCATAGTCATTTGACTCAGCTTCTGATTCAGGATCTCTAGGAAATCTTATAAAATGTGTGAAATTAGGATGAATACCCCAAGAAGGATTACCCTCAGTCTCTGACTTGAATTCATATTCATGGGAATCAGTGTCAGAATAACTACCCCCTTCTTCTTGATCAGTTTGATTGCCTTCGAGATTGGCTGGTTCTTGTGGTGCAACCATCTCTTGCGCTATAGTAGGTTCTTGTGTGTCTACTACATTAATTCTTTTGATAGGATCATCTTTATCATCAAGAAGATCTTTGATCTCTTTAGGCAATTTTTCATAGGGGATGAGTTCTGAACTATCTGAATCATCATCTGAGGGTTCTGTCTCTTCTTTCTTGAGAAGGGGTTCTCTTGGTGCAATTTGTTCTATGACATGAGAACAACCACCTTTGAGATGATAGGGTTTCTTCTTAAAGCCTAAGCCACCAGTATCTTTGTTGGCTCTACCAATATGTGGAATGGGTGTCACAAGACCCTTTCCTCTGATTCCTAGAGGTCCTTGACCGGAATATCCCATCTTGGCTATCAATCTATTCCCTGGACCATATGAATTAGAAGGGATTGTAGGTGCTATAGATTCACTAGGTTGAACAATTTTGGATTCAGAATCATCTTTGTATAGCCATGCAAGCACAGCTTCATCCTCTTCAAATTCTTGTTTGGATACTTGCTCCACCACAAAATTTCTTTTGTATGCTTCCATAGGTTCCTTAGGTTCTGATTTAGACTGCTTCAAGGATTGTCCATACGACTTAGGTGAGATTGGGAGAGATGTCAGAGACAAGACTGGCTCTATAGTGTATTCTCCCATCCCATTTTCTTTGATATTGATCTCTTTAGCAATGTCTTCCATCTTGGATGTGGAAGCCACATTTTGTTGCTTGATGGAAGATTCTTTGTTATTAGGTACAAGCTTATCGGCACTTTCCTTCAATGTATTGCAAGTTGTACTCAGATCTGCTGGTATAGTAACTTCTACCCCTTCATAGGGAAATTTCAAGCATTGATGGTACGTAGAAGGAATGGCTTGCATTTCATGGATCCAGGGTCTCCCTAGAAGGATATTGTAAGCCAATGGTAGATCAAGCACCTGACATGTGGTATCTTTGATCACTGGACCCACTCAGATGGGTAAGACAATGGTGCCTTTAGAAGCTCTTTCTTGTTCATCATAGGCTTTTATGGTGATCTTCTTTCGAGGATCAATAGCCATCTCTGAGAATCCCAACTGTGTGATTAAGTTGTAAGAACAAATGTTGAGGCCTGCGCCCCCATCTATCAACACACGTTTGACTCGACGGTTCTGGATCAAGACTTCTATGTGTAAGGGCTGATTATGTGGGTGACTCAAAGAGTTGTCATCTTCCTCTGAAAAGGAGATATATTGCGGAGACGTTAGATGACCAACCATAGTCTGGAACCTGTCTAGATCTAGATCATCAGGAACATTAGAGCCGAGCAAAGCTTTGTCTAGGATATCTCTGTGAGATGGAGATATTCGAAGTAACTCAAACATAGAGATTTTGGCATTGGTATGCTGGAGTTGTTGGACGATGCTGTAAGATGTAGGTCTTGTATCCTTTGGATTGGAATATTTCGAGGCAACCTTTTGTTTAGAAGCAGATGTGAGATTGAAAGGTATCTTAGGGACATTAGATGAACTTGGTGTTTGTCCTTTCAGATGAGTCTGAGCTTGTGATCTGGTAACCGCATTAGCTGAGGAATGATTTATGTCTCTTTGTACAATTGTGATGACATTTCAGCTCTTAGAGAGACATGGTTCAACCATATTGATGACAGCATTGTTTCCAGGGTAGGCATAGTTGACTTTCACCCCCATGTTAGGCTGAGAAGTGGAAACTCCCTTGCCATGTTGTGGAAATAGTTCTATAAATGCTGTGTGATCATTATTGCTGGTAGGATTATCGATCATGATGTCCCCTTGATCTATCAAGTCTTGAATGGTATGCTTCAAGTGGAAGCATCCATTAGTTCTATGGCCTTTAGTCCGATGGAAAGCACAGTATTCATTATCTTTCCACCAATATGGTTTTGGATCCGGATAAGGGTTTTGGATTGGTGGTAAAGAGATCATGTTATCAGCTATCAGGGTTCTCAGGGCAGATTCCAAAGATTCTCCCAAGGGAGTAAACTTTCATTTATTATCCCATCATTTGAATGGCTTCTTTGGAGATGGTTCAGCAGATTTTTGCTTTGAAGCTTCAATGGCTTTGGTGGCAAGGGTGAGATTATAGGCCGGTGCCTTTGATGGGGTGTGGATAGTGTCAACAACACCATCGGAGACGATACCTTTGTTTCTATTCCAGCTCTTGTTTTTATCTTTTGAGCTAGATCCAGATTCAGACTTGTCCTTTTGAAGTGTGATTTCTCCTTTCTTGACAAGTACTTCTCAATCTTGATTGCATTATCCACCATTTTATCAAAAGATACATGATCTTGCATTTGTAATGGATAGTTGAGCTCTGGAACAAGGTTATTGATAAAGATTTCAAGTTTCTCCATTTCGGGAATTGGTCTAGCATATAGAGAAAACTTCTTTCGCCACCTCTTGAGAAAAGTTAGGAATGATTCCCCTGGATATTGCTTGAGGTTACAGATATCGATCATGGTAATTGGATGTTGAATATTGTAGGAATATTGTTGATAAAACAATTTAATCAATTCCTCAAAATTTTTGATCGTAGAAGGTAATCTTGAAAACCACTGAATGGATGCTCCTCCCAAGGATCTAGGAAAAAGATGCATTAGATAAGTCAGTTCATGCATGAATTCCATGGATTGCATACAGAACTCTCTGACATGATCTTGAGGATCAGAGTGTCCGTCATATTTGTCATACTTTGGAATCTCCACTCTTTTTGGGAATGGTGGCATATACAAGTTTTTGTCGAACGGGAAAGGACATAGGGCCTCCATGGAGAACTCCTTGGGTTCTTTCTCCTTCTTAAGATTGTTAAATTTGACTTGTATAGCATGCATATATTTTGTCATAGCTGTGAGTGGAGTTTCTTCCTCATATGTGATTATATCATCAACGTTAAAGTTGGGAGGAAGCTTAGCCCCTTCCTGGGCTAATTGTAAAAAGTATGCCTCTCTATCCACTTTCAAGAAATGCCTCATCATTCTCTTGAATTCATCATCATTTTGACATCGATGGATTTTAGAGGGGGTAGGTTCTTGGTCGGCATTATGTTGAGAATGGTGTCCTTGGGACCCTCCTCCTAGAGAACCATGGTTTGTCCCTGCTTGAGACATGGTAGGAGTTTTTGGACTCTCTAGAATAGATTGAGGAGGAGTTTGCTGATTACCTCTGTGAGTTGATAAAGGAGGTATGTAACCAGTTTTCAATCGAAAGTTATCGAGACTGTCATCTTCATAGATACCTGACTGGATGAGTTGTTCAAGAGTTGGACCCGGGGTATTGGTCAAAAGTAAGTTTTGAGATGTTTCTTCTGATTTCTTGTGTGAAGAAGCTCTGGTCTCCACCATTAACTTTGAATGAAACAAAAGAAAAGGATGAAGACAACTGAAGAACAATTTGATTCGAGAAAATTGGATGATGCAACCTTGTCAAGATTATGATAGTTTTGAAGATCTGATGAGATGTGGGTGAAGGAAACTGTGCCCTGGATGTATGGGATAGATCGCCCAAAAGATAGCGGACACGAGTTCTCAACACTTAGTCTATTTTTGAAGATTGATTGAAGATTGATAGTTATGACAAGGTTTTGACATGAGATTAAAAGGACTCAAATTGATCAAACAAAAGACTAGATCGGATTCAAAAGATCAAACTCGGAAAATGGTAGAATGCTCAATAGCTACTGCTCTGTTCCTGACACAATGATATTTTTGACAGATTCTGGAACTAGGCTAGAAACATTGGATATCTTGCAATTTGACAATTTCTGACAACTCTCTTAAATTTTCCCAAACGACACTCTGCAGACTCGTACGACACTGGGTAGTCTATGAAACGATAGTTGCTAAACTCGTACGATAGTTGGGTAGCAATGAAACAACAGTTGTAAAACTCATATGACAGTTGCTAATAGGGTTCTGACTTTCTTGAATTTGCTGGCATGAAAACTCGTGCGACACTGGGTTCTCAATCATACGACAGATGGGCAATACTGAGATGACATTTGACAAAAAGTCATACAAATTTTGACTTCCTGAAATGACTTTTGACTCCAGAAAGAATTTTACGTCAATTTTTGCAAAATTTAAGGTTTTCAGTTCTGGATTGCTTGCAAATTGTACTATCCAAATTTTGAAGGTTATACCAGATTTGATCATTTTTTAATAGCCAAGTAGATAAACAAACACGCAGAATAGCAAGCAAGTGATTCCAAGCACGTCTAAAAACAATGAACAAGGGCAAAAGCAACCTTGCGCATGAACAATCAAGTGACCAAATTGTGCTAATCCCTGAGAGTACTAATTGTGTATGTTCTGAAAAGTTTTGCAATAACACACATATACTTGAAAGTGCAAAATTGGCCTCTCTAGGGTTTTTAGTAATGGTTTGACTCTGCAACTTTTATGATTCAAAGGGGTGAACTCCAATCCTGGTGCACCAGGGTTTTGACACAGTCTGAGAACTTAATCTTCAAGAGCTGCTAGGGAGATCTGACAACCCAACAATGAACCATACCCATGGAGATTTCTTCCACAACGACATTTATATAGCGGCTGTCACTACCATGGCGAAAATGGCTATTACCGCTTGAGGTTCTGTCAACGTAGTTTTCCCTGTGAAGGGATTGTCCGCTAGGGTTAACCCTCTCTAAAGATGACTCACAGATTTATACCACAAGGGGACTTGGCTCCAGATTCAAGGTTTTGACACCTCTTCACTTTTAACCCAAACAAAGCAAGCAGATGAATCGGACACGCTAAGACAAAGTTTTGTTCCACCAAGGTCTATGATATCAACTCCACATGATCTATCAACCTCTCCAGGGAGAGAATGTATCAATCAACAAGAGAAGATGCACTAGCCAATTTTGATTCACCAAAGCTCATGATATCAACCCCACGTGATCTATCAACCTCTCCGGAGAGAGAATGTGTCGATCAATAAGAGAAGACGCACTAACCAAGTTGAATGTGAAACACACTAAGTATCCTCCCTACCTACAAGGATTCTGTCGTCAAGAAAGATTTCTCTAGGAATCCAATCTCTCAAGAATCATGAATAGTATTCATAGGGCCTAATTACTATGTGAGCATAGATATATTCCCAAAAGAAAATCTACCAAAAGTACCCAAAAAGAAGAAAGAGGAACACTTAACACTTAAAGCGAATATGAGATGAGTCCACAAGGTGGAACACTTAACACCTCACACAAGCTAAAAATGAGTCCCCAACTTAGAAAACAAGTGAGTTCCTAAAAGCACAAAAGGGTTGCCAAGTGGAACACTTAACGCTTCTGTCCTGTTGACCCCTCCCTTTTATGGCGCTGAGATTGCAACCATGGGGTAGAAATGAGGGGCCGGCGGATTAGCGAGTCCAATAACCCAAGATAGCAATCAAGATCAATCACACATATTCTAAGACTACTTAATGAATCTTTAAGGGATCACAACCTAGTATCAAATTATGCAAGTGTGTAGAAATAGATCATAAGTATGAAAAGATGCACACAAGCTTGACACGTGAGAGATTTATTTTAAGTCCAAATTGAAATGTTTTTAGAACAAGGAGAATACCTCATGATCCTTGCAACGCGCTTAGTAGATTTTACTTGATTTTTAGCAATTCTTGCACTTTTCCCAATCAAAACCAGTAGAGAGCAATCAAAAATAGAGAATTTCAATTGTCAAAATTAGCAGTTAGCCGAAATATAAAAATCAAATCTGATACTTTGCTATGAAAAATGAAACAACAGTCAAAAACTGGTACGAAAACTAGTACGACAGTGGGTATGCTCCCAGACGACAGTCCAGAAACTCGTACGACACTGGGTATGCTACCATACAACAGTTGAGCTCCCAAATGACAGTGGGTATGTAATGAAATGAGTCTCGATCTGATATACTGTCGTACGACAGTGGGTCCAGTATCATACAACAGTGGGTATGCTCCCATACGACATTTGTCAGAAACTCGTACGACAGATGTACGGACAAAAATTAAAAATCACAGTTTTGCACAGATCCTAAGAAGAAAAAGACAAAAATTGATAGACTTCAATTGGAAACCCATTTCAGGGCCCCACGGTGGGCGCCAGAAATGTGTGTGTGAATTTTGTACCTGATCTGTAGACACAACACTCAGTAAAACATTAGAGGTTAGTGATAATCAAAATCGTGCAAAATTGAAAGCTATCTAACCAAGCGATTTACTGCCTTCTAATAGGTGCGAGATTGATGTTCTCAGATTGTAATCAAGATCAGTGACCTAGACGACACCTAAATGAAGGATTTGAATGCAAAAGATGGATATGAAATTAATCTATATTTTTTATATTTTCTATGCAATAAGAATGATAAACTGATATGAATCTATGCTAGATGAAATTGATATGCTATGAATGCTAAATGATCTAACAATGAAGATTCTAACAATGATATAAAAACTATGAAATTCTATGCTAAGATACAAAAGCTATGCAATTGAAATTGATCTCACAAAGATGTCGATTCGCAAGAGCTTTGATTCTTCAATTCTCCAGCGTGATTGTGCAAAAATATGAGATGAATTATGAAGAGCTGAAGCCTTAATTTATAGAAATCTAGGGCTTTGGAGGTGCATGGATAAAAGCCATAAATCACTCAAATAACTCAGCTTGATTTTTGAGTTATCTGATAATAACAGATAATCAAGTCACAAAAACATGCAAAAGCTAAGCTTTAACTCAAAATAGAGTTTAGCTTTAATTGATAATTGACAGTTGTCTGCTTTTATGATTGTGCATGTTTTAATTATGAATTAATTTAATAATAAAGTGATTTATGCTCAACTTAACTGATTTTTGAAATAAAATAATTAATTTATGGGTTAATTAACTATTTTACCAAACCTTTATTAAAAATTATATTATTAAATAATGACAACATGATTTAATTAATTAAATAAGAATTTAATCAATTAAAGATAGGAATTTTGATTTATTGTCAAAATTAAATAATACAATTAATAGTAGATAGAATTTAATTTAATTAAACAATTAAGTGGCAAATATTAAATCTAATTAATTAAATATGAAAATATTCAATTAATCAAACTTTAGGATAAATGTGATTTATTGCCAAATAATCATTAAATTAAAGATAATTATGATAATTAGGAATATTACTAGGAATATTCTCCGATGCAGAATTTAAGATAATCAATTAGATTTGATGATGTTCAGATGTGCCTTAGGTTAGGACTTCGATGTCGATTTTGTTCGATTTGTCGATGTAGGAGGTTAATGAACTTATAGCCCATTTTTGGGGTATTACAGTATGAAGTCTAATGAAAAGATCTCTCTCTCACACACACACACATATGTGTGTGTGTGTGTGTGTGTTGAAATAGTATATGGGGTCTATCACAAAAATCTATAGTACATGTGAGAGCACAATGTGCGTACAATACAAAGAATGAGCTAAAATGAACAATCAGTACAACAAAAATGGTTGAAAATGAGGAGAGGACTATCATATCAACTGTTTGCCTGATCCTCTTTGTCAGGTGTTTCTCCTCCTCTGGCCGGGACATCAGGTGGTGGATCCACCCATGGTGCCCCCGCTCCCTCTGAACCTAGCATATACTGGGAGTATGAAGTGACCCTCTGGCCAAGTGGCACAACCGTAAAGTATGCTAACACATAATATGTCACCTTGCTAGTCTGGTGCACTATCTCAGCTCTCATGCTCCATACCTCTATCTAGGACTCCCATAGCTACCTGTCCTGCTCTTTCAATCTGATCTCCAGAGAGTCTTTGGCCTCTAAGCTCCCTAATCCGATGGCAGAGATGGCATATGGTATCTTGGGGAGTATGTCTCAACCATAGTTCAACCTCCTCTACTATGTCCTCCTCTCCTCCTATAGCCTCATCACCTCCTACCGCCTCTCCCCTTGCCTTTTGATGTCTCACCTCAACACCTAGATCAAAATTGAGTGCATCTTGTGCCTCACCCATGGGAACATCCTTCTCTTCTCCCAACACCTCCTTTGCTTCTATGGTGCTACCCATGACACCTAGTGACCCGCCCTAACCCCTAGTGTACCTCCTCTGCAAAAATGAAGTTCTAACCAATGGAACTACTTGTGGTATTAGGGCAGGTCTGACATTTGGTATCTATTGTGCCGAGGCACCTACTACTCTTTGTACTGAAGGAATCAACTATGCCACTAGAATATGTACCTCCCTCCTCCTCTGACCCCTTCCATAAGATATACCTGTCACATCCTTTGCCTCCTCCATAGTCAGAATTGGCTCTATGGGATGAAAATTGATGGAATGAGTGCTCTACCAAGTGATCCCTATATGCATCTATGACCCTAGCATCAACAACCTATACCTTGTAGTCCCAGTCATGGCTCTAAAGGTTGTTGTAGTCCTGCATGCATAGGGCTTAGGATAGTCATGGATCCCAGCCTAGTCCCATCTCCCATACCTGTTGGGCGTATGAGTCAAACTCCTGTAGTGCATCTTGTATGAGGCCATACTACCTCCATACCAGTGTAATTAGAAACCTCTCCAAAATGTTGGTCGATTGACTAATCAATATTCAGCTCTGGAAAAAGTACCCGAACTGAGCCCTAGCAGTGGGATAAGCCTCCACCTATAAGTATGGTTTGTAGAAGACCATGATCATATCATCGAGTACCCTCCGCTAGTACTTCAGCTATCCCATCCTGGCCTGAGTAAAATAGTTAGTGTACCTATAAACCAGAGGCTGTTATGGCTGCCTCTCATCCCCGCATATGGGTCGATGGAGAGGGATATGCTCCCACACCCAAACCTGTAAAACTAGTACTCCATGGGAAAAGGTCTTACCCTCGTGGTAGACTGCCTTGTGCATCTCTAAAAACATGTGTGCCAATAGACACAGACCCCACCTGAGCTTTGTAGGATGTATCATCAAGTGATGTACCATCAGGGCCCATCCCATGAGGAAATCATTCTATTGATGGTCAGACATGATAATCCCTCTGATCATCCCTGCTAGTTTACACTCAAGACTATGTGTCTAGTCATATCTATGAACTAGGGTCTCCCATGGGATCTGTGGAGAAATCTTCTCATCTACAACAAAAATTGTGCGAAATGCCTGAAGCTCTATGTTCCCTGAGCTAATGTAGTCAGGGTGAGGACCATGGAATGGAATCCTCGGGATAGGATATACATCCTCCAGGGTAATGGTGATCTCCTTGGTAGGTAGGTGAAATTTATGGGTCTCAGAGTGAAACTACTCAATCAATGTTGTCAATAATCTATGATTTTCCCTGATCTCGGGCAAACCTATCAAGTGCTCAAACTTGCAAGTGGCCAGATGCACTCAGAGTGGATCAGGAAATGATATACAAAGCCTCTGCGTGGTTGGGTGCAAGGCTCAGACATGAATATCAGGATACCTAATCTGCAAAGCACATTAACCTCCTACATAGACAAATTGATCGAAATAGACCCTAAAGTCCTAACCCAAGGCACATCTACACATCAAGTAATTGAAACCCTAATCAATCCTATCATAAATTTGCATCAGGGAATATTCTTGAATGTTCCTAATTTATCCTAATTATCTATGATTAAATATTATTTGGTGATAAATGATATTATTTTATTTATCCTAAGTGTAATTGATTGAATATGTTGAATATTTGATTAATTAAACTTAATTTAGCCACTTAATTATTTAATTAGATTTTATTCTTAAATAATATTATTTATTTGACAATAAATCAAAAACTCAAAAATAATTGATTGAATATTCATTTAATTGATTAAAACTGAATTGTCAAATTAATGATGTCATTTTTGGATAAAATTTGGTTAAATAATTGATTAACCCATAAATCAGTTATTTAATTGATTAAATCAAATGGGTTGAGAATAAAACACATGAAAAACCTATCAAGTGCTTGAACCTGCAAGTGGCCAGATGCACTCGAGGTGGATCAGGAATGAGATACAAAGCCTCTGCGTGGCTAGGTGCAACACTCATATATGAATATCGGGATACCTAATCATTTTCTATCTTGGAATCGGTTAATCAAAACTAGATCAGTTTCTCCATCACATAACTGTGTTCGGATATCATCAAACAAATTTATCTTTGAACCACTGTGCTTCATACAGTAATTCAAAGAGGGGCAAAATGTAATACCCCAAAAATGGGCTTTAGTACCATTAACCTCCTACATCGACAAATCAATCAAAATCAACCCTAAAGTCCTAACCCAAGGCACATCTGCACATCAAGTAATTGAAACCCTAATCGATCCTATCATAAATCTGCATCGGGGAATATTCCTGAATGTTCCTAATCTATCCTAATTATCTCTGATTAAATATTATTTGACGATAAATGAGATTATTTTATTTATCCTAAGTGCAATTGATTGAATATGTTGAATATTTGATTGATTAAACTTACTTTAGCCACTTAATTATTTAATTAGATTTAATTAAATTATTCTTAAATAATGTTATTTATTTGACAATAAATAATAAACTCAAAAATTAATTGATTGAATATTCATTTAATTGATTAAAATTGAATTGTCAAATTAATGATGTCATTTTTGGATAAAATTTGGTTAAATAATTGATTAACCCATAAATCAGTTATTTAATTGATTAAATCAAATGGGTTGAGAATAAAACACATGAATAAACCTATCAAGTGCTCGAACTTGCAAGTGGCTAGATGCACTAGGAGTGGATCAAGAAATGAGATACAAAGCCTCCACGTGGTTGGGTGTGACACTTGGACATGAATATCAGGATACCTAATCTACAAAGCACAACAAGAAAAGGCGACATCAGTAACTCAATCTAAATCAACGTCAAATGCCCAAAAATTGTTAAAGTAAACATTCTAAAAGGTGCATTAAATGCCATTAAATCCAGCTGAGCAATCAAAATTTTTGAAAAAATGCATTAACTACCCTAAAAATGCTCATTGCTTTTCATACGACATTTCAAAAAATTAAAAAATTGGTGTGAAGTGCTGTATGACACTATACAAGCACCCATATGACAATTGATCTGAAACAATATTACACATGTTGTCATACGACAATTATGGGATGCGAAGAAATGTTGTATGAGAGATGGGTGTCTCCCATACGAAACTCTACACTAAAACACACGACATTTGAAGTGGATGAATATTGTCATATGACAATGTACCAATTATCGTACGACAACTCGTGAAACAAAAATTAAAAATGCATAAAAATCCAAAATTTCATTAAAACATGCTGAATCAAATACTAAGAGGTGTTCAGAGGTCCACTTACCGGGTTCCAGTACTACCGAGGCCATTGAAATTGACGAGATCGCTTGAATCGATGTGAAGATATAGGGACCACTATTTGTGCTCTTCAAGGGCTCCACAAGTTTCAAAAGTCAACTAGCACAAATGATTTGAAAATGACCCCTTTTGACCTTATATAAGTTTTGACCTAATTTTTCAAAGTACTCCAATTTGCGTGAAAAAAAAACACCCCTCACTAATTTCGATGTCCTGAATCCATTTTTGAGATCAAAATCAAAATTTGAGATCATTTCATTTGTCAAAATCATGATTTAAAATTTTGGAACCAAGACGACCAACTGCTTGCATAATCGACCTTCATAACATCACCAAAATCTAGAACTCAATCTATTTGATCATCTAACATCAAATTTTTAGAGTTTCACCTTGGTCAACCATGGTCAACTCATTGTCAAACCTAGTCAAACTTGGTCAACATGACCCCTAAACGATGTAGAATGCATCCCCGGATGTATACAATCAATTCTACAATCGATCACACTTCTTCATATCAATTCAAACTGGCTTTCTTACCAAATTTTGATTTTAATCCCGAAGGGGCCATGGTAGTACACATTATCAATCAAATCTTCTTCAGAAATCAAGACAACAACCAAGTCTAATTATTGACTTCATCAAAGTCCTCGTCGCTTGGGGCATATCAGATTCATCAAAATCCATATCAATCTGGTATTCTCTTAATCATGTAAACTGTATTAACTCTTCATAACCATCGGTTCAGATGTGTTATTTCCTTGAGTCTTCGTAACTGAAGGGTTCAGAGTTGGTGTCCTTTCGATTCCTTTGGACAAGCAGGTCTAGAGTCAGGATATTCAATCTCCTCATAATCATATGTTCAAAATCATGTGTTTTATCACTTCTTCGTAATCACAGGTTCAAAGTTTCTATTTTTGACATCATCTTTGATTCTTTAGTTTCCGTCTCGGAATCAGTTAATCAAAACCAGATCAGTTTCTCCATCACATAACTGAGTTTGGATATCATCAAATAGATTTATCTTTGATCCACTGTGCTTCACATAGTAATTCAAAGAGGGGCAAAATGTAATACCCCAAAAATGGGCTTCAGTACCATTAAACTCCTACATCGACAAATTGATTGAAATCAACCCTAAAGTCCTAACCCTAGGCACATCTACACATCAAGTAATTGAAACCTTAATCGATCCTATCATAGATCTGAATCGGGGAATATTTTTGAATATTCCCAATCTATCCTAATTATCTCTCATTAAATATTATTTGGCGATAAATGATATTATTTTATTTATCCCAAGTGCAATTGATTGAATATGTTGAATATTTGATTAATTAAACTTAATTTAGCCACTTAATTATTTAATTAAATTATTCTTAAATAATGTTATTTATTTGACAATAAATAAAAAACTCAAAAATAATTAATTGAATATTCATTTAATTGATTAAAATTGAATTGTCAAATTAATGTGTCATTTTTGGATAAAATTTGGTTAAATAATTGATTAACCCATAAATCAATTATTTAATTGATTAAATCAAATGGGTTGAGAATAAAACACATGAAAAACTAAATAAACTCATAATTATCTATGCAAAAATCAGAAGATCAGTTAAACTCAAAATCAACTCTTGAACTCCTTTTGTTAAGTTTCTAAACTCAACATGTGATTGTGAGTTAAAAAGCAGATTGGAGTGATCTCAACTTCTAATTACGAGTTAAAAAGTTGATTTGCATGATCATCCACAATTGACTATTTCTAATTTCATGATAACTTGCCAATCAATTCGAGTTAATAAGGGAGTAATTTTTGGTTTTTCCATGAGTTCTCAA
Source organism: Chamaecyparis obtusa (assembly GCA_027943335.1). Classification (NCBI taxonomy): domain Eukaryota; kingdom Viridiplantae; phylum Streptophyta; class Pinopsida; order Cupressales; family Cupressaceae; genus Chamaecyparis; species Chamaecyparis obtusa. Next base: position 58,590 of record BSBK01001553.1, on the reverse strand, counting down.
ACCTGGATTTTTTATATAAACAACCCTTGGTTCTTCACAAAGGAGATGTGCAATTTTGAGAATAACAGAGTTATACTATCGAGTTCTTGCGAGATTGTGCATTCATTGAGATCAATTTCTATCATTTATTTTCTAGTTCTTGCATTCATATCTTAACTTCATTTTCATTGATATTAAGTTTTAGATCAATTTCATCTAGATTAATCATTTTTATTGCATTGAAAATCACAAAAATATAGCTTAATCTTGCATTCATTTCAATAGTTTTTGCATTTAAGTCCTTCATTTAGTCACTGCATTGTCACTGATCTCAGTCAAATCTGAGAATACCATACTCACATCTTCTAGAAGGTAGTAAATCGCCTAATTGATGATATATTCATTTATTATTTATTTGTTTATCATTAATCTATAGTGTTTTACTGAACTGTTGTGTCTTCTAAATAGGTACAATTTTCACACACACATACCAGTTGACCTCCAAGGTCCAACATTTCCTCTCTGTGTTCTTATTCTGTAATTCACTACTAGATTACCATAGTTACCACATATTGAACATGTACCATTGAATTATCTTTACCTTTCATAAGGCTTACCAGTTTGTTTGGAATCCTAGGAACATACACTTTAGACCTGCAATTCTCAGCTTTATGTCCATAATTATTGCATGTGAAACAATATCCATCAAACCTATGACCATTGGATCTATTACTAGATCTAGATCTACACTCATAAGCAGTATGACCATACCTATGAAAGTTGTAGCAATAACCATCAAAAGTATAAGGCCTATTCACCAGTCTTCTCCTACACACATTTGCGATATGATTGGGCTTTCCACAATTATAATAATTATTTTTGTTAGGTTTCTATATTGCATAAAAATGTAACAAAAGAACAAACTTAAATAAACTAAGCTTATCCTAACATATTCATGCAAACCTCAAAATACTATGGGAATAAGCATGTAAATATGATGAATAAAACTAAACAATTAGTTTAATCTACTCAACATAAAACAAATGCAAACCTCCCAAAATGACTAAGTGTTGATGATTTTGGTTGTGGTTGCTCACAAATCTTGCAACATGACAATGTGTAAAGAAGGCTTATTGAATCAGGAGAAAAGCTCTCAATTTATAGGAATTTGAGGGAAATGGATGGTTGAGATTAAAAGTTAGATGAAGGGTCAAGATTGCATAGGATTGATGAGGTGTCCATGAGGTGGAGGCCAAGTAGATGCCATGTAGATGACATGTGGATTAGGGTTTGACCATTCAAAGGGGGAAAGATTCTCACACGTGTGAGAAACCTTTGAAAGTGACATGTCCATGACAAATTGTAAGAGGATGTAAGAAGGTGTAAGAGGGCTAAAATTTCTCACACATGTGTGAGCAACTTGAGAAAATGATGGCTCAATGACAAAGGTCAAGGGTTGTAAGAGGATGGGAGAACCAAGGTTGCTCACACATGTGTGAGCATCTTTGGAAAATGACATGTCAATGACATGGGTCAAAAGGTGGAATAAAAGGAGAGAACCACGATATTGGAAAGTGACATGTCAATGACATGTGGGAGACAAGTGTGTAAGGTTTTGTAAGAGTGTGTGAGAGTCACATGTGACTTGAGTTTGGATTAAGATTTCGTAATCCTCAGATTAAGGTTGTGCAAATGATTAGATGGGATTAGGTGGGAGATTAAGATTAATTAGTGGGAAAGTTAGGAGACGTGCTCAAATAGAATTAAATGCAATATCTAATTCCAAGTGGGTTAAAAGGGGATTAATTAAATAAACTAGGTCATTTACTTAATTAAGTGGAGGATTAGGATGAGGGGAAATGAAATAGGATAAAATTAAATAAATATAAATTTATTTAATCAAGGATGGGATAAAAGGATAAAATTAAATAAATGTAAATTTATTTAATTAAGGTAGAATAAGGCTAAAATTAAATAAATAATAAATATTTATTTAATTGGCTAGGATAAGGGTAATTGTTAGGACAATTTTAAGTGTCTACATTTTGCTCCTCTTTGATGTAGCATCATGAAGTGATGTTAGATAAAGGAAGATTAAAACATAGTGGATAAAAGGGATATGACTAGTAGCATGATGCCCCAAACATGGAAGGATGAGGAAGGATGATGAGGAGGGATTGGTATGCCCCCTCGAGAGGACATGCGGGTTTGGAGAACACGGGTGTGCTCTCAAAATGGATAGGGGTATGAAATGAAGGGAAAAAGGTGGTGGATGACGAAGGAAGAATAGATAAATTCATGCTGTGATGGTGTGAGAAACCTAAGTTTTATATTGTACTTAACACTATGCACCAAGGTATGGGGAACTGAGATGACAATGTGTCCAGTACGTGATAAAAAAGGTCAAATGCAACCATATCCCTATGACACCATGATATGGAAGATCATGTTGCCATTATGACAATAGGATGCAAAGACCATGATAAATGAAAAAAATAATAATACAAACAAGCAACAAGTAAGCATGCATGACAATCCAAATGCAAACCAAAATTTTACCCCTAGTCAAGTTGAAAACCAATTAATGGATTGATTGATGATGATTGATTGAGGATGGAAAATTTAACGATAAGAACAATGCACATCCAAAGGATTTGGGAAGGATACATCCCATGATGATGATTTGATTAAAAGGGTTCAATAGATTATCAGCTAATTTAGTTCAAGATGATGGGTTGATTAAGGATTGATGTACAAGATTACAAGCTTGGATTGATTGGATTAGTATTGATTGCACTTGATTGGATGAGTTTGGGAGTTTTTTTTTTATTTTATGTATTTTTTTGTGATGTTATGGAATTTTTGATTTATTGATGAGTGGATTAGATAGAATGGAAGTGAAAGATGATGTGGATTGGATTATATTGGGATAAGATAATAGGAGTAGAAAGGAATTGGATTGAAGAGGATAGGAAGAAGAAAATTTAATTGGATTAGAAGATAAATGAAGTTGATATGAAAGGATTAGAAGGGAAATTGATTAGATTAGAAGATAGATGAATTTGATTGAGTAGAATTAGAAGATAAAGGAATTTGATTGAAGGATATAGGAAGAAGGGAAATGATGTATAAGATAAGAGGAGATGAATAGATTGGATGAGATTGGATTGGAAGAAGGTAAATTTATGTGATTAGAAGATGAAAGGATTGGAAAAGATGGGAAAGGAAGAAGGGAAATTGATTGGATAAGAGGAGATGAGAGAAATTTGAGTGGAAGGTTTGGAAGAAGGTAAATTGATTAGATTAGAAGATAGATGAAGTTGATTTAGTATATTAGAAGATGAAGGAGTGGGAAAAGATGGGAATGGAAGAATGGAAATTGATTGGATTAGAGGAATTGAAATGAGGTGATGGGAAGAAGGGAAATTAATTAGATTAGAAGAGAAGTTGGATTAGACGTGAGAGGGAAAGGACAAATGGATGTGATGGGGTGAAGTTAGAAGATGGATAAGAAGATTGAATGGATCAGGACCAATGACAGGGGAGAACCAAGGTATGGTAGTGGAAAGGGGGATGAATATAGTTTATGGGTTGAAGGTAGATCGAGGGAATGTATAGTGATAGGATATGGGGGATTAAAAGGTGGGGGAAAAGGGGGATGAGGATCTAAGGATGATGTTGCAAAGGAGTTAAATGTCACACACTAAAGAGAGGAGAATGGAAGGAAATATGGGGGATAAAGGATGGAGGAAATGGATGGAATAGGTACGAATATGTATTGAGGGAATGGAGAAATGTATGTTCCAAAGCATGCATGGATATCATGTTTTTGTTTTTTGGTGTTTTTAGTGCCTCTAGTTGTATGAATGAAAAGGGATGAATGTGGGAGGTGGATGGATAGGATGAGAGGTATGAATGGGATAGAGGATAATGATAAGGAGGAGATGGATGGAAAATGACAATGGATAATGTAGGGAGGATATGGATAGAAGCCTGCAATGGGATTGATGGAATGCATGGGATAATCAAGATCAAAGACATGGAAAGGAGGATGGAGATTTATAGGATTATGGATGGAGGATGGAGGAAGTGAATATGACAAGGATTATGAGATAGATGATATGGATGATATGGATAGGATGTCAAGATCAAATACAGACAAGTGGGTGGATGTATGTAGGATAATGGAGGGGAGAGGGATAATGAGTAAGGAATATGGATGGTTCATATGGATGGATGGAATAAATAGGATAGTCAAGATCAAAGATAAGAAAGGATGAGAATGGACTCAAATAGGAGGATGGATGGTGGATATGAAAGATGGAATACTTATATGGTAGCATAGGATGGATGGAGCTTGCCCCCAAGTGTATGGTACAAGGGGATGAGGATAAGTGAATGGATGGAAGAGGTGAACTTTAGAAGACAATAGATGTGTGATAGGGAGATGGATGGAAGGACTCAAGCATCGAGTGGCGGGATATTGCATTGTGTGTTTTGTATCAAGGCATTTTGGATATGTTCTCATAGATGTTGGTGGCATGATTATATGGTAGAGGAAATGGACTAGGGGAAGGAGAATGGGGACTTATGCAAAATATTGGATGAAAGGACTGGATGAGTATGGAAGGATTGGGGAATAATGGATGGTAGGAGTTGGAATACTAATGAATAAATGGATGGGAGAGATGGAAAGATCACCATTGGCACACACCTTGAAGGGTGGTGGAGAGGTGGAGGAGGAGATGTTGGAGGAAAAAGGGGGGATTTGGGATATAAGGACCCAAAATAGATGAAGGAGGTAATGGAGTTGGAAAGTAGAGGATTTTTAGAGGGATGATTTAGGAGGAAGCTTTTGGATTAGCAAGGTTGGATGCCAATTTGGATTTTTCTTTGAGATGCATTTTTTTCATTGAGTAGCCTGGGAATCCATGTGATTTTTGAATTTTTCATTTTGAGGCCTTTGTGGCCTTTTGAACTTTTCATCCTTTTGGATCATATTTTTCTTTTCTTGAGCATGCCATTTAGATGGGACATGTTGATCCTTCTATTTGTTTGTGTGGATTTTTGGCTTGGTACATCTTTTTTTTTTGACTTTGGCATCCAACTTTCTTCCATTAGCCATGGTATGGGTGCATCAAGATGAATGGTTTAAAGAGTTTATGGAGGGAATTATGAAGGATGAATAATGGAAGGAATTCAAGGATGTGTGCCTTTGTGGATCTTTCTTAGGGATGTGAGGTGAACTTTGATATGGAGGATGGATGTATGTAAGGACCTAAAATGGATGGAAGGGATGAAGGATTAGGTTTGGGAACATAAGGACCCAAAATAGAGGTGTTTGAAGAAGGGAGGGAACTTGGGACATAGGGGCCCAAAATGGATTTAGAGGATGGGAGAATGGAAGTTTGGACATAAGGTCCCAAAAGGGATTTGGAATATGAGTGAGGAGAATATTTAAGTTTAGATTTAGATGGAGAAATTTGGGATTTGGAAGGAGTAGATGGGGTACCAACATCTTGAGACATTTGTTCTTCAATGGGGTACTTAGTATTTGCAACAAAAGATGTGAGTCCAGGTGTATGGGTTTCATGAATGGATTGGATAGGTAGAATAGGATTTTGTGGAGGATTAGGATCATGAGGGGGATTAGGGGAGATGATAGGATCTTGGGATGGATTAGGAGGGAAAACAAGATCTTGAGATCATGGAGGAGCATGATAGGGAGATAATGGGGTACTTTGATCTTGAATTTGAAGAGGATTAGGTGGTGGAGTAGAAGGGATAATGGAATCTTGAGAGGGAAGAGGATCATGCAATGGAATGGAGGGTAGGGAATCATGAGATAGAGTGATTTGATCTTGATAAGGAGGGGAATTAGTGGATGAGAGAGAAGGAATATCTGCATGAAGTGGAGGATAAGTGGATGTTAAGGCTCGAGATGGAAGGGGATTATGGGATGGGGTAGAGGGGATGGTTTCATGAGACAAAGGGGAGTCATTAATGGATGGGATAATAGGGATGTCTTGATCTGGATTAGGAATTGGATCATGAAGTGGATTAAGAGGGATAAATGGATCTTGAGATGGATTGGAAGCATGGGATGGAGAGATGCTAAGATCTAGAGGGGTAGAAGAATCTATAGTAGCATGCTTTGGAACAAGGTCTTCACATGTTTGGACTTGGGAGGGTAATGGGATGGAGGAAGTGGAGGCTTTAACTCGAGTGAATGGAGGGATGAAGGAATCAGGAGACTTAGAAGATTTAGGTGTGTCTTGAATTGGAGCGAATGATGGTGAGTGCATGGCTTGTGGAGATTGGGTAGCTTGATTTAGAGGTGGGGATCTACACTTCGCTGTTATCTCATCGATCCATGCAAAGAAAAGCATGGTTTTGGATGAGAGATGGGGATGATGGATTTGGGTAAATGTGGGAGGATGAGATGGATTTCCCTTATCAAAGGTAGAGGAAGGAGAAGAAATGTGAGATGTATTGGGATTGGATATGGCATATTGAGGTGGAATAGATGGGGATATGGGATTGTCGCAGTAAGTGGGAGTTGGATTTTTTTGGTGAGTGTGCAACTTAGATGAATGTGAGATTGGATTTGTGTGAAGCCGATCTTTATCCATGATGTTGGAATGAAGTTTTGGATTTGGATTAGAAGAAGATGTGGATGAAGATTTGAATTAGGAGTAGATGAAGTGAGATATTTGAGGATGGATGAAATATGAACTTAGGACTAGGAGCAAGTTTGGACTTTGTTTTTTATTTGAGAGGGCAGGGCCTCAAGGACTTTGATTTGATTTGATTAGATTGATTGATTGTGAGGGTATGGCCTCAAGGATTTTGATTTGATTTGATTTGGATTAAGGATTTGATTGATTGTGAGGGCAGGGCCTCAAGGATTAGATTGATTTGATTTAATTTGATTTGATTTGTGAGGGCAGGGCCTCAAGGATTTGATTGATTTGATTTGGATTGATTAAGAGGGTAGGACCTCAAGGATTTGATTTATTGGATTTGATTTGATTTTATTTGTGATGGGAGGGCCTCAAGGATTTGATTTGATTTTGGATTTGAAGGTTTGAGACAAACCTAGGTGGAACAAGGCCCTATGATGGTGCAAACAAAAGATTGATTTGGATGATGATCTTCTTCTACTTGGAGATGGACTTGTGATCCCAAGCAAAATAGGATAGGATAAATGGAATTAGTTACTCGAGATGGACTGATGTTCTCAAAGAAATAATTCAATTAGATGTGTTTGCTAATGATGAGGGTCTATATAACACTTTTGATTAAAGTCTTTCAACCTAGTATTGATTAAGGAATGAAAGATGAGATTTGATTTGATTAGTCTTGATTATGCTTGGATATGGGTCAATCAAGACAAGATTTGATTAAAGTCCAAACAATGATTTTGCTCCTAAGTTCAAAGTGGAAGATTTGATGAGAATTTGGATGAGAAGATGACGTGGATATAGATTGAAATTTAGAATGAAGGAATTTAGAAGATAAATGAGGGATATTTGGAGGAATTTAAACGGATTGAATTAGGATTAGATTGGAATGATAGAAGATTGACAAGTTGATTAGATTAGAAAGGTAATGATGTGATTAGATTAGAAGGATGACTAGCATGAAGATTAGGACCTTGATTGAATGATTAGGAAGAGGATAAAGATAACTTAGAAGAATGATTAGAATGATTAAGATGAATGATACATATGACTTAGAAGAAGGATTAGGAGGATTAGAATAGAATAAGAAGGACTTGGAAGAAGTGATTAGGATGATTAGAAGAAGTGATTAGGATGATTAAAATAAGATAGGAATGACTTGGAAGAATTGATTAGGATATGGAGGAATGTTTAAGGATATAGAGGAATGATTTGGATGATTGAATTAGAATGGGAAGGTGACTAAGGATGTTATGAATGATTAGGATATTATGACTAGGATGATTAGAAGAGAGGAATGAAGAGGATAATTAGGAGAGATTACAATTGGAGGAATGAGTTGGAATGATTAAGAAGTTGATTAGGATAAGAAGTATGGAGAAGGTGATGAAGTTGATAGATGAAAGAAGCGATTTGGAAATGATGTGGAAAGCTTGACTAAAGACAACTAACTTAACAAAATGTTTTTGTTGTTTTTGAAATGATTTTTATTTTTATTTTTTTTTTAGTTTTTGAGTTTTTGCAATGTTTTTGGGTTTTCAAACTTTTTTTTTTTTTTGGATTTTGAAGTTTTTGGATGTTTTTGGATTTTTGAAATTTTATGTTTTTCTAGATTTTTGAAATTTTATGATTGTTTTTGGATTTTTTATTTTAAAATGCAAAGTAAACAAATGAAATTATACACAAGCACAATTGCTAAGGATTAATTCAGATGGTGTGTCCCCTTTTGGCTGCAAATGGGGAAGGTTTTAAACATTCAAGTACATCAAACACACCAACAATCCTATTGAGACTTCAACTAGGATATACAAGCTCAATTAGGGGATTTCCTCGATATACGTAAGGTACGTGAGGCCAAAATTCATAGATGAAAGAGAATAATATCACACAGCCAGGAGGAGACGGTAACCCAAATCTCCACCTTCACTTCTCAAAGGTATAAAGTTCTTTGGGGCTTAGCCAAGAGTGACAAGATTCTACTTCCAAGAGAGGTGTCTTTGGATTCACTTCTCACTATTTATACTCCACTGGAACACGGGAGTTGAGGTCATCCCTTGAGGTGATCAAATCCCCAAGCAGACCTCCTAAAAAGAAAACAAGACCATGTATTTCTTGTGCACTCAAGATCACTTGAAGGCGTGAGAGGAGAGAATACGTATGTGGCCTTGGGGTTTAAAAGACACTTGTTCTTTTTAATTCCAAATCCAAATATGAAAGGTTTATTTTAAGCCCAATTTTAAAATGTGTGGAAAACACTTCAAACAGATTGTATAAGGCTAAAAATAATTACAAAATTAGATTCCTTGCATTTTTCTGATGACTTTTTTTAAAAAAATTGCTGCAAGATGATTTTTTATGCCCAAGTTATGAGTGTTTGAAGTTTCCAAAGAAGGGTCAACTTGGAATGTGTGCACATTATTTTTTATGATTAATTTGATAAAATGGTTTGTAGATCTGGATAGAGGGCTGAATCATCTTTCTGACGCTTTTCAAATCGTCCAAAATGAAGCTCGTATGTGGAAGTTATAAGCATTTTCATGAAATCAGGCAGAGACGTCTGTGTACAAGTAGAGACGCATGTCTGTCAAAGACACCTGTGTACAAGCAGAGACAAATGTCTGTCAGAGACACCTGTGTACAAGAAGAGATGCCTGTGTATAGGCAGAGACACTTGTGTACAGGCAGAGATGCCTATCTGCACAAAAACAAGGATTAACCACCAATGTTTTAAAGTTTTATGCTCCCATTAAGTTTCAAATGCATAAAAAGGTTTCTTATGACAAAAATACAGTGATTTTTAACCTTAATATGTCAAAAAAAATTTACTTAATCAGCTTAAAAAAGACAACACAAAGGAAACTCCCTTTTCTAGCAGAGACACCTATGTGTATGCAGAGACACCTATCTGCACAAAAACAAAGATTTTATTAGTTTCATGTTCTTTTATGCACTTGCAGATAACATAAGGTGTTTCACTAATGATTATAAGCCTTTAAGTGATTAAAACATCTAAATTTTATTATCTAAAACAAATTAAAGTGGAAGAAACCCCCTTTTTGGCGGAGACACCTGTCTATAGGTGGAGACACCTATCTATAGGCAGAGACACCTATTGACAGGCGGAGATGCCTATGTAGTGGAGACGCTTGTCTATAGGTGGAGATGCCTGTTGACAGGCAGAGACACCTATGTAGCAAAGATGCCTCTGGACGAGCGGAGACGCCTGTCTGGAAACTTTACAGTGAACTCTCATGAAATCAAGAAAATTGTTAAAAAAATAGGATTGTGGGTCCCACCATGCGTGCCAAAATGTATTGCATAAAAATGTAAGAAAAGAACAAACTTAAATAAACTAAGCTTATCCTAACATATTCATGCAAACCTCAAAATACTATGGGAATAAGCATGTAAATATGATGAATAAAACTAAACAACTAGTTTAATCTACTCAACATAAAACAAATACAAACCTCCCAAAATGACTAAGTGTTGATGATTTTGGTTGTGGTTGGTATGTGGTTGCTCACAAATCCTGCAGCATGACAATGTGTAAAGAAGGCTTATTGAATCAGGAGAAAAGCTCTCAATTTATAGGAATTTGAGGGAAATGGACGGTTGAGATTAAAAGTTAGATGAAGGGTCAAGATTGCATAGGATTGATGAGGTGTCCTTGAGGTGGAGGCCAATTAGATGCCATGTAGATGACATGTGGATTAGGGTTTTACCATTCAAAGGGGGAAAGATTCTCACACATGTGTGAGAAACCTTTGAAAGTGACATGTCCATGACAAATTGTAAGAGGGTGTAAGAAGGTGTAAGAGGGATAAAGTTTCTCACACATGTGTGAGCAACTTGAGAAAATGATGGCTCAATGACAAAGGTCAAGGGTTGTAAGAGGATGGGAGAACCAAGGTTTCTCACACATGTGTGAGCAACTTTGGAAAATGACATGGGTCAAAAGGTGGAAGAAAAGGAGAGAACCAAGATATTGGAAAGTGACATGTCAATGACATGTGGGAGACAAGTGTGTAAGGGTTTGTAAGAGTGTGTAAGAGTCACATGTGACTTGAGTTTGGATTAAGATTTCTTAATCCTCAGATTAAGGTTGTGCAAATGATTAGGATGGGATTAGGTGAGAGATTAGGATTAATTAGTGGGAAATTTAGGAGACATGTGCTCAAATAGAATTAAATGCAATATCTAATTCCAAGTGGGTTAAAAGGGGATTAATTAAATAAACTAGGTCATTTACTTAATTAAGTGGAGGATTAGGATGAGGGGAAATGGAATAGGATAAAATTAAATAAATGTAAATTTATTTAATCAAGGATGGGATAAAAGGCTAAAATTAAATAAATGTAAATTTATTTAATTAAGGTAGAATAAGGCTAAAATTAAATAAATAATAAATATTTATTTAATTGGCTAGGATAAGGGTAATTGTTAGGACAATTTTAGGTGTCTACAGTTTCTTACCTAAATTATTTGGATCTACCTTCTAATCTGTCTATGGCTTCTAAGGTTTAGATTTTGTTAACTCACCAGTTTCAAATGTTCCTTGACCTGTGTAACCAAGATTGGTAGGGTCTTTGTGTCTTATTTGTCTCTTCAATTGTTCATAAATATTTTGCATTCTTTCATTGTATTGTTTTATTTTTTCATTTTCTTCTTTCTCAAATTTCAATTTATTCTTCATTTTCTCATTATCTTCTCTGAGTCTTTCATTTTCACATGTGACTTGCATATTTTCTTCAACTATATCTTGCATTTGGCTTCTAGACAAGGTATATTCTTGTCTTAGTCTATAGAGTTCTTCATCTCTTTCCTTTAGAGAATCCTCAACAACTTTCTTAGTATCTTCAGTAGTCTTCCTTGCACTTTCATTTGTCCTCTTTCCTTAAAGATCTTCACACATCCCGACAAATCAATGTTTAAGATCTCTTTTTAGATTTGCCACTTCTTCTTTAAGTCCTTTGTTCTTATCCATCAGATCTACAATTTCTTCTTTAGAATCTTCAAACATACTACCTTTAGATAGTTTCTCAATGTAATCCTGACTCTCATTCAATTATTCAGTGAGTTTTCTTCTTATAGCAAGTGACTTCTTCAATTTCTCCTCCATCTCATTGATAATCTTGTGTGCACTCTCAAGTTGTATCTCATGTCTACAATTCTCCATAGTTATAGATCTTTTCCTCAAGCTGTTAGACTTATCACCAAGAGGTCTAGTGCTCTCATACCAATTGTTAGAATTCTTAAGCACTAAGAGGGGGGAGTGAATCAATGCAAACAGATTATAGACTAATTCAACCACCAATATGAATAACTTAAATAATAAATTTCAAACCACAAAGCATATAACTAAAGTAAACAAATTAAAAAAATATCAAGCATCCACAAAATCATCACATGAAACAATGATTTTTGAATGGAAACCCTTGGTTAGAGGGAAAAAAACCATAGTGGGGATGACACCCACAAGCCCACTACTGTAGTAAATGAGTTTTCCCTACTAGGAGCTTACAATTACCCTTTCTGAGGCTTCACCCTATTAGGAGTGATTAATATCTTGTTAGACATACAATCAGATCTGCTAAGATCTACCTTGTAAGAGGATTTCAAGACTCTTTTAAGAGCTCGCCTGGTTAAGGGATTTACAATGAGGAACCTATTAAAGTTCACCTTGTTAAGGGATTTTCTTGTTATAACTACTAGGGAATAACAAGTGAGTGATCTAGATGTAGCACTGATTTCCTGTTAGATCTAATTTGTTTTCTGCACTCTATATTTTCTCACAACTTTGTCTATAACATATTTGATCACAACCCTAATTGAGATTTAAAAATTTCTTCGCAACCTTCACATCAACCATAGCAATGTAATAACAATAACCTTTATAATGTGAGTAGTACCACTTATATATATTCCTAGAACCAACTACATGAAATCAAAATTTTCTCCCATGCAATTATCACACGCCAAAGTGATAATCTTGATGTTAAACACATTTTCCTATGATTGCATCAGCTTAGAATGAAATATTTTTAAAGTAGTCAAACACGTTTTAACTTCTCCAATGCACCACCTTAAATCTTAGATAGCATTGATTCCAACAATGCCAACTCATAAATTTTATAACCCTTATTACACATCATCATAACACCAAATATTATTGCAACCACTATACCTCTTATTGATCTGGAATCTTCCAACTGGTGTTCAAGAACACAAGTGTTCTTACCTATCTAAAAGATTCTGTCAACAAAATCTCTTACCGATCTACCAAATAAGTTATGGATATAACTACACTATAGTCTAACCATGTTGATACTGTAGTTGTAACCACACCTCATAATTCTCCATCTATCATGACCACTACCAAATTATTGACCTCGTCGACTACCGATTTTCTGGACTTAGCCAATTTATTGCATCACCGATCTCATATCCTTCACACTGATTGCATCCTCCACTTTACCAATTGTGATACATGACTGAACTGACTTAGTTTCCATCAATGAAAACCAAATCAATGACTTCCTATGACTACAACCAATATACCAATCTCTCAATCTCATCACAATGCCAACAGGGAGGTGTTATGGATTTTTTTTCTTGATCATTAACACCCTCAATAGATATAGCATTAGAAATAATGAGGTCTTGAATAACCAATTTCAAATAGAAACTCTTTTTAGTATCATGATTGGGTTGATGATGGTATTGACAAAAAGCTTTGTGATGAAAGGACTTAGGCAAAAGTTTGGATTTGTGAATCAATTTAACAAGAGGAAGAGTTAAGATTTTAGCATTAATCAACTTCAAAATCACATTATGCAAAGATTCAAAAAGATGATTAAAATTATGAGAAGGTATAAAAATTGATGACAAAGGAACCACACCTTTGGATGTTGTTGCCACTTTCTCATCAACATTATTGGATGAATTATTGATCTTAATGAAATTCTTTGGTTTTTAAACTTGTTGAAGTTGTGGGATATGGCATCACTCTTATCAACTAGAGACATTGGAGTGGTTCTCTCAAACTAACTCACTTGAAGCTGATAATTATGAAGCACTACACATAATTGAGTAAAAGAAGAAAATTCAAAAAGTAGAATCTTATCTCTAATTATTTTTTTAAATTAGAAATAAAAATTCATTGAACATCAATATCAGGGACAAGATAAGAAATCTAAGCATGCAAATGCTTAAATATACCAATAAAATTAGTCACTTTTTATTTAATTCCTTGTTTATAATGCATTAAGTTATTCAAAGAAATATTACGACCAATATTGTTTTGAAATTGTTGGATGAAAGAATAAGGAATCTTTTGAAAGGAATCAATATAATAAAGAGGCAAAGAACAATACCATTGCAAGGATTTATCTCAAAAAGTTATGAGAGAAATCACTACACAATGTTTGAAAGGTTATGACATGGGGTAAAAGGATCACCTTTTTCATTATAAGTCTCAAGATGAGGAATCTCCATGTATTGCAAAATAACAACACAAATGATATCCAGGGACAAAGGAGTAGAAATGTCACATGTAGGAATGTTGAACTTGGATTGGGTCATGGTAGAAATTTGTTGTTGAAGGGAAAACACAATTTGAGCTAAGCTACTAATAGTAGAATTGGTAGAAAGAGTTGTAGGAGATATGTTTGAAATGTTTGGAGCATTATGGGAAATGGAGGGAATGGTGGACTATGAAAAAGGAATGCTATTGTAGGTGGGCATTGATGAAGGTATAGAAACACATGGAACACTTAAAGGAATAGTGGAAACACCAATTTTAGGAATGATAACATGTGTATGATTGATAGTTTCAATGGAAGTGGTTATGATAGGTGGAGCATAGGTGGACACACAAGTAATGGAGGTAGAAATAGGCATGAAGGTCTCAACACTAGAGGTAGGTGGAATGAAACCTTGATATTGAGAATAATCTCTAATAGGAATGTTATGTTTACCAATGAGATGATACATACTATGCAGGATATTAACACCATGTTCATCATTATGAATTATCTTCCTCCAATCTTCTACAATGAAAATGACCTCAGGAATAGAGTTTTCTTGTCCTAACCATTGCTCAATTTTTTCAAAGTCATGAGAAATTTTTTTAAATTGCATAGGAGGGACTCTTAAGGCCTTATCTTCATCCTGAGAAGAGTGGGAATATTTTTTTCTCAATAATAGGATTAATGTCATTAGTGTGCATGTTGGTCTCATCAATATTCCTAGGAAAAATAGAAGGCTCAGGATCAAAGGAAGCCATAAGTCTATGACTTCTCCTAGCCCGAATTCTATAAGTAGGAATCAAAGTGATAACACTCATACATAAGAGAATGAAATAAAGATATATATAAATGAAAACTTAAGATCATTTTAAAGAGATATGTAATTTAACTTAAGCAAAATAGTAATTTATTTAATGAAAAAACAAATCTAATGTAAATCATGCTACAATAGCAATCTAAATTCATACAATGTAGAAAAGACATGATTAATGTAATGCATACAATTTAGATTTAAAAACCAAATAATAATTGTAAATTTTATGAGTTGAGTTCACCAAAAATGTATAAGGTGAAAAGGGAAGAAATAACATAGATAGGAAAAATCACTTCTCCTTTTCATTAATTACACATTTTTGAAGGAAGATGGCCCACTAGATTCAAGAGGAGACTCAAACACTAAGTGGGATAGTGATCCTCTACTAAAATATGTGATTTATGAAATGACAATATGAGGAAATGTAACAATGTAAATGATTAATTAAGAAATTGGTTGAAAAACTAGTAAAAATAGACTATAACAAACAAATAGTGAGCGAAAATTTGTAGAAACAGAAACTAGGTGACAGATCTAATTCGTTTCTAAAATTTGAGGTTAAAATACAAGTTACATGTCATAAATGATGACATTTACCTAGGATATGTCAAGGATGGTGACTTGTCCCTAGTGTTTTCATCTAAATTTTTCATAGATCGTTAGTTGTTCATGATCTACATAGATTTTGTTTGATGACTCTATAACCTATTATTGCACACAAGAAAATGGGGAAAAGGGTTGGCTAAAGGGGTTTTCCTTGGTCAAACCCCTATTTAGGAATCAACCTTAAAAATGAAATGAAATTATATAAAGGAAAGTAAATAGAAAGGAAAATAATAGATTCACCTTTCATAAACCCTCATGAATGGATGTAGAAATTGCTCATATCCATGAAGATGCTTGAATGTACTTGATCTCCAAAGAGTTGACCTTAGAATGTGATATAGAGTCAAGGATGACCTAAAAAATTCATAGATCTATGAATTCCACTCCTAGATCTTGAATATAGATATGCTTGATAATCACTTGCAAAGGAGAGAGAAGGTGGATGGAAGGATGGATCCTCTTTCTTAATTGAGAATTCCTCTACTTGGCCATAATGGGAGAGAAAATTTCTTCAATTGGAAAATATTTCCTTTGATTTGAATGATCTTGAAGAATTGTAGTCTTGGAGATCTTGATATTGGGTGCTTGCCTTCAAATATTGAATCTAAATGCTCAATCTCTCTTGAATTCTTGAAAATATTGACAACTTGATTGCCAAATTGAGTATGGTTTCAATATGCAAAATGAGGAGAGATAGGGGTTTTTTATACTTACTCCATTATTTCTGGATTCAAAATTGATCCAAACCGACCATAAAATAAAATATCTTGATAAAACCCCGACATCAAGCTCCAAGTAAAATTTGGGCCCCAAAACCTAGGGACATGTCACCATAAGCGACACGTTCCATGAGAAATGGACCAAAATTTGAATTGGAGGTCAAGGAGAACGAAAAGGGGTAGGAAAAGAGGAATCATCTTGTCGGGATCAATTGTAACAAAAATTAGGATCTTGAAATCACCAAAATGGGTCTAATAGGTCCTAATAAGGTATCCAATCATGGGTGACAACCTTTTAGGTTGATATATATCCTTAGTACTATTTTTTTGAATTTGATTTGGCCTTAATAAGGAAGTTGTAATCATTTTAGTTAGAAGTCAACCTTCTCTTGTTTCTTAAAGTGCATTGTAGGGTGTAATGATTTGTTGATCTCAATTTGTAATCATTAATGTAATCATGGGTTAAGGAACACATCCTAATATAATAAATTTTATTGGGGATAATAATGCATCATGGGTAAAAGGAATCATCACACATTGTAGATGGGTTAAAATCTCTTGCCTTATCTTTATAGACTCGTTCATGAGACAAAATTATAGTGGAATCAATGCATTTAGGGTAATAAGAATGATCATATAAGTTATTTGATTTGTGATAGCATCAGTTCATTTCTCTTCTATGAAATATACTCCAAGTTCAGTCATATTGAGTTCTCATGAACAATTTGGACCATTGTTTTGGAAATTTTTGGAGATCCACATGTTCCTCCATTCTCAAATGATCTTGTTATAGATTGTCTCATTCCACTTGATGATGTAGATAATATACCCTTTGATGATTCTACCTTAAGAATGATATTTAGGTGGATTTATGATCTAGAGCCTCCACCTACAACTCCTACTTCTCTAGTAGAGATCACACAATCATCTCTTGTTGGTGATTCCAGTGAGTCATTACAAGAGATATCTATTTGTCTTCTTGATTGGGATTCCTATTTCTAGATATTGATTCATTATTTATGGAGTCTCACATTTGAGATTTTGGAGACATACTTAAGAGAATTTATCTTCTCTTTGATGACACCCTCATCGCAGTCAAAAAGTCTTCTTCACCTTCTTTGGAGATTAACATTCACTAGTCTCTTCCTTCACTTGATATGTCACATTGCTTGGTTTAGGTTGATCATTATTATGTGATGAAGACTCCCATTTAGTTTTTAGAGGTATCACTTATATTTGATGATATTTATGGAAAAAATGTTGTCACTTCAACTTTTTCTTTGGAGCTTATTCACAATCAATTTCTATCGGTTCCTTGTTTGTCATCTTCTACTATGATTGGGCATGTTCCTAATTGGTTTGTGGAATCTTCATCATCCAAGGACATGGTGACACATGCGTAGATTTTAGAGAAAACATGATTATACTTCATATGGATTTAATTTTCTAATTCCTATCAAGAATGGGAAGCATTCCTGCATTTGTCCTTGGTCTATCTTCTTCCCAAGGAGATAAATGTTGTTTGTAGGCATTGGATTATCTTTTCTCTTCAAGAACTCACCATCAAGTTATTGTTCATTATGGGAGGAGGGGGGCTAGTTGTCTCCTTCTTTCCTTCCTATGGAGGGATACTTGATTATATATACATGATGTATGTAGTCCTAGGAGGACCCGAGTCCTCCATCCATGCATCTTGTTTTTTTTTCATCTCTCTTTTTGGAGGGGAGTTTTTTCAAATGAGTCTCTCTCTCTCTCTCTCTCTCTCTCTCTCTCTCTCTCTTATGAGAGATTGCATTGTATTTTCACTTGCATATTGTATATGGGTACCTAACATGGCTTAGTAGCCAAGACCCATCTTGCATTGTCATAAAGTAATGTGAGCTTAAGTGCATTCCCCTAAGTTACACTTAACAAGGGGTTTTAGTGTAATTAAATATTCTTAATTATACTTAAGCTTACTTAGGATAATGCATTTCATAGTAGTTTGCATATGAGACACTTAGGATTTTGCATCTTATTTTTGTGCATGGTGTAGGAGAAATTCCACTTTAGGTGGTGATAGTTGTTATCACATTTCTACTTTATGTGTTGCCTCCACCTTTAGTTCACTTATCATCCTTACATTGTTTCACATACATCATTGCACAATGGAGGACGATCCATCTTTGGTGGACACGTGCTTCCATCTTGTATGGTTGATAAGATATTTTCTTCTTATCATGTGCTCCTATTGCCTTGCCTATATAAGAATACAAATCTTCATTGTATTTAATGATCCAGTTGATCATATTATATTTATCTTTAGGCTTGATTATATTGATGAGAATATAGTTTATTCTTGTCCATCTTCTCTCTCTCATTTGTTCTATTATTGGGTTCTAGATCTTGGGTTGTTGCCTTAGGCCAATTCTTATAGTTGCTCAAAGATCATCCACCACCTATCCCAAAAATTATTTTTGATGACCTCATGGGTATACCAATGTATAAAAAACCTCTTTGACTTAATATGAAGAGGCACATTGGTCATATGAGTTATTTTATTATTCCTTTGTCTTTCACTTCATCATAAGACAAGCCATGTGGATAATAATCATTACATGAATCTATATAAGAGTACCACTTAGATATTTGTTTAGTGATGGCATTAATATTTCTCACCACTATTTATAAGGTTGTGGTGAGGGATGTATGATGGTCATGTTGGGAGATCTTCAGTTTAGCAGCTAGGTTAGAAATAGTGTTTGTGTCTTGTGTTGATTGACCTAATAAATAATCTTGTGAGTTTAGAGTGTGGTTTCTTGGAGGACTCAGAGTGTCACCCATTTAAGGACTGCTTTAGGTTCATTAAGAGGTAAATTTTGTTTAGGCCCACGGGTAGGAGGATTTGATATCAATTTTGAAAACAAAAACAAAAAACAAATAGAAAAAATAATAAAATAATCAAATTATAATAAAATATTAAAATGTGTTAGAAAATAAATAAATACCTTTTTGACGTCATGGTAAGGTTGTTTTGATGATATTGGCTTGAATACAAATGGGTTTTCTTTTCCTTTTTTTGAAACTCTCATTTTGCTATTGCAAACCATAAGTAGAATGATACAATTAGTCATTTAAAAAAACATATAACAAGAAAAACATGATCGTGTTAATTTCATTTTAAAATCGTGGCCACAATTTTATATAAGTTTAATGTGATCACAATTTAAATCCTCATATGCATTAAGGCTCAGATTTTTTGAGTTGTAATGTGATTGGATTATTTGAATTTTCAAATAACCCAAAAATGTTACTATGATCTTGGATTTTTTAAGGTGATTTACGTTCATCATCTTGGTGCACTTACCCATTAAATAATAAAATTATTTAATTAACACTAGGAGAGAGTAGATAATTAAATAATTAAAATTTATTTAATAATAAGAAGAGGAAATTTTGATTTTAAAATTTGAATTAGAAGAATGAGACTAAGTTAATTAAATAATTAAAGATTATTTAATCAATTAAGAAGAAAGTAAAATTGTTGCTTGCAAGTGTTTGACAATTAAAGGTGTCTACACCATCTTTCATTTAGCTCATAATACATAATAATCTTCTCCCTTAGTTGTGCTTAAGGGTGGGTATTGGAGATTTGGGGTTCACTACTTAGTGTGTTGGTTAAGTGGTGGTGTTTTTGTTGTGCCCACCAAGGTTCAAATCCTCATTGGGCCATTGTGATCATGATCTTGTGCCTTTGCTAATCCAATGTTCTCATAAGTTTGAACCTCATCTTTTAAGTGGGGATGACATCCCCTATTTTTGGCCTCACTAATTCATAGAGCTCTAAGTCAAAATCATTTCACATGGGGCTAGAGGGTGAGTAATGCTAGTGTCACCAGTTACATTAAAATTTTTACCAAACAATTATTTAAAAAGGGGAGGTGGGGGGGGGAGTAAATATAATTTACTCACAAGCTTAAGTTTAACTTAAGATAATTACTAGGAAGTTAGGTAAACTTTATTTATATTTTATTATTTATGCCTTTATTTGGTAGATAGTTGTACCTATCATTTCACCTCATTGGTTCTTTCCCTCTCACAATTGCATATATAAGCAAATCTATTATACATTTCTAAACATCTCAACACGTCTTCATCTTCTAGTGATGATCATATATCTCCTATGAAGTTTTATAATTCTTTGTGTTCCTAGTATTGGAGTTGATTCTCCAACATCAAATGAGTTAAAGAAAATCTGAGGACCAATATTATTTTAAAATTGGTTTGCGTATGCATTAGCTAATTTATTAATAGAATCAATAAAATAAGGAGAAGAAAAACTATACCATTGTAAAGCTTTATCTCAAAAAGCACAAGAAAACAATTTTTCCATAAGTATAATGATCATTTGAGAAATCACTAGAGTTTTAATTATTTTCACATGATTCAAGGGGTCAACTTTTCCACTAGATAACTCCAATTGAGAAACTTTTATGTCTTGCGAGACAATAATACTAACAACATCATGAAAGAGGGCTAGCAATATCACATGTCAAAATAGTGAATATGGATTAGCTATATCACATGTCAAAATAGTGAATCTGGATTTAGTAATGGAAGACAATTATTATTGTAAGGATGAGATGCTTTGAGCTAGGTTTTTTATAGTGGCTTAGGTAGATAAATTGATATTGGACATGTTTGATTTTGAAAGAGGTGCCACATTATGTTAAGTTGATGGAACATTGGAATAGGAAAGTTGAATATTATGGTAAGTGGGTTAATGAGATGATTTAGAAACAAATATAAGGTTAACAAAAGGAGGTATATGGAAGATTTGGCTGGTAGGGGTTACTCCAAGACTAATATGTGTGGGATTAACATTTTGGTTAGAGGTAGCCAAAAATAGGAGATGTATAGGTAGAAACATCAAGCAATTATGTTGGTATAGGAATGAAACTATCAACTTAATTTATAGTACTTGATAAATTAAGAGTTTTGACACAAATTTTCATAGCATAATATTAGTGTAAAAAATATGAGGAATTCTACACAAAACCTCAACACCAAGCATGCCACTTTGAATCATTCTCCTTGATTCTTCAATGAAGGGGATTTCCTTGCTATTTGAGTATTCTTGACTCATCTATTGTTGAAGGTAATCCAGGTCATTGGAAAGCTTTCCCAATTGGTCGGTAGATACTTGTGTTAAGGAGTCATACTCATCATGAGAAGTGTGGAAATAATGGCTCTCCATAATATTGGGTATGCCATGAGTAGGAATAGAGGTTTCACCTAAGTTACCATGGAATATGCTAGTTGATTTGAGCTCTATACCTTGGTATTTAAACTTTTGGCTGCCATAAGTCTATAGCTTATTCTCAAAGAAATATTAGATGTAGGAATAAAGGTCATGAAACTTATGTACAAAGCTAGGCATAAAAGAAACAAGCATATGTTGGGTTCACCAAAATATAATGTGGGGAAATAGGGTTCACTACCTTATGCATGCAAACTAGGAAACTATGCTTTTCTATGCTTCAATTAATTTTAAGGAGAGTGGATCCATAAGGCTCAAACTAAAATCCAATTGAAAAGGATTCAGCGCAAGGTTGGTCTAATAGTACTTGTGGGAGAGTTAAAAATGATATAAAAAGTATGTGGGTTGAATGTTGATTCTAGGGTCAAAGGTATATAATTGAGGGGTTTTGACATGCACACAAGGTTGTAGAATATGCATGTAGACAAAAGTTACAAATTTGAGAAGGGGTATAAAGGAATATGTGTCCAAAATCTAAGCCAAAATTACATGGATGACATTGCTTGGGGTGACATCAACCGAAGAATGTTAGATGAAAATCAAATGGGTTTTTATCATTTGATCCAAGCAACTAATATTTTTCATCCATTAATCAATCTCATATGGTTCTAGTTCACAAAAAAGACTTGAACACAAAGTGTCAAGTATATAGAATAATATAACATGACAATAAAAAATGAAATATTTTTTCTTATTTTATATGCTATACAAATGACAAAATTGGATGACCTAAATCTAAATTATCACCAAGACCCAAATTTGTAATCTTCTACTACTTCATAGGTCAACCTTAATAGGCCTTTCACACGTTTCAATGCAAGTTTTACTTATAGACCTTACAAGCTTTCTTATTAGTGGTTTGAGGTTCACCTTGCCTTCCTACTTGTCATAGGTTAGGCAATAGCGTTATTGAGTTCTTCTATTCTCTCATGCTATCATGGATTGAATCGAACCTCTAAACTCTTATGCTCAATAGCTTTTCAGTGTGAATCATGTGACATGCATGATCTTCAAACTGTAGCATCTCCTTGGCATACATTAGGAAAAAAATTGATACCCAATCTCTATAAATTCTTAGGAATGAGTCAAGCATCATGAATGATATCCACACTCTAACATCTCCATAGCATGCATCAAGAAAAAAACTCCAATCCTCTATCTTTGATAATTCTTAGGCACGAATTAATTAACAAGTATGATCTTTAGTGTCTTCCTAGCATGAGTCAATCAATAGTCACAACCCCTAATCTTTGACGTCTCCTTGCACAAGAAGTCTTTGCTTTAATTTTTAGAAAGGGGACATGAAAAGATTCAATTACATAGTTCTTGAGTCAAAATCATAGTTCACATGAGCCCATCTGTCATGAGAATATGGTCCACTTAGCAATCATTGTATATAAGTGATGCTTACAAGGCGAAACATCAAGACGTCTTCGAGGTCACCCATCCCAAAACTACTTCAACTCAGGCTTGCTTAACCATGGAGGTTCCTCCAAGGTCAAGCCCACTTAACTTGCTACCCTACTTGCAAACCTTCAACAAGTATTGTGCTTTATGAATCATTAATTATAGGTCTCCTTTTGCTCATTTTTAACAAGTAGAAGGTATTTTCAGTAGGTCAATTTAAGATATTTATATTAAGTTCACTTGCATAGTTTTTGAGTCAAATTCATTTATCTATATTTCAAGAATGATGCTTCATACAAACCCATCTCTCGTCAAAATATATAATCCACTCAACACTCAGTACATCTAAATAATACTTTAAATTAAAACTTCCCATAAATCACTCATCCTCATCATACTAATTGTGTTACAACCTTATTATAACCCATTGTTTTTGTGCATATTTTAACCCAAAAACTTATGTCAGCTCCAAGAATCTAGGGTACATATCAATAACCTTGTGTACCATCTTTTGCGAAAAACATACTTACCAAACTCACAAAACTATATTGTTTTCTTCGGTAAGATGGTCTTGTGTGTTCCCTTGACTAAGGGACACCAAAATTGTAAATTATTTTATTGCTATATAATGTAATCTTAAAAGTTAGGCTCTGACTATTTTTAATATTATAAAAAAATTTAAGAGAACTAACCTCTTTGAAATCCTATGTTTGAAAAGGCGTTGGTCTTTTTCCCCAATGCTGGATCTCACCCACCGCTCGCGACTTCTTTTACCAAGCCCATTTTTTTAATTTGGGTTCGTGACTAGAGCTTAGAAGTAGTGGACGTCATAATTAATTACCATTTGGGGTTTTAAATTAGTGACAGAAATAAAAAAAATTAGTAACACGGAATCAAATGATCGTGACACATTACGCATAATAATGAACGTTGACAATGCGCATGTGTTCCTAAGCTCGAAGCAAACAATTAAAAACTGTTACACATCATTAATAATCACTTAAATCTTTGAATAAGACGAAACGCTTCTTTTTAGCTCTCGGAAATGCAAAGATTCCAATTCAGACTGTTCGTTTGTAACCACGAGGAAGACCGCAGAGTTTATTCAAATATAATTTGTCAGATCTGCACTTCAACAGCTACGGCTTTGTACCCGCCCAAGAAACCAGTCAAACGACGTTTCATCGAATTTGATGTTATCTGTTATAAACTTTTTTTTAGGTATTTTTTGATCAATGTTCTAGGACTGGAAGAAATTTAACACTTTTTAAAAGTTTATAGAAGTTTTATAATATGATTTGTTATATTTATATAAAATTGTATATATCAAAGATTAAAACGTATTATTATTTGTATTTAAATATTATATACAGTTGTGTTAAAGGTTTATCTTAACTTTAGCTTCTTTGACCTTATTTTATAAGATCTCATTTTTAGTTATTTTGTGTTTGTTTGGAGTTTGAGATTATAGGTATTGTCTTCAATTTATTTTAGGACTAAGGTATAGATCTGACTTTCAGTTTTTATGTTATATTAGATTATTGATCTTGATTCTTAATTTTACTAGTTTTTTTTTTAATATTAATATAAATTATTTAAACTTGATTGTAAGGTGTTATGTATAAGATCAATTTCAGGTTATGTAGATTTATTATTGATTTATCAAAGAGTCTATTATTATTATATAAATATTGTATCGATATTTGTTATCATAAGGTTAGATATAAAGGTATTTGAATTCTATTGGGTATTTCTTTGAGCTTGTTGAGCAATTGAATCAATACAGAAGACATAATGATTATAATGTCAAGAGAATCCCACCCCGAACCCCTATAGATAGTAGGGTCAACTACTCGAATGAAAGATGCAGTTTGAATTCTATTAGGTATCTCTTTGAACTTGTTGAACAATTGAATCAATACAAAAGACATAATTATTATAAAATCAGGATGTTGATTCTCTAGTCTTGATTCTCTTATCTCGTATACAATGATACAACTATTTGAAGATCAAAGTATCTTCATTTTAGGTCGAAAATCCAAGCTCATTGTTTGTACAAGATATCTTTCAAGGTCACAATTCTTTATATCAATCTTGTGTATGAAATTTCAAATCCTAATAGTGTGAAGGTCTTTTTGTCATCTCTCAAAGTTCCAATATTGTAAATCTAATAGAACAAGTCTAAGTTATATCATTGAAACTACACTTTTAAATAAATCATCAATTATCACGCACAAACCAAACATTTCTATTCTTATTTAATAATTTTAACATTTTATTTTAACTTGCATTCTAATTTTTATTTTGACTAACTATTTTTTCTAAATTTATTGAATACTTGATTATTATTATTATTATAAAAATCCTAAATATCTAAAAAGAATTATTATAATATATTTAGAAACATAGTTTAAATTATTAGTAAATTGTCATATTTGTTGTAAAGGATAAAAAAATTTAAAAATATATTTTAATTATTTTTTAAAATTATAAATTAATACAAAATTTTCAAATTTTTATTACAAAATACTATAATGATACTAAAAATAAAAATTTCCATATAAATGAATATATATTTTTTACATTTGAATTATTAAACATAATTATTTTTAATATATTCTTTTGTTTAATATATCAATTTAATATTTTTAAAATTATAATTAAAATATTAAAGATATATATTATGTATGAAAATATTGAAGTTGTAATAGGAGAAGTCACATATTATCCATAAAAAAAAAGGAGAAGTCACATATTACCGATAAAAAAAAAAGGAGATGTCACATATTCATATTGTTGTAAATCAAGGTGGGACTACCACGATAATTTTCTTTTTAAAAATGTACGTGAATTTGGTTTTTTTTACTTTTAAAGATTACCAAATATGATAGTTAAATGATTATGCAAATCTAGAATTAAAATAAAATAAGCAAACCATAGGTGACACATTTATTTACATCGAGAGACCCTTTTGGACAAGTATGTTATCAATCTTCAAGAATAGATTGATGGGATGAGAATATGTTGAAAATATATAATTGTAGTGATTTTTAATATGAAGATTTCAAATTAAGTTATATAATTGATTTCATTTTATTTCTACTGCATAAAATACAGAACATAGACATGTTTTCATTTAAAATATTTAAATATTTCATAATGAATTTGATTTAATTTATGACAATTACTTTATGTTTTCTTAAGTAAAAGAAGTATTGTACATAGATTAATTTTAAAATATGTATGCTATTAAAAAAATGTTAAAAAATCATTTAGTGGGCTAATAGTCATCCATTTTTAAGAAAAAAAGTTAGTAATTAGATTAATATTGCAACTTTTTTGGTATCAATGGTGCGCAATTATTGGAACATTTGTGCGTAAGTATGGATTATTTGTGCAAATTTCTTGGTTTTCAAATCAAATGGGTTTTGGAAAAATATGGAATATGTTTCAAAGGGAAATGACCACTTTTTTTACTCTTGCATACATAATGGAGCTCATAGCATTCGTCTTTACTATCCAAAAGTCATAACAATAGCTATAAACTGTGAAGTCGCATACATAAACAATTAAAAAATCTTTGAACTAATATTCCATTTAAGAACTTAGGGTAGGTCTCCATACTATTGCTTAGCTTATTTTGCTAAAACAATTGTGGCACAATTTGTGGAGCTAGTGACCCCATGGATTGTAATGTTTGATGCTTAATATAAAACAGTGTCTTAAATATTATTTTTAAATCAAATTTTTTGTCATATTTCTTGCAAATAAATCTCAAAACAAAATTGTAAGCAAATAAAAAGGAGATGAGAAAAAATGGTGAAGACATGTGTTGCTTTTGTCAACAAGCAGTTGTTGGCCTCCCTTTTTTTCCACAACTTAACCCATGTTCCCATGCGACTGTTAAAAATGTATCTCTCCACAAAAATAGGAAAAGATTCTAAATTTTCCTTTTCTTACAATTTATATTTTGCAGGGAACACTCTACTTAAATTTGAGCAGAAAATTCGCAAAAATAGCTATAATGACTAGTACTCCCTACCTAAAACATAAAATGAAAGTTAGGAAGAAAAAAGGGGAAGAGGGGGAGAACAACGAAACCGTCATAAAATTTTGACCGTCGAGTTCTATGTCGGTTCCCTACAGACCGAACGGGGTATGAGGCGTAAATTTAGTCGACCGGCTGCTCGTCAAATGCGGGCGATTTTAGTGGCCTTCGGGGAGGTGGATAATGATGGATCAGATTCGCGTCAATATGACAGCCAAGAAAAATTGATGTCCAAATTAATCCAGCCTAAGAAAATTAATGTCCAGCGTAAGGATTACTGATCATTTTTCTGACCCAGGACGATTGATTTATTGTGCTTAAGGGGGGGATGGGTAGATTTATAAAAGCAAGCACTGATTACATGGGCCCCGATCTGACGCGCCCATTTGCATTCCTCTCAGACATCGTAGGGAACCCCATTTTCACCGCCATCTCCTTTTTCCTTTTCAGCCTTGAATCTGCTTTAGCAGAAGCAAAACTGTCTCCTTTTACTTTTAAGCCATAAATTTGACCGAGGATAGCAAATTTCTGTGAGATTAGAGACTGAGAAAAGAGAGAATGAAATTGTTTATTGTATTGCTGGTAATATCAGTGACCGCTCTCAGGGGCGGGTGCTCGGAATGCCCGGTGGGAGAGCGGCGGGCATTGCTGAGCTTCAAGGCAGGGATCATCGACGACACTTCTCAGCGGCTCCTTTCATGGAGGGGCTTCAATTGCTGCGCTTGGCGGGGGGTCACATGCAGCAAGCAGACCGGCCGCGTAGTGGGGCTTCGTCTTCCGGGGCTTCTCTCCGGCGAGGACTTCATTGCCGATACGCTGATGAAGGGCAGCATATCGGAGGCTCTGGGCGATCTGGAGTTCCTGCAAATTTTGGAGCTGGATGATTTGAAGGAGCTCACGGGTCCCATTCCGAGCTCGATTGGGAAGCTGTTACGGCTGAGAAAGCTGATCCTGAATACCAACAAGCTGGGAGGTTCGATTCCCCTGTCTCTGGGAAACCTCCGTGAGCTTCGAGAGCTCCAGCTGCAAGAAAACAATTTAAGCGGTTCGATTCCCGACGCCATTACCGGCCTGCAAAATCTCCATGTACTGCATCTCTACAGCAACAGGTTGACAGGTTCGATTCACACGACTTCCCGTCTCTTCAGGCTCCGAAGCCTCGATCTTCACAGCAACTTTTTGGCCGGTTCGATTCCTCGGGCCATCGGAAACCTCAAGCGGTTACAGCTTCTCGACATGTCGGATAACAATCTGACGGGCCCGATTCCGGATTCGATCGGGGAGCTCTCCAATCTGTCCATCATGTTCCTCAACGGAAACCGCCTCAGCGGCAGCATACCGCCGGCCATAGGCAGGCTGTCTTCGCTGGGATTCCTCCGCCTGCAGGAAAACCAGCTGACCGGTCCCCTGCCGTCTTCTTTCGGGAATTTGATCAGTCTTCAGCGGGTTTCCATAGCCAGAAATGGAATCTCCGGCCACATTCCAGAGTCAATCGGAAAGCTCTCCAGCCTGACGGAAATCTACCTGGACGACAACGAGCTCTCCGGCCAAATCCCCAAATCGATATCAAAGCTTTCAAAGCTCCTTCTCCTGTACCTCTCCCACAACAATCTGTCCGGAAACCTCCCGGAGGAAATCGCCGGGCTTTCCGACCTCCAAGAATTTCACATCTCCTTCAACAATTTCAAATTCCTCACAGTCCCTTCAGTCATAGCGAGGCTCCCCTCTTTATACTCCCTTTCCCTCGCTGCCTGTGGAATTCGCGGCGCCCCCCCAAAATGGCTGTCCGAGCTGCAAATTCCCCTGTCTCACCTCGATTTGTCCAGCAATGCGCTCACCGGAACACTTCCGCCATGGCTGAGCACCATGACAGATCTCTACTCCCTTAATTTATCCAACAATGCCTTCACTTCCTCGATCCCCAATGAAATTGTAGGTCTCCGAGACCTGGGCAGCCTGGATTTGCATTCTAATTTTCTCACGGGCCCTGTCACGGCCGTCTTCTTGGTTCAGAGCCGGTTCCCCGACGGCACATTGCGATTCGTGGACCTGTCACATAACAGATTTTCTGGGTCTTTGCCTGCGAATGCGAATGTGCAGGCAAGCATGGAACAGCTCCTTCTGTCGTCCAATCTTTTGACGGGAGAAATCCCGTCGTCCCTCGGCGCCATGGGACAGTTGCAGGTTCTCGATCTCAGCTTCAATAATCTCACCGGCCCGATTCCCGAAACGCTGGGGAATTTGACACGGTTGGGTAAACTGATCCTCAATAACAATAAACTATACGGGGGAATACCCAGCCGGTTTCTGAATCTCACGGCTCTGTCTGATCTGAACCTGTCACATAATTCTCTATCCGGTCGAATTCCCCAAGGAAGTGTTTTGCAGAAGTTTCCCGAATCTTCGTACGCGAGCAACAGTGGGTTGTGTGGGAATCCCCTTCCCCCTTGCCAAACTTCTTTGGATTCCAATGAAGTTTTTGGATGATTGTCTGACTCGGACAAGGCTTGGCGTTGCACAAAAGCTGCACTCATTTGTAATTGGTAGCTGGCTGATTGTGTAGATTTGGAATCATAGAATGCAGTTTTTTTGTACCATACCATGAGTTGCAGTGAATTTGTCCGTCTGTGAACAGGAGCTCAAGTTTGTAATACCACAATTTCGCAAATTTGAATATAATTTGTCTTTTGCCCGCGCTTGTGAATTGAAATTTCAAAAAATTATGTCAATTTATGCCTACGTAGGAATAATTCATTCCAAACTTTACAATATATTGGATTTGATTTAAAGTTGGAATTAATGATGTTCTAGGCATTAATATTTGTATAATCTTACCGTTTGGCAATGAAAGGGGGCCCTCTAGGGTTGTCTCTTTTAAAATTATACTAGAATATTGCGGTAGAAAGTAGAGTTGTTGATAATGAAGAGAGTAGGTGAGGAAAGTACAAGAGTCAAAGAAATGATGGAGAACTAGATGGATAGATAATGTAAATTAAGTTGATCAGTTCTAGCAATTTTTTGATAAGCAAGTTTGCAATTATTGTTATCGGGAATTCATGAGAATGAATGGAACACTTAGCACTCATTGTAATGGGATGGAATGGAACACTTAGCACTCATTGCAATAGGATGAGTGACCTCTTAGAAAGCCCTGATGCTTCAGCTCTGTCAACATCACCTAAATGCAATGTGTTAAGTGTTTCATTCATTCTCATGAGAGGTGGGTTCTTGTGAACCACTACTCATTAAACTTGGGTCAATGAGTTTGACTAAAAAACTACACAGTTGAATTGAATCCGATAGCAATATCACAACAAAGCAAGTTTGTGGAAAAATAAATGAAGGATTGCGACTTCAAGAATTATTTGGGAGTACTACCTATATAGAATTGTAGAATGCATCAAAGAGAGGAGGAGAAGATTTATTCTTGTATGGACTACTATGCTTGAAGAATGGCATAATGAGATGATGAATTTTTATTTTTTTAAATGGTATTTAGAGATGATCATGTGATGAATATGGAAAGGCAAGATCTAAATAGAAATGAATTGATAAAGTTATAGATAATGGAAAATGCAATATATTAATTTGAAGAAGCAAAGAAGTGGAGTTTGTTGTATCAAATTTTAGTTGAAGATGGACAAGTGAAAAAATAAATATAACATATTCTTGAGGATAAATATAAGTCAACAAAGAAGCATTAAAAGACAAGGTAAAGATAGATTGGAGTGATAATAAATGATAGAAGTTAGTTATAAAGGTAAATGAACTAATAGTTTGTGTGAATTTCATTTTAAACAATAAGAAAGGAGTGTATATTAGTGTATTTTCACATTATGATATGTTCAATAAGATAGAAGGTAATATAGGAGCCACAATTGGAATAATAAATGATAAATATAGTTTTGAAGGTAAATAAATCAATAATTTGTGTGAGTTTAATTTTAAACAACAAGATAAGAGAGTGTATAGTATTGTACTTTCACATGAAGATAAGATCAATAAGATAAAAGGTAATACATGAGCCATAATTAGAAGGATATGACTAGAACCATTGTAGTGAAACATGTTGAAATAGTGTTGTTTGGTAATATAAGGTGTTACAACAAGAGAATTAGTAGTTTAAATTGATTTGTTGAGTTGTATTTAAAGTGATAGTTAGTATAGTTATGAAAATTTACATACCACAAGAGGTATAGATGAGAAAATTAGAGAAATGTTGTAGGATGTGAAAAGATAAAGTAAAGACAAATGTTTGTTACATGAGTTATTGGACCAAAAGTAGATATTTGTCGTCAAAATAGATGAGTCAAATATAAAGTGTTGGTGGATTGAAATAAGTATGCATGATTGAAAAAAGGGGTTGGGAAGAAATTAAAGAATATAAGTCCAACTAAATAGTTGTGAATTTAAAAAGTAGCATGAAGATTGCTCTATTTGGTGATAGAGTTGGAGTAGTAAAATGGAAGGATAATTTAGCAAAAAAAAGTAGATGAACACGCCATGAGTAGAAATGATAAAAGGATAAGATATAAAATTCTTAGTAATTAATTTGAAGGATATAATGTAGAATAATGTAGTAGTAAACTTTAGAATGAAAAAAATGAGATGAATAAATTGGTTAGGATAATAATGGAGTAGACTTGCAGGTGAGTAAAAATGTTTAAGACAAGAAAAATTTCTTCACGGACTATGTGGAAAACAAGTTGTGAAGAAACTAAATGATATAAGTTGAACTAAATAATTATGTATTTGAAAGCTAACACATGAACATTGGTTTATTTGGTGATAAAATCAGTGTTGTAAAATAGAAAGATAAGTTAGTGAAACAAGTAGATGAACACACAATGAATAGAAATGATTAAATGATAAGGTAGAAAATACATAGTGATTATTTTGAAGGAAATAATATAGAATATTGTAGCATTGCAAATTTAGAAAGCAAAAATAAGAAGAATAAATAAGGTGATCATAATGAAGGAGGTTGAAGGTGAGAAGAAGTGTTAAGACAATAAAATTTTCTTGAAGGACTATGTGGGGGAAAATAGGAGAATGAGATAAGAATGAATTATTTAATTGGAGTTGATAAACAAAATGTATTCCTAAGAATCATATATGTGTCACAGAATGATTTTGTGTGCGTGTGCACGCAATATATATATATATATATATATATATATATATATATATATATATATATATATATATATATATATATATATATATATATATATATATATATATATATATATATATATATATATATATATATATATATATATATATATATATATATATATATATATATATATATATATATATATATATATAGAAAGTTGGATGATACAAACCAAAACTCATAAATACTTCAAATTCATATAATTGAGATAGTACAATAGAAAATAGGTAGTATGATAAATGAAGAAACAAATATAAACAAGAGACGCAATGCGTCAAAGTTCCTGCCAATAGTTTGAGAAGAAGGAAAATAGGAATATATAGATGGGAATGGAAATAAAAAATTGGAAAAAAAAATGGACAGAGTTAAAAGGCATAGAAAGATATGTAATGGATAAATATATATAAAGGGAGAGACAAGAGAGAATGAGAGTGAGAAATAAATATAAAGATAGAAATAGGAAGTGATTTATAGAGATGGGCCAAGATATAATGATAGAGAGAGTTGTAGAGGCAAAGTTTCTATTAGGTTGCCTATTTCAATTTTAAAATGATTAAAAACAAAGACCCCTTATCGTTGTGCCCTTGATAGCTAATATTCAAAGTTGATGGAACCAAGCACAAAATTCTTTACATTTTCAACATCTTCATCAAAATGTGGTACACCCATAGTTTACTTATTTTCACATATTTTATAATTCCGATAAACATAAATTTATAATACCAATCATATATTATGAATATATGAAAAAATGTTAGAAAATAAGCTATTAAATAGATATACTAAATATATATTATTAACATATAATATGTTAGTTTATTTCAAATTAAAATGTAAAAAAATAATTTACTTATTCAATTTTTTTAAAATTTTTTTTAAGAAGACAACATAAATGTACAAACTAATTTGTCATTTCTATGATGATAGATCCAAAGTGACCCAAAATATAATAATAATAATATATTTCATTTAATTTTTTTCCTTATTTTCTAATAAAACATATTGAATAAAATTATCTAATATAATTTTTTAAAAAGAATAAAATTTTAAAAAACTATTGAAAAAGATAGCATAAAAGGGAATAAAATAAAAGCTTTATAAATAAATAAACTTAAAATAGAAAAATAAATTTAATAAGCAGTATTATAAATTTATCTTTATCTAAATTTAAAAAAAACATATTAAATAATAGATTCATTGATAATAATAAAATGCTTATATTAAACAAATGTATATAAACTTTGAAAAAATAACCAATAAATATAATTCCTTAGTAGTCATTCTGAACAGCTATAAATAAATATAAAATTATATTATTAATGCTAAGTCATAGCCAACAATTTCCCCAGGCTCTGCCATCCCGACTCATGCATAAACGAGGAAAAGAGGACAAGCTATCATTAATCCATTTAATGGTAACAACTTTTACATTCTGCGATAAGTTTGATCATTTTATTTTTCTTTTAATTTTGGTTTCAAAAATTATTTTTTTCGTTGCCTTTTTATTCTACAACCAATAAAAACTTAGATAAATAGCATTTATTCAATTTTTAAAATATGTCAGAATTATAAACTTTATAATATACTTTAAGACTTCAAAAATTCTCCAATTTCATTGGTCAAACTAATTGTATTTTAGCACCATACTGAATGCATAGTTATCCTGCCGTAGGCAGGAACTAATAATAGAAATGAAGTAAAAAATAAGGTACAAGTACTGATGCAAGGTGTTAGGAAGAAAATTATAACTTATCAATTTACCAATAATTATTGGCTAAAAAATCCTCTTGAAGATGGTGAGGATTCCTTATTAAAAGCTACATTTGTAGAAAAATATATACATCTACACTTAATTTTTATGAGGCCTCTTGGGGCAACCTGAGAGAGGTTGGGCTTGGTTGTGTTATCAGGGACTCAAGTGGAAACATTCTTGTTGGCAATTTGGCTAATGTGGATGCATAGATGTTGTCATTATGGCAACATATGATCTCTACTAAGAGCACAGAATTTGGAATGCAAGTATGGCAAGTTGAAGGAAGAAATTGTCTAAGTATGGATACAATGATCCTGACAGAGCACCCGATGAAGATTTAGTTGGCGACGTCCACTGGAGCAATATTTTTGTTTGCGCAGTTAACTGAAGCTTCTACAGAGTATGAGGATACCCCATCTCAGTGCACATAAAGTTTGGAGTAGTACAGACGAAGTTATTCAAAGTTTACCGAAGACAGTTTTGCAGACAGAATAGTTTTGGAGACAGTATTAGCGAAAGAGTTAAGGGATTATTTTCGCTTGTCAAAATAATGACTTAACATTATGAAGGGATGACATCCTAGATGTTTACCCTTGGATAAAGATTTTGGAAGCCGACCATATAAATTTATTAGCTCTAATAACTCATATATTAGGCATACTTGAAATGTAATGATAATGATGTGTTTTGTAAAAAGAAAGAAAAGGATAACTTGCGAAAGTTGTATATTGTGATAGCAGCAAAGGCTATTGATGCGAAGTTGTAAGCAGTACCATATTATAGTCAGAAACATTTTGTATTACCTATTTGGGCAGTGAGCTCAACTGGTGATCGGGTTTTGTAATCTAACTCCTAACAGGGTTAAGGCTTCTAACAAGGCCTAAAGTCCTTTAACCAGGACAGATCTACTATATATTGTAAACTGACTCTTAACAGGGTCCAATATCCCTAACAAGATACTTTTGATTAGTGATCTTTGTGGGTACCATCCCCACTGGGGTTTTCCCTTGGCCAGGGTTTCCTCGAGAACATATCATGTGTTATGAGTTCTTTCTATTTACTACTATGTTTGTTAATTAGCTTGATAATCTTTGTATGCACTAAAGTAATATGTTATATCCATAAGTGGGCAAAAGTAAAAGTTTGTGAAATACTGATTCACCCCCCCTCTCAGTATTTCCTATTTCTAACAATTCTTGTAGCTACAAATGGTTTCATGGGCATAGCTTCAAACAATGAGGCCGAATTTATGGCCCTTCACAGAGGACTAATGATTTGTCAGGACATCAACATAAAGTGCATTGTCATTGAGGGAGATTCTAATATTAATATTGATGCAGTCACCAAAAATCATCTATGTTGCTGGAAATTAATCTCAATAGATCCCAAGGATGAGAGAATGACTGTCTTCATTTTCCACTAATTCGATTGCCTACATCTACCACAAAGCCAATTCATTGGTTGATCACCTTGGAAATAAAGGAATAGATCAAAAGCAGGTTGATTAGTGATCTAGTGACATTGATCTTGTTGCACTTTGTTCAACATTCAAAATCTGCAATGAGAACGGAAATGATGCAGGGGATAGAGTTGGTGTGGGATAAGTATGGTTGGTTTGATCATTGTATTGGATTTGCAAGCCCCCCTTGGATGATATTTTGTTATTATTTGGGTATGGTTGGACATAAAGTCCTTACTGTCTTTGCTTCTTTTGTATGTCTCTACGGAGACCTTCTGTTTGATGGCCTACTCATAGGAGCAATTTTTGGGCTGTCGGGGTCTTTTCCCTCAATCCATGATTGTATTTGTTTTTTGATATTAATAAAAGGAACCTACCCCTTCTGGTAGGAATATACATACATACATATTTTGATAATGGCTCTTTGAATAGTTAGAAATACCAATATTTCCCAAAATCTATGAGAAGACTACTCTTGATACATGTCTCTTGAATAGCTAGATGAAAACTAACATATCCTCGCCAAAAAATGTAATATCAATGCTAATCCAAACCCATGTATACAAACAAAATATGGGCATAATTTTGACACAAAAATGAGAATCCCAAATTACATATATGGTTGTCAACAACAGAACACCCCAAAAGAAGCAAAAGGGAAAAATGTCATTCTTTCATCTCATCACTTAGCTTGAAATCATTTTCACTTTAGTCTTCCCACGACACCCATTGCATGTCATCTGGCTGTGCATTAGAAGGTCATAGGCGAGCAACAAACGGGCGAGGATGTGAGGAGCTTCCATGTTTAATAATATTAAGGAAGAATGTTCATGATTTTTTTTCCAGACTTGCATCCTAATGTTAAGAAAACCAAAAATATAGATTTTTGAGCTATTTGGGCTATAAAGATTATTTTTAGCCCTAAAAATTGTTAGAATGGTCAATAATGAGAAATCTAGTTACATAGACATAGATCTATTTGAGCTCAATATTTATTTTTTAAAATGGAAATGAGAAGTTATGATCTCCAAAAGTTTAACTTCTCATATTAGAAATGTAAGAGCATCTACAATGTAAAAGAGAGCTACAATAAAGAGTTGCAATTATTGACCAACTTAATGTATGTATTATGACATGTCATAAGGTCTCTTTAAATGTAAATAAATGAGCCAAAATGAGGTACCCGAGTTGGTGAGTTGATTATGATGAGGTTATGGAAGGAAGAAGGAATATGCTATGTTTAATCCATGGATTCGTCTTTGGGTCTTAGAATTTTAACCAGAGATGTTAGTGTCACATTTTGGATATCTTTAGCTTATGGTTTCTGAGTAAAAGTGCAAGCTAATGAGTCCAAGGGCTTTTAGTGGAAGTGTTGAGCTTAAATTTTTTTTTTAATAGGAATTGGCACTTGTTTACGATTAGGTTCTCAAACCCAAACTCCTACCCACATGAAATGTGTAACCATTTGAATTTTTAAAATAAAATGTATACCCATTTCTATTTACATTATATATCCATTCCTTTTTAGAATGGATGGAAATTTTGAATTGGATACACATTTCATGAAATATAAAATTTGAAACTCATAATTTTTCTTTTGTTTTAAGTTTAGAAATCCAACCCTTAGTTGCTGACATCATGTGTTAGTAAGTTTTAATAACTTTTAATTTTTAAAGGTTTTTGAATCTATTTATATATGGTTAACATAGACATCATTCTTTACTACTACATCCTTATTTGGTGTGGATTTAATTTCATGAAAACATATAGACTTGGTTATACATGATTGGAAAAATAATAATAAAATTTAATTATTAATTAAACATGCTTTTATATGAGATTATATATATGTAATATAAATATAATATTGAATGGTCATCTATTAAATGATTATTGCAAAGAAAGTAGTTAGATTTTGGATTATGGGTTTATGTGTGCAAACATATTAATGCAAATTGAGTATGAGTGATAGGTGTGAAGGCAAGAATGTGGCCTAGATAAAGATAACCTAGTTATTTGGAACTAGATGGTGAGATGGATTTGCATGCACACATACTTAGTTCATAATAATTTGCATAATTTGTGTGAATGGATAACCCAGTTTCTACTTTACTTAATAATTATACAAGTTTGACATATATTATGTAATGGGTCCAGCCTTGGTGTCAACTTGAAGCTGACTTGAGCAGGATGCTTTGGTGTGACTTAAGTTATTGGCTAAGTATTTTACTTGTGCAGATTTATTTTGTGCCTTGGAGAAATAAGGATGCACAACAGACTTCAAGAGATAGCGGATTTCTTTTGTGAGGCATCACATCGACGGAATCAATGGGCAGCATTAGCGATAACGACTATGTGCTTGCGTTGCATTGCTTTGCATCGGCAATGTAAATCTAGCCATTATGCGACCGTTGGAATTAATGGTTAAGGCATTGCATTGTATTTGGGGCCGTTGTATTTTAGGTGCAGACCCAAATCTGGGCGCACATGATCCAAGGACATTTTGGTATAAAGGCAGAGCCTTTGGCTCATTCTTGCATAGTGGAGTTGTGATATTTCGGAGCAACAAGGAGTGCAGAGCAAAAGAGCGAAGACTTGCAATTTGCAATCTTTGTGAGATGTTGTATTCTTGTAGCTTTGTATTGAGGATGCTCTACAAGCGATTGTAATAAGTGATTCGTGTCATTAGCTCAGATACATTCATTGCAAGGGGCGGTCTGTGTTTCTTAACATAGCTCGATCTGACTTTGTAATCTTGGCAAGATTGATGAAGCATTTCAGAGGCATCGCTCTGCCATAATATCTGGGCTCATGTGGATCTGTCTTGTATGCATTGCTTTCATTGTTAGTATTGGGATGCATCAGATCTTAGCTTTGTGTTGCATAGAGGTGGAGGCGTAGTCTGGATTTGGACAAGCTTGGCTTCATTGGCTTAAGTCTTGGACATTTTGCCAGTGTCGCACGGGTTAATCCCAAAGCCCATGACAGTTGGTATCAAAGCAAAAGGTTTTGCTTGAGATCTGATTTGGAAGCAGCATGGCTGACGTGGATAGTCAATATGATGGAGATTAGACGCAAGGCCAGGAACAGAGCCGTGTTGTGCGGGGCAACATCAAGCACAAAGACTAGCTGCAAGATCATGAGTTCTGTCTAGATGCATTGGAGAATGCAACCATGGACGAAAGGGTGACAGATGAATTGACGAAGTTGGGTGAGCAGCTTGAGACACTGCGAGAAGAGATGAAGTTTTTTAAGGAACGTCAACAGCTTCATCATGCTCTTTTGGGTGGAGGTCAAGGGACCAAGTCAGCGTCGATCTCTACCTATGATGGAGATCGTGATGACAAGACGCTTGATAATTTCTTCTGGGATGTGGAAGAATTCTTATCAGCAACACCAGATCTGAGCGATGAGGCCCAAGTCAAGAAGGTCACATCGTACTTCACTGGGAGTGCAAAATTGTGGTGGTGAACTCATCTAGCCAATGAGAGAGCTAGGAAGCCTATCAAGACAATTAAGTCATGGATTGAATTAAAGGCTGCATTGCAAGATTAATTCAGACCTGGCAACTCGGATTGGGTTGTGCGGGCATGTTTTGATGAATTGAAGCACACTGGGAAGGTTCGTGACTATGTTCGTGCATTCCAAGTCTTGGATCTGGAATGTGGGAAGCTAGGCAACTTCAAGACGTTATACTTGTTCATGCAAAATCTTCAACCCTAGGCTGCTGAAGAATTGAGGAGGCACAAGGTGCAGTCCTTACTCGAGGTTGTTGCTATTGCAGATGGGTTGCTTGATTACAAGGGCAACGTTGTTAAGGGATTTGGGGGAGCCAGATCTGATAACTTTGACAAGAAGAGGTAGTTTTAGCGCAATGATAAGAAGAACGCTTCAAGTCAGAATGGTGATCAAAAAGGGAAGAAGCCTAAGAGGAATGGTGGAAACCCTTCCAAGAAGAAAGAGTCAGTTCCAGCTGAAAAGAAGAAGGATCAAAAATACTTTATTTGTGGGCATCCAGATCACTGGGCTCGTGAATGTCCAAATCGGGCTAGAGTCAGTGCAATGCTGGGTGATGAAATGAAGATGCGAGAGATGGGAGGATTGCAGCTTCTTAATTCTTGGCAAGATTTGGCGAACCCACAGATCGCGGATTGACATGAGTTGTGCTATGTTGAGGCTTTCTTTGGAGGGAAAAAGGTCATTGTAATGGTGGATTCCAGAGTAATGCACAACTATATTTTAGTGCACTGAGCCAAGGCACTTGGACTTGCTATGGTGGCGATTGAAACTTGTTTTAAGGCTGTCACTGCCCCTGCCCAGAAAGTTGTCAGCAATATCCGTAGTGCCACAGTGTGGATCAAGCCTTGGCAAGGTGCAGTGGATCTTGTTGTGATTGAGATGAAGGATTTTGATCTGATTCTCAAGCAAGATTTCATCAGACAGGCAGCCGTAATAGTGATCCCTCACTTGAGCTGTATCTTGGTGCTAGATCTAGCAAGGGCTTGCATGATCCTGATGGTGCGATGCAAGGATTCAAAAAGGGTGCTAAGTGCACTAAGTATGAAGAGGGCGAGTAGGAATGGGTGCGGTGAATTGTATCTTGTTGCACTACTTGGAGGCTGGGATGAAGGAGGGTCGTCTAAGACTTCCAACACTTTAGCAGTCTAAGATGTGTTGGATGCGAATGCAGATTTGATGTCGGATAACCTACCTACTGAACTACCACTACGGAGGCATGTGGATCACAAGATTGAATTGGAGAAGGGAGCAAGACCTCCAGCAAGACCTCCGTATCACCTCTCAGGACCAGAAATGGCTGAGCTGAAGAAGCAATTAGCGGAGTTGATGAATGCTGGGTTCCTGCAGCCATCCTGTTCTCTATATACAGCCCCAGTCCTGTTCCAGAGGAAGAAGGAAGGGACATTGCGACTTTGTTGTGACTTCAAAGCTTTGAACAAGCTCACCATAAAGAATAAGTACCCATTGCCCCTCATTGTAGATAGTTTCAATAGATTGGTTGATGCTAGAGTTTTTAGCAAGCTTGATCTACACCATGGGTATTATCAGATTCAGATAGCTCCTGGCGATGAAGAGAAGATGGCTATCATGACTAGGTATGGAAGTTATCAATTTCTTGTCATGCCTTTTGGATTGACGAATGCACCTGCCACATTCAGTACCTTGATGAATGATGTGTTTAGGCCTCTATTGGATAGATGTGTTGTGGTGTATTTGGATGACATTTTGGTGTACAGTAAGAGTTTGGATGAGCATAAGGAGCACTTGGGTGAAGTGTTCAGATTTTTGTGGATGCACAAGCTCTTTGTGAAGAAAGATAAGTGTGTCTTTGCTGAAGATGAGGTGCCTTTCTTGGGTCATTTTGTGGGTCGTGGTCAGATTCATCCAGATCCAGAGAAGTTGACTGCGATCCATGATTGTGAGCTGCTAAAGAATGTGCATGAGGTGAGGCAGTTTCTTGGGCTAGCCAACTACTACCACAAGTTTGTAGAGGGCTACTCAAAGATTGTTAAGCCACTGACCGACTTGTTGAAGAAGGACTGAGCCTAGAAGTGGATAGAGAAGCAACAAGATGCATTTGAATTATTGAAGGCAAAGCTCACAGAGGAACCAGTACTTTCCTTGCCAAAGTATGGTGAACCGTTTGAGGTCCAAACTGATGCATCAGACTATGTGATCGAGGGTGTGCTCATGCAGAATGGTCACCCTATTGCATACGAATCAAGGAAGCTCAATGACAGAGAGAAAAACTATCTGGCCCACGAAAAAGAGATGACTGCGATTATACATTGCTTAAGGACTTGGAGGCATTATTTGTTGGGTGTGTCATTTGTGGTCAAGACAGACAACATCAGCTTGACTTACTTCAAGACACAGTCAAAGCTGACTCTGAAGCAAGCAAGGTGGCAGGAATACTTGGTAGAATTTGATTTTGAACTTGTGTACAACCCTAGGTGTTGTAACGTGGTTGCGGATGCATTGAGCCAGAAAGCACAACTTGGTGCATTACAGACTTTGGGGGACAGCCAAGTTGTAATGACCCAAGATATGACAGATCAAATCAAGGGGGGACTTGAGAATGATTCTCAAGCACGACAGATTGTGCTCCAAGTTCGGGCTAGCCGAACAAGGAGGTTTTCGAT
This sequence comes from Chamaecyparis obtusa, assembly GCA_027943335.1. Lineage (NCBI taxonomy): Eukaryota > Viridiplantae > Streptophyta > Pinopsida > Cupressales > Cupressaceae > Chamaecyparis > Chamaecyparis obtusa. Next base: position 16,954 of record BSBK01001553.1, on the reverse strand, counting down.
GCAAGATGGACTCTTGTATTATTTTGGCAGTTGTGTCTACCTTCCGAGATGGAAAGAATTTCGCAAGGAGGTTCTATGTGAATGTCATGATTCAGTATGGGCGGGTCACCCTGAACAGAAGAGGACTTTGGCATTGTTGGAGCACGGTTTTTACTGGCCTAACATGCGTGAAGATGTGGATAGTTATGTAAGGACTTGTCTTACTTGTCAACAAGATAAGTCAGTGTGATTGCAACCAACTGGGTTGTTGCAGCCTCTTCATGTGCTGATTCAACCTTGGGCTAGTATAAGTATGGATTTCATTACACAGCTATTGAATGTTGACGGATTCACTAGTATCATGGTAATTGTTGATAGGTTTAGCAAGTATGCAATGTTTGTCCCTTGTAGATAGCCTTGCACGGCTAAGGATGCGGCCGAGCTATTCTTCAAGAATGTGGTGAAAGATTGGGGTATACCCTTGAGCATTGTTAGTGACAGAGATCCGAAGTTCACCTCAAATTTTTGGCAAGAGCTGTTCAAGTTGGTAGGCACAAGAATCTTGATGAGTTCAGGATTTCATCCCCAAACAGATGGACAAACAGAGCGGATCAATGCGATATTAGAGGACTACTTGTGTCACTTTGTGACTTCTGATCAACACAACTGGCCCAGGTTGCTTGATACAACTTAGTTCTCTTATAATTTGCAGAAAAGTGAATCGTCCAAGTATAGCCCTCTTGAGCTAGCTACTGGACAACAGCCTCTCACCCCTCACACGGTGATGAAAGGATATCAAATTGTGGATGTCAGTGCGACTGAGTTGTTGCAAACTTGGAACGAACACGTGGATTTGGCAAGACATCATTTGATCAAGGCGGCAGATCAGATGAAGCGGTTTGCTAACTTGAACAGAAGGAAACTTGAGTTCAGTGTTGGAGACAGAGTATTGTTGTGGATGGATCCGATCCAATTCAAGGTGCCCAAGGGATTGAGCACATCATTGGTGAGACGGTTTGATGGACCATTTGAGGTGGTGCAGAAAATCAGTTCCATGGCATACAAGCTCAATTTGCCTTTGCACTTGGGTGTGCATCCCATTTTTCATGTGTCTCAGCTAAGGCCTCATCATCCTAATGAAGATGACTTAGTGAGAAACATACCAGATCAGGGTCCAACGAACGTGATTGACAATTTGGGCCATAAAGTGAATGAAGTTCTTGAGATGTGGGCTAGAGGACATAGAAAGAGGGTCTTTCGTGAGTTCTTGGTGGTGTTTGAAGGACATGCTCATGAAACTATGACTTGGTAGTGTGGTGAAACATTGTGGAGAGATGAGCAGAAAATCATGGAGTTCCTTGAGATGAGGAACTCATCACAGCAGAAGTGAAGTCTAAGGACTTTGCCTCCCGAGCATCATGGACCAGATGTGCAGGCGTCGAGGACATCGCCACTAGTTTAGTGGGGGAGGATGTAACGAGTCTAGCCTTGGTGTCAACTTGAAGCCGACTTGAGCAGGATGCTTTGGTGCAACTTAAGTTATTGGCTAAGTATTTTACTTGTGCTGATTTATTTTGTGCCTTGGAGAAATAAGGATGTGCAACAGACTTGAAGAGATAGCGGATTTATTTTGTGAGCTGGTGGCATCATCATCGACACAATCAATGGGCGTCATTAGCGGTAACGACTATGTGCTTGCGTTGCATTACTTTGCATCGATGATGTAAATCTAGTCGTTATGTGACCGTTGGAATTAATGGTTAAGGCATTGCATTGTATTTGGGGCCGTTGTATTTTAGGGGTGAACCCACAATACTAGGTTACAATTTTTTGGAGGAAGGAATCCGTCCCGAAAAGTGTTTTCAACAAAATAATATTTATCAACTTTCGATAGAAACTAGCTTCAATTTTCGATCGTAAGTACTAAACTTACGATCGAAAGTGCTTAAACAAAGGACTTTCAATCGTAAGTAACTTTCGATCGAAAGTCCCTTAGTGATGACTTTCGATCGAAAGTCATGTATTTGGGGTTTTTTTTGGCGGAAGTTTATATCTGCCGAAAGTTGACATGACTTATCAACCGAAAATGCCAACATGACTTTTGATCGAAAGTCAAACTTGACTTTCTATCGAAAGTAAATGACTTTCGATCGAAACTAGGCTAGTATTAACTAAATTTTCCATTTTTGGGCAAAGTACTTTCGATCGAAAGTCAATACTTTCGATCGAAAGTACTTTCTATCGAAAGTCCCTGGTTTGAGCCATGGTTTCAAGTTTTCAAGAAATTTTGAGAATTTCATGGCTTTGGGCCTCAAGCGCGCTGATCAAATGGATGAATAAGAAGACGTCCTTTTGCATTCAAAAAGTACTTGGAACTAGCTTTCAAACAGTTATATATTTGACTATTTTAAAATTTATTATGTGTATGGTTTTTGATGTTAAATGAATGTAGGTTTTTTGTCAAATATAAACCTCTGAGTTTGACGTTCAATGAAAAATAGTAAAACAAGGAAATTTTTTTTGGAAAAATAACAGTGCCCTCCGCATTCGAGTTTAATTTCTATTAAAAAATTAATAATTGAAATTCGATAAATACACAATAAGTTATAAGCTATATAGTCAAGGTAGGTCAAAATTTTGGTTTAGTCAACTTCAAACGTTAATAAAATATGTAATAATAGTGATAATGTCATCAAACCAATTGCATGCCTTCTGTATGGATGTTACAAAATTGAATTCGAAAGAATCGCATTCATATCTATTTTACAAAAAAAGTTATGCTCTATGAAAACAGTGTTACTATTTGAAAATGACGTTTTCAGCACTGTACAAGTTTTCGTGGGAGAAAGAAAAAAGTATTCAAATAAATTAAAAAAAAATTTAAAAAAATATATTTAGAAACTAGACAGAAAATCCTAAAAGACTCTAATTTACTTCATCCTCCGATTTCAAGCGGTTCAACGACAATATGCATTCGAATCTGAAAGTTTTTCTCAAAATGTAGAGTTCAGTGTCCGTTCAGGCTAAAAAGTGTAACCCACTATTGTGGGTTCACCCTTAGGTGTGGACCCAAATCTGGGCGTACATGATCCAAGGACGTTTCGGTATAAAGGCAGAGCCTTTGGCTCATTCTTGCATAGTGGAGTTGCAAGATTTCAGAGCGACAAGGAGTGCAAAGCGAAAGAGCGAAGACTTGCGATTTGCAATCTTTGTGAGCTGTTGTATTCTTGTAGCTTTGTATTGAGGATTCTCTACAAGCGATTGTAATAAATGATTAGTCTAAGTGTGATTAGCTCAGATACATTCATTGTAAGAAGAGGTCTATGTTTCTTAACATAGCTCGATTTGACTTTGTAATCTTGGCAAGATTGATGAAGTATTTCGGAGGCATCGCTCCGCCATAATATCTAGGCTCATGTGGATCTGTCTTGTATGCATTGCTTTCATTGTTAGTATTGGGATGCATCCAATCTTAGCTTTGCGTTGCATAGAGGTGGAGGCGTAGTCTGGATTCGGACAAGCTTGGCTTCATTGGCTTAAGACTTGGACGTTTTGCCAGTGCCGCACAGGTTAATCCCAAAGCCCGTGACATATTGGTTAGAAATATTTATCTATAATTTTTTATTTATTAGAACAACCTACAGATTTGATACTTATATAAGCAACTTATGATTTCCAAGTTAATAATAATTACTACATAGTTGTTAGTTAAGGGAAAGGAAACACATGCATATGATGTGTTTAAATAAATTGATTATTTATTGTTTGGTTGGTAAATGGAATGGAAAGATCTAGGACCAAGACCCTCTTTTAGCTAAATATTAGAATATAAAGCCACCAAGAGGTGAGAATGATTAACTAACTCTTAACCTAGGATAGCCGACAATGATCTTATTCTTAGGGTTTATTTTCCTTTGTTGCACTAAAAGGTTGCTTGAGCAATTTGAAATGTTGTACAATTATGATATAAGAATAAATAAATAAAAAAATATGATAAAAAAATAGAAACCACATAGAACTTATAAAAAAGGAAAGAGGATTTTGTGGTGCACATGTATCTAAGAGATGAGTTGAAATCAAGAGGTCACTATAAGTTCTAGGTGTCCTGGTCAAAACTAATAAATTTTTGTGCACTGTTCTGATATTTTAGTTCCTTAAGCACTACATTAGGCATCTGCCAAATTTTAGCCTAATCTAGGAGGTCAATGGTGCACTAAGTCCCCTTGACCAAGAATTTTCTAATGAATTTTGAAGTAGAGTTCTATCTGTGTGTTCTAAATATTTTTCTTTCTTTCGTCTTTATTTTGACCTATAACTAAACCTACAAAATAGAAAGCATGTGGTTATGGCTATATAAGAGTTTTTCTAAGTCAGCCCCATTTTGGTAATCTCCACCACCATAAATAGTTATATAAAAACAAATATTTTCCAAACACATCAAATATTATTGAAACATAAGGAAGACAACAAGCTTTCCGGCCAAATACCCAAATCAATAGCAAAGCTTTCAAAGCTCCTTCTCCTGTACCTCTCCCACAACAATCTGTCTGGAAACCTCCCGGACGAAATCACCGGGCTTTCCAATCTCAAAGAATTTCACATCTCCTTCAACAATTTCAAATTCCTCACAGTCCCTTCAGTCATAGCGAGGCTCCCCTCTTTATACTCCCTTTCCCTCGCCGCCTGTGGAATTCGCGGCGCCCCCCCAAAATGGCTTACTCCCCTGTCACATAACAGATTTTCTGGGTCTCTGCCTGCGAATGCGAATGTGCAGGCCAGCATGGAACAGCTTCTTCTGTCGTACAATTTTTTGACGGGAGAAATTCCGTCGTCCCTCGGCGCCATGGGACAGGTGCAGGTTCTCGATCTCAGCTTCAATAATCTCACCGGCCCGATTCCCGAAGCGCTGGGGAATTTGACACGGTTGGGTAAACTGATCCTCAATAACAATAAACTATACGGGGGAATACCCAGCCGGTTTCTGAATCTCACGGCTCTGTCTGATCTGAACCTGTCACATAATTCTCTATCCGGTCGAATTCCCCAAGGAAGTGTTCTGCAGAAGTTTCCCGAATCTTCGTACGCGAGCAACAGTGGGTTGTGTGGGAATCCCCTTCCCCCCTGCTAAACTTCTTTGGATTCCACTGAATTTTTTGGATGATTGTCAGACTCAGACGAGGCTTGGCGTTGCACAAAAGCTGCACTCATTTGTTATTGGTAGCTGGCTGATTGTGTAGATTTGGAATCATAGAATGCAGTTTTTTTGTACTATACCATGAGTTGCAGTGAATTTGTCCGTCTGTGAACAGGAGCTCAAGTTTGTAATACCAAAATTTCGCAAATTTGAATATAATTTGTCTTTTGCCCGCGCTTGTGAATTGAAATTTCAAAAATTTATGTCAATTTACGCCTACGTAGGAATAATTCATTCCAAACTTTTCAATATATTGGATTTGATTTAAAGTTGGAATTAATGATGTTCTAGGCATTGATATTTGTATAGTCTTATCGTTTGGGAATGAAAGGGGGCCCTCTAGGGTTGTCCTCTCTTAAAATTATACTAGAATATTGTGGTAGAAAGTAGAGTTGTTGATAATGTAGAGAGTAGGTGTGGAAAGTACAAAGAGTCAAAGAAATGATGGAAAATTAGATGGATAGATAATTTGAAAGAACATAAATTCAATTAAGTTGAACACTTTTAGCAAATCCTTGATAAGCAAGTTTGTGATGAGTAGGAAATATTTTCTACAGCAAGTTAAATTGTAATATTGCTATTAGGAACTCATGAGAATGAATGGAACACTGCATTCGGATAGGTGACCTCCTAGAAAGTCCCAATGCTTCACCTTTGTCAACATCACCTAAATGCAATGAGTGTTAAGTATTCCATTCATTCTCATGAGAGATGGGTTCTTGTGAACCACTACTCATTAAACTTGGGTAAATTAGTTTGACTAAAAACTACATAGTTGGATTGAATCCAACAACAATATCACAAAGCATGTTTGTGACAAAATAAATGAAGGATTGTGAAATTAAACAATTATTTGGGAGTACTACCTATATGGAATTGTAGAATGCATCAAAGAGAGGAGAAGATTTAAGTGTGGACTACTGTGCTTGAAGAATGGCATAATGAGATGATGAATATTTTTTTTTGGTTTTGAAAATGGTATTTAGAGATGATCATGTGATGAATATGGAAAGGAAATATCTAAATAGAAATGAATTGATAAAGTTATAGATATTGGAAAATGCAATATATTAATTTGAAGAAGCAAAGAAGTGGAGTGTGTTGTAACAAATTTTAGTTGAAGATGAATAGGTGAAAAAATAAATATAACATATTCTTGAGGATAAACATAAGTCAACAAAGAAGTGTTAGAAGACAAGGTAAAGATGGATTGGAGTGATAATAAATGACAGAAGTTAGTTATAAAGGTAAATGAACTAATAATTTGTGTGAATTTAATTTTAAACAATAAGAAAGGAGAGTGTATATTAGTGTACTTTCACATGATGATATGTTCAATAAGATAGAAGGTGATATAGGAGCCACAATTGGAATAATAAATGATAAAGATAGTTTTGAAGGTAAATGAATCAATAATGTGTGAGAGTTTAATTTTAAACAATAAGATAAGAGAGTGTATAGTATTGTAATTTCAAATGAAGATAAGATCAATAAGATAAAAGGTAATACATGAGCCATAATTGGAAGGAATATGATTAGAACCATTGTAGTGAAAAATGTTGAAATAGTGTTGTTTGGTAATAAAGTTGTTACAACAGGAGAATTAGTAGTTTAAATTAATTTGTTGAGTTGTATTTAAAGTGATAGTTAGTATAGGTATGAAAATTTACATACCACAAGAGGTATAGATGACAAAAATTAGAGAAATGTTGTAAGATGTGAAAAGATAAAGTAAAGACAAATGTTGGTTACATGAGTTATTGGACCAAAAGTAGATATTTGTAGTCAAAATAGATGAGTCAAATGTAAAGTGTTGGTGGATTGAAATAAATATGCATGATTGAAAAAATGGGTCACAAAGAAATTAAAGAATATAAGTCCAACTAAATAGTTGTGAATTTGAAAAGTAACATGAAGATTGCTCTATTTGGTAATAGCGTTGGAGCAGTAAAATGGAAGGATAATTTACCAAAAAAAAGTAGATGAACACATGATGAGTAGAAATGACAAAAGGATAAGATATGAAATTCTTAGTAATTATTTTGAAGGATATAATGTAGAATAATGTAGTAGTAAAATTTAGAATGAAAAAAATGAGATGAATAAATTGGTTGGGATAATAATGGAGTAGATTTGAAGGTGAGTAAAAATGTTTAAAACAATAATTTTTTCTTGAAGGACTATGTGGAAAACAAGTTGTGAAGAAACTAAATGATATAAGTTGAACTAAATATAATTATGAATCTAAAAGCTAACATGAAGATTGGTTTATTTGGTGATAGAAAAATGGAAAGATAAGTTAGTGAAATAAGTAGATGAACACACAATGAATAGAAATGATTAGATGACAAGGTAGAAAATACATAGTGATTATTTTGAAGGAAATAATATAGAATATTGTAGCATTATAAATTTAGAATGCAAAAATGAGAAGAGTAAATAAAGTGATCACAATGAAGGTGGTTGAAGGTGAGAAGAAGTGTTAAGACAATAAAATTTGCTTGAAGGACTATGTGGGGAACAATAGGAGAAAGAAATAAGAATGAATTATTTAATTGGAGTTGATTTAAAAAATGTATTCTTAAGAATCAAATATGTGTCACAAAATGATTTTGTGTGTGTGCATTGCGTGCACATATATACATATATGTATATTAATCTACATATATAGAGATATGTACATACATATATATCTATATGTATATATGTACATACATATATGTCTATATGTATATATGTACATACATACACACAAGCATAATATGTGTGTGAGAATGTAGATATAGATATGTATGTATGTATGCATATGAGTTTATAGTAAGATAACTTGTGGTACAACCCATTCATATCTGTTGAAGGAAGTAAAATTGATAAGATACAAACTCTTAAGTAAAGGTTGGTTAGGGAAGATATGTTACAAGAAGGTAATATGAAAAGGTAATTGAAAAAGTTGGATGATACAAGCCAAAACTCATAAATACTTCAAATTCATATAATTGAGATAGTACACTAGAAAATAGGTAGTATGATAAATGAAGAAGCAAATATAAATAATAGAAATGAAGTAAAAAATAAGGTACAAGTACTAATGTAAGGTGCTAGGAAGAAAATTATAACTTATTGTAGACACCTAAAATTGTCCTTTGCACTCTAATATTAATTTTTATTAATATTTGTCCTAAACATTATAGTTGATTTTATTAATTGACTATAATCATTATATTCTTCTATTTATTTAATTAAATTTATTTTAATTAAATAAATTCATTTTCCCTTGGTATTTAAATTTTATCTAAATACTATAATATATTAAATTTATTTTAATATATTATCCCTCCATTTCTTAATATAAAATAAATTTTATTTATTTTATTTCTCCACTAGCCTACAATTCTTCTAAACCTTGATTAAATTAAATTAATTTTAATTTAATCATTTTTCCCTTTTTTCTAATCTAGTTTTTTGCCACTATTCCTCTAATCTTGGTTAAAAGGTAGATTACCTCTAATCATGTGCATAGTCACCTTTTCCAAAGTAACCACCTCTCCATCTTTTTTATCTTCCAATCATTTCAAATTTCTCTTTCCCTCTAAAAGTGGAGTTTGACTTTTACATCTTTTGCCTCTTAATCCTAGCCACCCATTTCTTTTGCCTCTTCATCTTAGCCATTCCCCTTTTGCCTCTTAATCTTGGTCATCCATTCTTTTGCCTCTTAATCTCCTCCATTTAATCCTATCCAATTTCTATAAAAAGGAGGTCTTACTCCTCATTTGAGACTTACACATATTTGAACTTAGTCATTCTATTGTATCTTCTTGCATCTATTAAATAATATTGATATCACATGTTAGGTAATAGAATGAATCTACTTTTGTTTCAATCTTACATTCTTATCTTAGATTAGCATTTTCATCCTAGCTAGTTTTATCTCTTGCATTTGCATTTTTTACAAACAGATCTTGCATTTTCATTGCACCATCTTTGTGAAGATTGGGGCAAGCTCCTTATACTTATTCTCAATCTTTCACCATCAATCATAGTGGAATTTTATTGTATTGTGTTGAGAGAACACACCCACAAAATCTCTAAGAGAAAATAAACAAGGTTTTGAGTGCCCTTGTTTTAGCTCATCAGAGGTTGTAGTGGAAATTTGGTTGCATTACAAGTTGTTTAGCATGTTTATTCTAGCCTAAATGCTTCACATTTTTTGTATTTTCATGCTTTGATTTGTGGTACAGTTGTAGGGATTTTCATTGCATACATTTTGGCACACCTAGTGGGACCCATATCCCTATTATATCTGAACTTTTATTCAAGTTTTTCAAGGCTAATCCTTGTGTAGGTTGAGTTGAAGGCAAAAACCCTACGATTTTGAAAGATTTAATCATATCTTACAAACACCTTTGAATCTTTCTATTAAATTTTTGTGGCGGGTGTGAGAAAATCCAAATATGTCTCAGTCTGAAAATTAGGTTTTTTTGATCATTTTTTGTGAGTTATAATTTTTTTAAATTTTTCATGAAAATTCATTTCTGGTCACAAGTCAGTGAATTTTTTGGAAAAAATTACATTTTTAGAAAGTTCTGAGAATTCTATAGGGGTAAGTGCACAAAGACGGGGGGACCAAAAAGGGGGTATAAGATGCCACTTTTTTCCTGAAATCAACAAACTCTAAACTTTAAGAAGAAATTGAAGATAGTTAGACTCAAAATTTTAAGATTTGACAAGAACAAGAGTTGTAATACTTTGAATCTAGTTCCTAAACTACTAATTTTTTTTGAAAATGGTGCAGATTAAGGACCTAAAAAAGGGGGGAGCACAAAAAGTAGTCCTATTTTTGTGAAAAAATATAACATAGCGTCTAGTGTGCTCCCCCTAAAATGTTAACTTTTTTTTTGAATTTTTTTAATCGTTCTGGTGAGAAGTTAGCTAACACCACGTAGTTTATCCCAGATTTTTTTTGCACATCCTGAAAACATGAAATTTATGTGTGCTCCCCATAGAAATCATTTAAAACTAATCGAAAATCAAATTTTCTTTTTTTTTTAAAGTGTGTAGAATGGAGTCTAGTTTCTAAAAATGTAACTTGTTGCAAAATTCGATGAACGAGCCAAAATCTATGCCCAAAATACTACAAGTTGGTTTTTTACAAAAAATGGACATATACAAAAAATAAATTAGAGATGAAAAACTTAACATAATCAAAATCCAAAATAAATTATATGCTTAGATAGCTAAAAGAGAGATTTGCAATATCACGTCGTCTGATTTTTACGTTATTGAACCATGAGTAAACCTGACGAAGAGCACACAAAAAAAGTTGTCATTTCTTTGTATGTCTGCTAGAAAACATGTCTCAGGCCTATTTGAATCCTCCAAGCCTTTAGGTTGCATCTCCAAGGAAAATCCAAGCCTTAGGATTGATAAATTCTAATGCCTTAGAAAGAGCATGCGCCCTATACGGCGTGCACACTAGGGAAATCTATGACTTCCATAGGGTGTGCGCCCTATTTAAGCAATAGATTTCAATTGTGAGGAGAAATAGTCAAAATGAGAGGAAGATCTCTCTGTCTCTATTTGTCTGTCTGTCTGTCTCTCTCTCTTTGTCTCTCTCTCTCTTTGTTTCCCTCTCCCTCTCCCTCTCCCTCTCTCTCTCTCTCTCTGATGTAGAGCGGGAGCAACAGAAACTTGAATATGCCTAAATCAATGCAAAAAAGAATAATAATGTCGATTCAAACAATGAATAATGGGTTTGACCAACACTATCAAATCTCTTTGACCTTTGAATATCTTCAGCAATAGGGGAATGTCCTCATTGTTAAATTCCTTGAATGGAATTTGTTGATTCTTTGAGTAAAACTCCTTAAGTCAGTTTTAACTTCTACCAAGAACTACAATCTGGTAAACACCTCTTTAATCAAAGTATCACCAAGCAGTCAATACTGCTTTCCCCACAAGCATTAGTAGTTATTACTTCAAATCTGTTTTACTATTTGAAAAAAGACTTCTACACTTTTAGATGTAAATTGAACAATTTTCCAAATGGACTTCCACCAATTAGCGGTATCTCCAAGTTTATTGTTCACCATTTCAGATAGCTATCTATTGATCTGCAACAGTGTTTCTTCCACAACCTAAACAATAGACTGGTAATTAAATGAATGTTTTGTTATCAGATATACTATTTTCCAATATACTATCAAGACTCCTCTGCACAGTTTCCAACACCCTACTCTAGCACCTTCAGCTACCACCGAGACACACTAGGCTAAGTGATCAGGTTAGCTAGGGTCGATCGAATGGATTCGAAGATGGGTACCTATAGTGGAGCAACTGCTTGGAGGATTCTTGATGCTTTCTAAACCTTCGGTTCCAAATCCGCCTAGGGTATGGTTACAGGTATTCCCTTAACCTGCTGGTTAAATACACAATGCATCTCCATTTTAGGGCTTCAAATTTTGAAGCAGCTTGGTTCATTCCACGGTCTGAGCACTTGGATTATCAAAGTGCATGACCTTGGCTTGATCTTCTCCCATTGACATTAGATTCCAATTGGAAAAGACACAAGTCAAGGTCTAACCTCCATGACAGAGCCGGCTATAGGGTTTTTGATCCGATCTACCAGTAGGTTAGTTTATTGCGTAGAACAAGTAGTAAATTACAATATAAAATTTTGCAAAGTCTAATCGGAATAGATTAATCAAAACTCGAGGATGTACAAACACATCTGCAATAACATTAGACTGTTTTGTTCCTCACATGACCGAGTTTATCATGAAAGTTGAGTTACCATGTTCATTTCATGACAGGCTATGAAAATCGAAATAAAAATAAACAATAGATGACTGTTGACTGTTGATAGATTGGTTTTGAATAATAGTGTTTAGGATAGATTTGTAGAAATGTTAGTCCATGTATCTATTGGCGACAGACAGGGTAAAGAATAAGAAAAAAAAATCGTGCTCAAAATGTTTTGGATCTTTTTTTATTAATTGCTGCTTCCAAGATCTCTTGTTCAATCTTGAGATTGTACAAGATGTTAAATAACTGTGAAAACTCTTCGAACAGTCTCCCAACTGATCCAACTAATTTGGAATTGGTTGTGGTCATTGGAGAACCAAATGACCCACGGTCAACAGTGTTGTAAAATGGGAATGACAACACTTTACAAACTTGCAATTTTGACAAAATGCACTAAAACTCCACAAAACTTCCTAAAAGAAAAATAAGAGGTTGATCTATGGACTAGATCCATCAGACACACAAAACTACAGAACTCAAACCAAAATATATTAAAACTAAGTTAGCCAAATTATAAGCCAACTAGGATCCTCATGGACTAAGGGTCGCCTAGGCTCATAGACATGCCCAGAACCCTTGGCCATACAAAATGGATCAAGACTTTATTACAATCAAAACAAAAACAAACCAAAATAGTATCTGATGGCCATGGGTGCCCTGCACCATGCTCCACAAGATAGAAAAACTCAAGTCCCTTGAGTTGATAAGGCTAGTAAAGGAAAACCAAGCTGTGTAATAGCCTTAGGGGTAAGCCATGTAGCATCCTTTGTTGGGTGATGTTTCCACTACACTAGATATTCATAATAAGTGTGCCTCCGGGTCTTCCATGCAACTCGAGATTCCAAGATGCTGTCAATCTCCAAAGGAGGCATCTTGGGAATGTCTTGAAGCTGAGCCTCTTGAACAGAACCAGTACTACCTGCAACCACAACATCAACAACTGGACTTTTATAGAGATATAAGTTAGCAACATTAAATATAGGTGACAAATGAACATCAATAGGAAGATCAACATGATAGGCATTAGAACCACATCATTTCAACACTTTAAAAGGACCAATCTTCTTAGCCATTAGTTTGGTGTAGTGCCCTTTTGGTAACCTCTCCTTCTTCAAATGCACCATGACCAAATCCCCAACATTGAAAGACACATCTTTCCTTCATTTATTTGCATGAGCCTTATAATTGGCGTTGGTATGTTGAAGCTTTTGTTTGACCTGATCTTGGATGTCCTTCATAACAGTAGAAAAATCATTAGCTAATGCACTAGGTTTCTCCAAACTACTAACATCTCTCAATTCCAAGATGCCTCGTGGATGAACACCATACACAATCTGAAATGGAGTCTTCCCGGTACTACGGTTAACTAAATCATTGTAGGAGAATTCTGCCTAGGCCAAAATGGAATCCCAACTTGTTCCATGTTCTTGAGTCAAACACCGTAAAAGATTACCAAGCGATCTATTGATGATCTCAGTCTTCCCATCGGATTGAGGATGATAGGTTGATGAAAGACATACATTAGTGCCCAATTTCTTCCACAAGGTCCTCCAAAAGTGACCTAAGAACTTGGGGTCTCTATCGGATATGATGGATAGGGGTAGACCATGTAAATGAACTATCTCCTTAAAGAACAAGCCTGCCACATGGGATGCATCATGAGTGGTCTTACATGGCACAAAGTGAGCCATTTTGGAAAACCGATCCACTACTACAAATATACTGTCATAACCAGATTTGGTTTTAGGAAACCCAAGCATAAAATCCATACTAACAGAATCCCATGGCTTCAATGGAATGGGTAAGGGTGTGTAAAGTCCAACATTAGAAGTATGACCTTTAGATTTTTGACAAATCAAACATGTTTCTACAAACTTTCTTACATCTGTTTGCAACCTAGGCCAATAGTAAAACTGCTTGACTGACTCTAAGGTTTTATCCAAGCCAAAATGCCCTGCCAGGCTACCACAATGCTTTTCTTTAATGATATTTTACCTCATAGATCTTCTTGGAACACAAAGCAATCCACCCTTAAAAAGAAGTCCATTTTGTATCAAAAAATTAGAAAACTCAGTATGATACCTTGCTGTCATGTCTAAGCAAACCTTATAGATGCCTTTAAAATCTTCATCCGTAGCATACATGTTTTCCATAGCCTCTAGACCTGCACTTTCCAACTGCATAGACTGAATGGTGAGTGTCCTACTCAAAGCATCTACTACTTTATTAGCAACCCCTTTCTTGTGCTTAATGTTGAAAGTGTAAGCCTGCAAGAACTCCATTGATTTGACATGTATGTGATTAAGTTTCTCCTGTCTATTAAAAAAACTAAGAGCATGATTGTTAGTGAAAACAATGAATTCTTTTGGAAAAAGATAATGCCTCCATTTCCTTAGTGATTGAATCATAGTATAAAGCTCAAGATCATAAGTGGAATACTTTTTTTTGGCTTTGTTTAGTTTTTCACTAAAGAAGGCTACGGGTCTCCCTTCTTAGCTAAGAACCCCACCAATAGCCTTATTACTAGCATCACACTCAACCATAAAAACTTTATGAAAATCTGGTAACACAAGCACAGGCTGTTCTGATATCTTCTTTTTCAACAATTCAAAGGATTCATTTGCTTCTTTAGACCATACAAAAACACATTTTGTACCACCTTTAATAGTATTGATTATAGGAGTACAAATGCCACTAAAGTTTCTGATAAACTTCCTATCGAAATTGCATAATCCATGAAATTTTTTTACCTCAGTAGTTGAAGTAGGTGGTGGCCAATTTAGGATGGCTTCTACCTTAGTAGGATCCATTTTCAGACTTCCTTTTGAAATCACAAAACCCAAGAAGATAAGCTCCTCCTACAAGAATGAACACTTCTCCAAGTTTACCTTCAAACCTTCCTCATGAAGTCTCCGCAAGACCTGATCTATATGTTGCAAATGCTCCTCCTTGCTGTCACTAAAAATCAGAATGTCATCCAAATAAACAACTACAAACTTATGAAGAAAAGGTTTTAACACTTCATTCATTAAGTGCATAAAAGTACTAGGAGCATTGGATAAGCCAAATGGCATGACTATCCATTCAAACAACCCTTCATTAGTTTTGAAGGCTGTCTTCCACTTATCCCCTTATCGGATTTGGATTTGATGGTAGCCACTTTTGAGATCAATTTTTGAATAGAACTTTGCCCCACCTAAGCAATCCATGAGATCTTCCATTCTAGGCATTGGAAACTGGTATCAAATTGTGATTCTATTAATAGCTCTAGAATCTGTGCATAACCTCCAAGTACCTTCCTTTTTAGGGGCAAGGACTGCAGGTACAACACATGGGCTAATGCTTTTCCTTATGTAACCCTTCTCTAACAACCCTTGAATCTGCCTTGCTACCTCAACATTTTGTTTGGGAGTGAGTTTATAGCCTGCCTTGTTTGGTAGAGTAGCCCCTGGGATTAGATCAATGCAATGACTGATTTCCCTCTTAGGTGGAAGTGAATCATTAGTGCTGTTAGCCACAACCCCACTATATTTATTCAGAAAATCTACCACTACTCTTGGACAAGTACTTTCCTTGACTTCTAGGTTCAATCCCCTGCCCTCATGGTGACTTTCCTTAGGTTTGATTACAACAGAAAAGCATGGAGTATCTTCTTCCTTAAGAACTTCTAAGAACTCTTTTTCTTTGACCAACATAACACTACTAGACAAGGCTAACTCATTAGCAATATCAAGTAAAGGATTCATTGTGAAAGCTTCCCCATTTTTGGTTATAGTAAACACATTAGATTTCCTATCATGTTGGGCATTAGTGTCATATTGCCACGGTCTTCCTAAAAGAAGATGGCAAGCATCCATTTCAACTACTTCACACATGACTTTATCTTTATAATCTCCTATTTGGAAATCTACTAAGCATTGCTCATTTACAATAGTTTGTTGATCCTTATTCAACCGAGATACTTTATATGGATTAGGATGTGGAATTCATTTTAGATTAAGCTTAGTAACCATTTCCAAAGAAACCAAATTTTTAGTAGAACCGGAGTCAACAATTACCTTGCATACTTTACCCTTCACCTTGCATGTAGTTCAGAATAGAGATTTCTGTTGGGCTGGCTCCTTATTGATTGGTACCAACAATGACCGATTGAACATGAGAGTCTCTCCTTTCTTAGGGTCAGCATGTTTGGAGGTGGCTATATGGAAAGATGAAGTGCTTCGGAAATCATCCTCTTCATGAATCAATTGCACTCTCCTATCTCCTTGACTGCTGCTACCATTCTTCTCCGGACATCTGAAAGATTAATGGCCAACTTGGTTGCATGAGAAGCACCTTCCTGTGAATACATTAGGGCCTCTTCCTCTTGATCTTCCCCTACCATTGTTTGATCCTCTTCCTCTGAATGAACCTCTGCCACTAGTATCTTGATCAGCGCTTTGATTGCTGCTTTCTCCTTGGCTTCTAGGGAAAGTCCCTCTACCATTAAATCTACCTCTACCTCTGAATGAGTTCCCTCTTCCTTTATTTTGGTCCCCTCTTCTTCTTTTTTCTCCTCAATCTTGAGGGCAAGTTGAAAGCACTTATGGAATGATTCCAAAGTGACCAAGGTTAACTCATCTTGTATACTATACTTCAACCCATTGATATACCTCACTAGTTTTTGTTTCTCTGTTTCATACATCTTGGCTTTTAGGGACAGATTGTGGAACTCTTGAGTGTAGGTACTCACATCAAGGTCCTTTTGTTTCAAGTTTTAAAGCTTCTTATGAAGAGTCACTTCATAATCTTCCAGTACAAACTATCTTTTCAATTCAACCTTCATTCTAGTCCAAGTGGATATGATGGACTTTCCTTCTTCCACCCTTCGTTTTGAAGAAAGTTCCACCAACTAAGGGCTGGTCCCTTTAACTTAGACTTGGCTATCTTCAATTTTTGGCTAGGAGGTACTTCATCACATTTAAAAAAGTTCTCCAATGC